>JARKIP010000239.1:237500-762491 GCA_029990175.1 Petunia secreta | reverse complement strand
AACACAAATAGCATGACATCCCCAAATAATACTAATCAAAGTACTTCTAGGAGCAGTCCTAAGCTTGGACAAGAAAGAGACCATCAGAGAAATTGGACACTTTTGTGCTGTTCCAGAATCAAGTCAAAACAAGAAGGTAATAGGAAGGAGAGCACTGGCTCAACTGACTCACAAAAATGCAAGAAATCTGGAAATCTTTTCATCGTGTTTTCGGAGGGCCAACTATTGCTTGTTGCTTTTCCTCAATTTCTGAAGAATAACAATCTTTTGACGAGTCCCCTAAAAGAAAAAGAAGACAAGGAGGATATCCTGGGAAAAATGCAACAAGCAATAGTTGAGCCACTTTGCCGGTGGTCTTTGGTTTGAGGCCACTTTTTTTACTGATTTGCGTGAGAGGCAGCTTATTGGAAATCAATCCGGATTGTGGATTGAACTTCACACAAATTCAGCCTACAAGGATTGAAGTTCAACTTCAGTCCACCATAAGGGTGAAGTTTACGCATCTATGCCTAAAAGTTCAGTCCTTACAGATTGAAGTTGAACTTCATAACTTAGGCATGAAGTTCAACCCACAAGATTTGAACTTGTGCCCACAAAAATTGAAGTTCTAAAAAGTGACATCTCATATAAAACCAATAAAAAAGTGGCTTCAAACCAAATAGCAGTGGCATGTGGGCAAAATTTTTACGGATATCCTTGTCATAAGCAGAGGTCCCGAGTAACCAGCCCACCAAAATTGATGCATATAGGATTGAACATTTGATCACTAGTTTGTACTACGATACTTAACCACTCAGTTATTTTCTTGGAAACATTTCCTTTATTCCAAGGATGTAAATTGTTTTTACTAAAAATATTAGTAATGTCTGACCAAATATATTTGTCAAGACTAAAGATTCCATGATAATGTCATAGGTCCTGCTTCTGAATTTTGCACAATTGTTTGTTGTGTTCTAGGCTCTACTTTTTACCGTATAGTAGTGGCGAGAAATGTTATTGACAGGGCCTTGACTAATGCTTTTCTTTATCCCTGCTTGACCAATTATTATTCTTATTTATAACATATCAAATAATAATGTTACTGATTCCAACAATTTCATCTTCAGTGTCAGTTAATTTACCAAATCAAATTTGAGCCGCCTATGCGAATTAACCAAACCTAAGAAGTTAAAAAGAAATCTATATTATATTAAAAGGAGGGTAGTAAGCCTATGGAAAGTAGCCAAGTGTCAATAAATTAAAGAGACACATGACAATTTTAAGACAATAATTAGTTATTATTAGGACAAACTTAACTAACTTGGAACAAAAAATACAACTGTGTATTTTGAATTATCAGCATCAGTTACTTTGAGGAGTTTTATTGACTTGGACGATGGAGGAGTTCTATTGGAGTTATGCTTCCAATTTTTTAGGAGACTTGCGACAGTTTTTACTTTGCACGATGTCGGAGTTTTTTATCCACGTTGGAGGCATAATAAACCAAACAATGTAAGTTATCCATGATCCTTTTCATCCTGCTTTGTATCAACATATATCCAAAAATAAGTTGAATTAAAAAGTTGTTTTCACCAAAAAGAAATCAAAACGGGCCTTGACTAATGCTTTTCTTTATCCCTGCTTGACCAATTATTATTCTTATTTATAACATATCAAATAATAATGTTACTGATTCAAACAATTTCATCTTCAGTGTCAGTTAATTTACCAAATCAATTTGAGCCGCCTATGCGAATTAACCAAACTTAAGAAGTTAAAAGAAATTGAATTAAAAGTAATTGTCTTTTGAATGATCAATTGATCATCACATAAAAACGATTCTCACTATTTATACGACAAAGAACGGATAAAAAAACATCAATAGTTTCTTCATAAAAATTTATTTATTTATAGTATTTACATCAAATCGATAGATGCAAGCCGTTTGTTTGCATATACAAGTTTTTCACAGTTGTTTTAATATATATTTTTACTTATTAAATTACTTAATCATGATAGGTGAATATGATTTGATATAAATGCTGGTAAAATAAAACATACTCGTTTAAAAATTTAACCCCAGCCCCCTCCCAAAAAAAAAAGAAGAAGAAGACCATTTCCTTCTCTTTTTCACTGATTGTAGCCTTCAATTCCAGTAAAATGAGTTTATTATAAGGAATCAGAAAAGTGAATGAAGTAGGGAAAGGAAGATGAGGAGCAAACCAAGGGCTGTTTTCATGGCTTTTGGGACCAAAGGCGATGTCTATCCTATTGCTGTAAATTTCTCATTTCCTCTTTGCCTTTCTCTGTGTGTGTGTGTGTTATATTTGTAATGATATCATATTTGTTACTTACAACTAATTGGAAAATTTAATTCAGAAATAAGTAATTTATTTTGCACCTGCCATTCTCCATGTCCACAAACAATTATAAAAATAAGTATTAATTTAAGCATTTCTACGTTATACACTATTTTGGACTGAAAGAAGTTAGAATAGTAATAGCAAAAAAGTCAATTAGTCATTGTCTATGTTTTTCCCCCTGGTCTATGATGTCGAGAACTACGAGACACATTCAGAGCTATGTTTGATGTCAGAATTGCATACTGGAGAGGACGTAAGGGATGGATTTGTTGCTCAACTGATTGCAAGCGATATGATTTGATGTGTGCTGTGCTTTTTTTCTCTAAAAAAAGAAGTGTTTACTTATCATATAGTAGAGAAGAGAAGACTAGTAAGATTAAAAAATTGAGTTGAATATAACCAGGTCCATGTAGTTCATTCTTCTGATTTTATGATGTATTGGCTTTTGTAGTTACACCCCCTTCTCCATTGGCATTAGTAGTTGGATTTACATGAATCATAATCGAATTAAATGACAGGCCATTGCTGCAGCCTTTGCTAGTGATCAGGAGCAATATCAAGTATATTTTATAAGTCATTCAGCTCATGAGGTGAGCAACACCACAACAGTTCTTATCTGTTGCTTTTGTCACATTTTGAAGCAGAGGGCTGGCTTCTTTTATTATTAAAATAGTGTGATTTAGTTCGCGTCCAACATGTCCTGGAAAGAAACCTTGATGATTTTTTCCTTATAAGGAAACTTTACGCTCGATAAAGCAGTCAAATTCCTTTTTCCTTTTGGCATAAATTATGTGAAATTTACACTGAGTGCTTCAGAGCTCTCTTTTATTTCATTTTTTTTTTCATGACAGAATTTGAGGGTGCACTTGAGAGAAAATCAAGTTATGTGCATCCCAGTTTCATCACCACCTGTTGTTTCACCTCTTGAACATTATGGTATGTCACTTTTTGGCAGCTTGATGTATATTTTTATCCTAATTTCCACTAGTCAAGTACTATATGTTACTCAACATATGCATTGGATACAAGTACGTTTTTCATTTAAATAAAAACGGCCTTTCATAAAAAATATGAAATCCAGTTTCAGCTTATCAAAGGTCTTATATACTTGCACGATCAGGTTTGACGGAGGTATCTTTTTCTGCCCACAAAAGGGAAATTACCCAGAAGCATAGGCATGAGTGTACTTTGATCATTGAGGATATCTTTGGAGATGGCCCAAATGTGGAGGGTGATATTATTGCTATTAATTTCTTTGCTCTGGTAAATTCTCTGGGCGTTTAATTGTTCTTTATCCCTTTGGCCTTTTGTTTGGGGAGGAGAAATGTATTTCCTTTTATAAAGATGAGCTTGGGAAATCTATCCCCTTAATAGTAAGGGTGGACAGTTTTGGGGAGTGGGAGGCAGCGGGAAGGGATGAGGATGTGATTTTCACCATTAAAAGATGGAGCATTGTGGAGAAAGAATTGCACAGATTTCAATGATATACAATCTGAGTGACATTTTGCAAAAATATCAATAAATAGAACTGTGTATGACTTGAGATATTGTGTGTTCTTCATATTGTGAAAGTCACGATGCGTTCACTTTTTTGTTTCTATAACTTGACTTCCAGGAAGGTTGGAGTCTAGCAGAGCTTTTTCAGGTCCATTGCATTGTGGTTGCTCCTTATGTTGTTCCGTATAGGTAGCAAAGAAACTTTCTTAATTCTCTTCTTGTGTTGACAATCTTATTGTCTTCATTTATGTACTTCAAGTATGTATTATAATTTATGGGTCCTTCAAATTGTCAATCGGTATATTATAGACATGCTTCCTATGGTAATGAGCTTGATGTTTCATGAACTTCGTGGTTCTGATATACACTTCCTTTCTAACTAGTAAGGTATACCTGTCTAGGAACTTGGAGAGGAATGCAAGCATTTAACTTGATGATGCTTATGTGTAAAAAGTGCATCTTTCATCTGTTCATTCTGAAGCATCTTGGGCATTTTGAAATTCCTCTAGTGTTATTAATGCAGAAGCCTTATTGCTTAATTTTCTGACTTGCATCTCTTCGTATCATGTAATGTAGTGCCCCTTCATCATTTGAACGGCAATTTAGGAAAGAACTTCCCGACTTATATAACTATTTCCAGGAAGCTCCTACAGACAAGGTATTTGATGAATTCTGTTTCATTTAAAATTTTGAAGTTCTGTGAACACATGGATTTGCGGCTGTGATTCTACTATAATCTCCTTGTTCCATTTCATATCTTATGCACTTGTGTTATACTAATACCTGCTAATTGATCTTTAACTTTTTTGCAATCCCCTAATATTGTATAGTGTCCTTTCCCTTGCAATTTATTCTTATTTACTTTGACTGAGGACAGTGTTTGCATGAGTTGAAGCTTTTGCATACTTGCTGATAGTAGGTCAGCTGGAAAGATGTTATCCATTGGATGTGGCCACTGTTCACTGAGGAATGGGGCTCATGGAGAAGTCTGGACTTGAAGCTGAGTACCTTTCCTTTTACGGTGTGTCTTTGGCTCCTACTGATCACAATTTCCTAATATATTCCTCCCTTTGCTCATCAAAGGACTGATGTTTTCGGATGGAAAGTTTTAATTTTTGGCTTAAAGGCGCAAACAGATGACTGAAAAACTGGTTTGTTATGGATTGCTGGTCTTTTTGTTAAAAAACAGATACTGCTCACTCCTACTGAATCTGTGTTAGTTTTGTTGCTTCGTTGTATTTACAGGTCTTTTATTCGGATGCAGGACCCTGTAACAGGTCTTCCAATATTCTATAAGAGGCTTCCGTCTCCTCTACTATTGTAAGATGATTGAACCGGCTAAAGAACATCCATGCGACTATGAAACACTTGAGAGATCTAGAAGATTTAGAATATGATAAATTTTAATGGTCTAGAAAAGTGTGAATATGGCCATTACTAGCTATCGAAAACTTTGTTTGAAAATGCTTTCAGATTGTGGCTTTCCAGTAATCTTGAGAAGTCCACGGGAAGCTTACCTTAGATTTGGTGGTCTGCTAAACCATGTTGCTTTTTAGAAAGAGGGACAGGGACACGTGTCGAAAGATGTCCCTCTCAAAGTATTTTAAATAAAACTAGTTGGCATATTATCTTGACCTTTTGGTTATTGGCATCTTGATTTGTATTTTTTCATGCATCTTTTCATCACAACAGGGAATTTGTTATTACACTTTCTTATATACTGTGGCTTGATGACAGGTATGGATTTAGCAAAGACATTGTTGAATGCCCTGGTATGGCTTATGTTGAAATATTTCTATAGTTCCATGTGGACATTTTCCTGGTGTGGAAATAAAATGCAAAAAATAATTTCCTTAGTCAGTCGGCTACGAAAAATTGGAACCCATCAATAATTGTTCAAGTCTTGTGGCATTTATTTTAATATAGCTTGAAGCTTTTTGAGACTTTAGACATGGTCCTAGTGGCTAGAAACACTTTTTCTTTTTCGAAAGAAGTAATACCAACTGAGTTTTCAGGGTCTTTTTGGTTTTTTCTTTTCACCTCTTTTTTAATAGGTTTCCTGGTCATTTTTATTACTCAGAATCGACTCTTGGTACTTTTTCTATTACTCACTTATTCTCTATGATTAGTATGAATAAATTATTTGACTCAAATAATGTTACTTGGCAGTTGTCTCACATTTCAAACCGACTTAACCCTGAATTTCTGATTTGTGGCTATGTAAGATAACCAAACTAGATTCTTTGATTTTCCGTACTTCTAAGATAACCAAGCTATGTTACAAGTTTAGCTGCTATATGGAGTTTAAGAATTCTGTACTTGTTGCTATGTGAGATAACCAAACTAAATTCTTTGTAAAATCATGAGTAGGAAAAATTGTTAAGCCGCTTATCTCAGATATTGAGTTTTTTTGTTGTTATTAAGCTGATTAGCGAAAGCATTTACTATGTTAGGTTATTGGCCATCAAAAGTGCGGGTTTGTGGGTTTTGGTTTCCTCCCAAGGAATGGCAGTTTTCATGCAATGAATGTGCAGAAATCTGTGCGTCGGGAAATTCAAATAAACAAAACAAATTGTGTTCTGCCCACTTCAGCTTGCAATTTTTCATTGAACATCATGCTCGAGAGCTGCCTGTTTTCATTGGTCTGAGTTCAATTGGAAGGTAAAGTCCTATTATGAGGATCATTTTCATGCAAAGTTCTGTTCTTCTGTCACTTAGAAGTTTCGAGGAACTATGAAAGCTCTTTTCCTGTCTGGAAGTTAGTTTGTTCTAATTGATTTTTATGTTCATTTTCAATGTTTCTCTGTTTAGTCTTAAATGAAAATAACAATTATAGCATTAAATCTTGGATTTCTTGATTTATGTTGAATCAGCTAGTGATTGTACTATATATGGACTATTTGGGAGGAAAGAAACTGTAGAGTTTTTGGAGAAACTGAAAGTAGCTCTTTACGTAGTAGTAGTACTTTTATGTTTTCTGAAAAGTTTTTGAGCACCTGTGGATTTTTGATTAGCAGACCACCTGTTGGTCTTTCCCGAGAATCATAGTTTTGTATATAATTCTCTACGTATCATACCCTTATATGTGGGGATTTTCCTTTGATATTAGTACCAATAAAATAGTTTCTTTCCTCCATTTTATGTTTCTAACATGTAATACTTGTGTCTGGTCTGCTCTGCAGCATGGGTTTTTTGAGGAACCCTCGCGCTTTTCTTCGGGTGCTTGGAACTGCATTAGACATATCAGGTAGCAGATTTATTCTGTTCTCTGCCGGCTATAAACCTTTGGAAACAGCAATTGAATCATTTGCCAATGAAGCCTCCTCTTGTTCGGAACAAACAAGATGGACCAATGAAGGAGTTTCTCTTTTTGGAGGCCGACTATTTTGTTTCTCTGGGTAAGTTCTTTATGCTGGACCTACTTGAGTCTTTGGTACCTCGAATGGAGGGAACACTGTGTCTAGAATTATGCTTTTGGAGTATGTTTTTACTCTAAAAGATGTGCAACTGGACTGCAGTGTTTCGTTTTCTTGCAACAAATGGCTGTTGGTTGTTGCAATACTTAATCTCAAAACTCGATGTCTAGGAATTAAAGTTACAGTTAGGAAGCTATTAAAAACATCACAAACAGTTGTTCTGGTAATTAAGATATGCTTTTTCTTTTCTCTAAGTTCCGTTCCATACAATTGGCTGTTTCCACAGTGTGCTGCTGCAATCCATCACGGTGGAAGGTTAGATGTGTTTCATTCTTTATTCTCTTCCAGTTTTCCTATCTCCAACTCTCTCTCTTTCTCCCTCCCTCCTCTCCTCTCTCTGTGATTAGGAGTTGTTGTGTCAACTGATATGCACCTTTTCTTGTTATTGATGTGTTTGCTGGTATTTTGGGTCTCATTTGTCCCAGTGGATCCACTGCGGCTGCTTTACAGGCTGGAGTTCCTCAGGTTTGCTTAGCATCGACTTTCTACAATTTATTGCAATAGCTGCAGTCTGTCAATCCCTTATTAGTTCTGGAAAACATTTTGTTTTGTTCCGAATGACTTGCATAGTATCTAGTTTATGTGATGGATAGTATGAAGACGGTGCCTTAATCTGGACCACAAATGAGTTATTAACTTATTATAAGGAAATTGCAAACATTAAAGCAACTCATTGCCTGAAGAACTTGGTACATTTAGGAAGGATCTTGATTTCCTTTTAGCTTTATAAGGTTTCAAATCTGTGGAATCCTCACTGATCTCATTTATACTGAGTAATATTCATTCTTAATGGAATGTAATATGAAAAAAGATTAATTTAGAGAAGTTAGGTATGCCGCTAAGATTGTAATGAAGTTTCTGTGAGGAAGAAGATTTCATCTAGCACAGAAGATTAAGTTCATTGCATTTTTAGCAAAACTATGATATATTGCTTAAAGATCCAGTAGATAATTTAGAGAGCTTAAATTATTGAATATTGGAACGAGATGGGTCTAAGTGCAGCAAACGGATAGTGAAGATTCATATGGCCAGTTAATTTGGGATTGACACCTAGTTATTGTTTGTTGTTATAATATATTGTTTATACTGAGAAAAGGAAACTTGGGAAGATTGTATGTTTATATTCATTACCATCATAATGCTCGCTTGACCAATAATTGCATAAAAAGTCGGTTGTAAACTTTGATAAAGCAATCAATATGATTTCATGAAAATGCTTCCCTTTATGTGGTGAAGCTAGGCTTGATGTTTGATCTTAAAATTTTTAGTTCAGTAAAGGTCAAAGGTCAAATGTTGATGCAACTTCTCTTACATAAAGCTTGCCTTTTGTAATTGCAGGTGATATGTCCATTTATGCTGGATCAATTCTACTGGGCAGAGAGAATGTCTTGGCTTGGTGTTGCCCCTGAGCCATTGAGAAGAGAACACTTGGTTCCAGATAAAGATGAGGATTTCTACATCAAGGAAGCTGCAAACATGCTTGTGAAGTCCCTGAACTATGTCCAGTCCTTTGAAGTCAAAGCCCGTACATTGCAGATTTCTAGTAAATTGTCTAATGAGGTAAGATCAATCTCTAGTGACGAACTAATTGGCGTTCATTACACACTACAGTATGGTCTGCGTGCTGCTGCTAGTTCTACAGTACAATATTATTTGCGTTCTAACTGCTACTAATATTAAGAAGAGAAATATGCAGTGCTTGTGAGTCTATATAACAGTGAAATTGAAATTAGACTTGGTTTGGAAAATATACAGGATGGAGTATCAGAAGCAGTGCGTCTCATAAAGGAAGAGCTAAGAAGTCGTCGATGATACTAGTGCTAGTTTTTCTTTTTCTCTGAGGTAGATGATAGTAGTACAGGATTTGTTTCTTTCTTTGTAACAATTTAATGGTATTTAATGAGTTTTTTTCAGGGTTTTCTCTTACTTTGACCCCTTTGATTGATAGTTGAACTAGGGTGTGTTTGGTATGGAGGAAAATGTTTAGACAATTAGACCCCTTATCTTTCTGCCTATTTTCACTTTTGATCAGGCCCACGGGCATGTGTTATATACTGTAAGAGTCAACATGCACAGATGACAGAACTGTCCTCCAGTTTCAGGCTCTCACAACCCGCAGCTATACCATACACCCGAAAATTCAAAAGCTGGGTTGTACCAGGTCATGTATCTGTAACCTGCAAAACTTCACTGCCTTTCCTCAAGTTGCCCATGATTTTCCAGAGTCAGATGCAAGTAAATTTTGTTTTCGCAAAATTTTCTTTTCTTCCAATGGTCATGATTGATGTGGAATAGATCTTCAGTTTTGTGTAGATTTTAGATATTTCAATAAGAAACAGCTGGCGTTAGCATCATAAATTGTAAGGCAGTCAAGTTGAGTAACAGGACCACCAGAAAGATCAGATCTGATCCCTTATTACTAACAGATCATTCAGGTTACAGTAAAAGAAGAAGGCTGAAGTGAATCCAGCACATCTCCAATCTACAGTGGACTTGGCTTTAACTCCTACTGCCGACACTGCATTCTTTCATGTAAACATGCCGCATTGGGGTTCACCAAAAATATTGTCTACAACTTCTTTCTAGTTTATATTCACCATTTAATAATATCATCATATTGGCAATAGGTTTAACAGTTCACAAATTACTCAATCTGCCAAGCCTTGTTATTTTTCTACCACTGCCCACTGGTGGCATGCCAATCAACTATTGTCATTAACATCCTAATTCGCTTCAATATATTTTAAGATATTTCACAATTGTCCCCAAGGGTATGTTTTACTTTAAAGGTCAATTTTTCAATTCTTTTGAAATGGAAAGCTATAAATTGATCTTTTGAACTTAATTCCTTCAAATATATTTTGAATAAATAAATCAGTGCTATGGTCAAAATATTAATAATGTGGTAAGTTTTTTTTGCCAAAGCTCTTAAGTCTTTTTCTTCTTTTTAGAAATTTATTCAAGTTTTCTATGATAAAACTTTGTCTAATATCTTAAAATACTAAATTAACCCCGTTCTGTTAATAATATTTTTTATAGATATACCTAATGTAGTATATTAAAGTAAATGACTAAGCATTCTATTCAGTTAAAAGAACTCTTACCAATATAAATAACTATAACTAATAGTAAAATTTTGGGGCCTTTGATTCATGCGAAAGCTTTTGCGGCCTTACCCGTGAGCTACGCATGATTGTCCCTCTAATCACGACCTTCCACTGGCTAGGACCAGAAATTACATGAATTTTCTTACCTTTCGAGTTTTGTGTGACAAACCTAATTTTTATAATATGATCCAACTGATTTAATGTTTGAAATCATTAATACTGCAAACAAAATTGATAAAACTGGAATAAGAGTTGTACCTTCATTTCTTTTGATAACTAAATTATTCCTAAAAACTTATTCGTGAGTACAGAGTTGGAACGGAAGCTACAATAGATGCAGCCATAGCTGCGGCTGCCCTTTAACTCATCACACTCCTCCTCAATTTCTTCATGCTCTTGTAACTCCTTCTCCACTAAGTATTCTTTTTGCTCTTTCGGTCTTCTTTCTGTCTAACTCCTCCTCTATCTTCCTTTTTCTTCTTCCACTCCTTTTCCTCAATCCTCTTATTCTGCATGTCGATCACCCTCTTATCTCTCTTTTTTCACCAATTTCCATTGAATGGCCTCGTTGTATTCATTTTGTATCACTCATTTGACTTTCCACTGATCGTGTCATACGACTCAAAAATACATCGCCTATAATAAAGTTACTATACAACAGAATAAAGCCCATAAAAATTCATGAATAATCAAGTTCAACTATTGGTAGGACGATAAAGCTTTTCTATTCTGAAAAATTTAAAAATATTCCTAATATTGTATCGTATTATATGGTACTATGTTGTTTTTTGATATGAGTCAATACAATAGGTACCTATGAAGAGCTTCTTCTGGCAAACGTAAACCTAATTTCCTCGCGAAATTCAGTTCGGCTAGGTATATTTTTTCGAAGAGATCGCCATACACCTCGTAGAAACCCTTCCCTGTTGGAGTAGTTTGTTATAAAGTGAAAAGGTTTGTCCCACATCCTTTTTTAACAGGAAATTCAATTAATTTAAATTCGACTAAATTTGAATTTAAAGAAGAGTTGTATCTCTTCTTCACGTATACGGACAATATTATCTTTTGTGCCTCGAAACCACTTTTTCTACATTGTTTTCCTGTTCAATCTTTCTAACAACTTATATTGTATCCTATTGTAACCTTTAACAAATTTCTACATTGTTTTCCTGTTCAATCTTTCTAACAACTTGTATCCACTTTTTCGTTTTCCTGTTCAATCTTTCTAACAACTTATATTGTATCCTATTGTAACCTTTAAGAAATTTCTACATTATTTTCCTGTTCAATCTTTCTAACAATCTGTGTTGTATCCTTTAAGAAAATTGATCTGTAATCCCCTTCGAAATACCCTGTTCAATTTTTCTAACAACTTGTATTGTATCCTTTAAGCAAATTGATCTTTGTTGTATCCTTTAAGAAAATTGATCTATAATCCCCTAGGAAATACAGACAATATTATCTTTCGTGCCTCGAAACCACTTTTTCTTAATTGTTTCCTGTTCAATCTTTCTAACAATTTCATCAGATTATCAAGAGTATACTCTATAGTTGAAGAATAAGAACAGATTGGGTACAAAATCTGAAACAAACGAACTCGTTGGATCGTTATCATCATCGAACAAGTGTATGCGGGAGTCGTCCTTTGCAGTTTGCACGTTCCCGCTCGTCGGAAAGTACTGTATAGGCTAACAGAAGCTCTTGAAAAGCGGCTGTGGCTTCGGATTCAGCCACGCCAGATTGGACCAGCTTGTCTGGGTGGCGTTGCAAGCGAGCCGCTTGTAAGCCACCCGAATCTCATCCGAGGAGCAGTAACGGTTTGTCGGTTCACGCCTAGGACTTCGTGTAGACATGTTTTCGTCGTCATTGTTGTTTCACAGATTGGTTTTCTTGATCTTGCAGTTTGTGTTTATTATGGTTTTTCAATGGGGAGAAGCAAGGTTGTAAGTTGTGGCTTTTATAGAAGAACTGCCTAGTTTTTGCCCGTGTATTTTGAAAAAAAAAAACTTTCCAAATATAAACAACGTAAAAATGAGTTTATTTCAAGCCCCTGACAATCAATGTACAGCTACAATTAGCTCCTTTGAGAGCTCGCCTTTTCCATTTTTGATACGTATAAGGAGAGATTCTGTCTTTTACTTTGGGTGCAAGTATATATATGTATCATTACATGTATAATTTTTTGTATAGCTATTAGTCGTTTTCATGATAAATTCGTAGATAAAGTTTGCTCTAAAATCTAAACAAAGAAGAAGAACAATACGAAGTAAAGTTAAGGAGTTTCATAAGATTGACTTCAAATATCAAACCAAACTTAAACAAGAGAAAAATACGCAAAAGATAATTTTCTCATCCTTAATGGGTATTTAGGAAGGATTATTTGGAATCTTTACAGTAATAACTCCTCTATGTTTTCTCATCATGTTTTTTATTATTCATAAAATGACTTAATGTAATCAATAAAAATGGAAAAGTTTCATAAGATGACTTCACATATCAAAACAAACTTAAACAAGAGATAACTATGCCAAAAATTAAAAAATCCATGCTCAAAATATCGCCCACCGTGGGGCTCGAACCCACGACCACAAGGTTAAGAGCCTTGCGCTCTACCAACTGAGCTAGACGGGCTTGTTGTTGGATTAAATAAAACATTAAATAAGTACAACTTTTAGTTTGTAGGATCTGATTAACCAGAAAGATTTAGAGCCTGTTTGGGTAAGTTTAAAAGTAGCTTATAAGCATAAATATGTTTTTTAAGTGTTTGGTAACTCAAAAAGCAGTGTGCTTATAAGTACTTTTCTACTTGAAATAAGCTAAAAGTCTTATAGACAACTTTTGACTTATAAGCTATTTATAATAAGCACACCCAAACATGCTCTTAAGAAATTAATATCACTCTAAAGCTTCATCAAAGTATGTTCCTTCTGTAGTAATTATGGAATTCTTTCAATAGAAATGGTTTTCTTGTGGTTCTAAATTTATGGATAGAGCGTTATATTTTGCCGAACTTAAAAAGTGTCAAATGTGGAGGAAAACATGAGAGAGTAAAACACATGTTATTCTAAGATCGGCTATAATGCGAGTAAAATCAGAAAATATGGCCAGAGTAAGCAAAAAGATCATGTCAGACCAACATGTCAAGTATGGCTGTATGGGTAGTTAATTTATCATTCCAAACTCCGTATGTTTGTATCATGCCAATTGATATCATGTGTTAGTAAATATATGCTTTAGTCAGTTAACTACAGTGAATAAGTATATATTTTCACCTTATTAAATCAATCATTCACCATAAGCTAATACTCCTATAATTTAATAATTAATATACTACTTGCTGCGATAAAGTCTTTACCAGCATTTACTTGTTTAATCAGAGAATCTTGCCTGAGTAACCAAAAAGATCATGTCAAGTATGAGTAGTTAATATAGCACGCCATATTGCACAAAAGTAGGACGGATTTAACTGAACACAGTAGTGGTGCAAAGGCAATGACCAGGTCCTGAAGGATAGTTCAATCAGTTTTAGTACTCCGTCCCGTTTAAAAAAGGATGAACCTATTTCCTTTTTAGTTTGTTTAAAAAAAATAACTTCTTTCTAAATTTGGAAAGAAATTTTCACTTTTATTCATCCTAGATGATTTGTAGCCACACAAATATCTATAACTTATTTTAAACCACAAATTTTAAAAAAATTTCTTTTTTTATTAAACTCTGTGTAAAGTCAAATGGGTTCATCTAAAGTGGAACGGAGGGAGTAATATATATAAGTACTATGTAGATAAAAAAGATATTTTACAATTTGTCGGACAAAGTACGAGAAAATAAGGGTAACCTGCCTTTTCTTTTCTTATCCCTCCTACTCCCACTTCCCTCACTAGTTGATCCACAAGGCGGAAAAAAGCAAGCATAAAATTAAAAATTTACCCAAGATGTAGAAATTTGTTCATGACTTTGTCTACTTTTAACTATTTAATTGGCCCTCTTTCTTGACAAACGATCACCATTTCCATAAATAGTGGGTTGGTAGCTAAGTATTGAATGCCAATTTTCAATGCAATACAACATATAAGTAGAATCCCTTCACCAAATGGCATTAATTTTACGAATTTAATATATTTATATAAACAATCATATCTCTATCTCTATCTTTATAACGATATTCTTTGTTGGATTTTTTTTTTTTGGTTATAACAAAATGCTAAGATAAAGAACGAATAATATAAATAACACAATTCCAAAAAACTTTATTGTAATGGTGATATAGAATCTTATAGAGGATGATTCTATAGAAAGTTTAACTATAGTGACATGAAAAGTCTTATACCAATGTAATTTAAATGTATAACATGCTAGTATCAAAATTTATCTACAATTATTTTATACTCCCTCCGTTTCAAAATGGTTGTCATAGTTTCCTTATTAGTCCGTTCCAAAAAGAATGAAAATATTTTTGAGTTGAAATTACTACTTTACCCTTAATGAAATGTTTTATAGCCACATAGTATTTATGTATGGCTTATTTTTTACCACAAGTTTCAAAAGTCTTACCACATTTTTTAAACTCCGCTCCAAATCAAACTATGACAACCATTTTGGAACGGAGGAGCAGTAACTACTACTATTATAATGATGAGGTGATGCCAAACTCATGTCATTTCCACCGGCCCTTCTCTTACTTTCAGGAAGTGGTCAGTGGACCTACACTGCACTGCTTGACCAAAAGCAGTAAAGTATCCGAAGACCAACCATCATAGTTTGCTATAAAATGGCTTTGTGGGTGTTGCATAAATAATACAGCCAGAGTCATAAATAGAGTTGGTTTAGTCTTTTAATAACATATATTTAGTGAGTGTTTTTGGTGAGGATCATGTCTAGTGGTCAGGGAAGAAGCAGTGCAATGAAGGTGGTTCTGGTGGTGTTGTGTATGGTGGTGCTAATTCAGACTGAGATGGCTCAAGCTGCTGTGTACAACGTTGGTGGTTCAGGTGGTTGGACTTTTAATACTGTTGGTTGGCCTAAAGGCAAGCGATTTAGGGCTGGTGATGTTCTTGGTAAGTCGATTTTTTGTACAACGGAAAAAGTAGTTCAAGATCACATAACCAAAAAAATGACACATGTTGATTGTTACTTTAACAACTCGATTCGTATATTACATCAACATATCATCACTAAAAAATCTATTATTGGACACCAATTTTATCCTATGTCTTTCACCAAGTGCATGCATGTCATGAGAATTGAGATGTTTTTAATGTTTCTAGAAAGGGTTGGAAAATAGGTAAGTTATTTAAGCACTACAGTGTGAATATCATGTAATAATGCAAGTCCATATACGGTAAAATTTTACATAGTAATTTCAGGAGCGGATCTAGCTTGGGGAAAGTAATGTCATGAGACACTGTCCCGTCAAATACTTTTACGGAATATATATATATATATATATATATATATATATATATATATATATATATATATATATATAACTATATGAAAACTATAATATATTACTTATAAATACTAAAAGTGACATCACTTGAAACAAAGAGACTAGATGGTAGAGCAGTCAAGTGCTCAAGTCGGATGACTTGGGTTCGTATCCTTTCATCCTCTAAATTTCTGAAATATTTATTTTATAATTCGATATTTGATTAAAACAATTTGGTGTTCGTAAAGTTTGAACCTTTGATCTTTAACATAAAGCCAGTCGGTTATAAACCCCCCAATTTTGAAAAGCTATGAATTGGGGTCTTTAAAATTTTTTAGGATCTGCCGTCTCTATTTTGAGGTGACACCGATTTCAAAAAAAATCTGCCTAGACCATTGAGCAAATTTGTTCATGTGACAGTCTACTTGCATTTTCTAGGATCTTAGTAAGATGACCATCCATAAGCTTATCCAAAATTATTGTATGTAAGTCGTTCAATTTTTTTTATTTTTTTTAAAAATAAACTCATCCTGTGCTCAATGGAACTGACAATATCCTCGTATTTTCTCCTTTTTCCTTTTTATGCAATTCTTGCAAGTTTACAACTTAGATCTACGACAAAAAATAGTTTACCCCAAGACTCGTTTAAAAGTCAAAATGGTTTCACATATACACTTGCCAAAGATGTAAGGCCAGTCACTCATACAGTAAATATATATATCTTTGAGGTCTTTAATAGTAATCCGTTAATTAGTACATCCAACTGATGACTTATTATGCCCATTAGGGGACTATATATTGAGAGGCATGGTGTACGATATAAAGCATTTATGTCTATTTTGATTTTGTATAAGATTTACAGTAATTTTGTGTCGGGTACAATTATTTCACTCACATGATGGGGCAAATATAGCAGATCTTAATTTTAATATAAAATTGGCCAATTATTACTTATAAATAGTTCCACGTACTTCCTATAATTTATTGTAGTTGCAAGGACTATAGGGAAATTCAAAATATGATATGCATTGGGGCTCCACATGTGCGGAAAACTTTGGTATCAGGTTTACATCCTACCTGAGACTAATGACAATGGCCGAAGTGTACACAAGTTGATTCCATCACCACTACTATAAAAATAATGGACTAATAACAAAAAGTTATATCCTTCGATTTTTGCCTTAGTCTTTCGTCAATTTCTCGTACGCCCTTGATCGATCTGACCGTCTGGTTCAAAAAGGAAAATTGATATATAGTACTTATATGTTAGTGTTCCATTTGTGTACAAATTGCTTGTCAATATTAAAGTGTTTGGTCCTTGCGGTTTGCAGCGTTCAACTATGCCTCAGGTGCACACAATGTGGTGGCAGTGAACAAAAATGGATATGACAATTGCCGTACTCCTGGAGGTGCCAAAGTTTATAAGAATGGGAATGATAAGATAAAGCTAGCCAAGGGGCAAAATTACTTCATTTGCAATTTCCCAGGACACTGTGAATCTGGAATGAAGATTTCTGTTAATGCCATGTGAAATAGCACTTCAAATTATCTACTGCTGCCACATTACTTATCAACCATGTGTTATGATGTTTACTATGTTTTGTGTACTAGTACTAGTATATGTGAAATAACGGATAAATGTGAACTTTAACTTCAAGTGCTTCCATTGAAATTGTGGTTTTGCAAATGCAAGAATCTGCTCTAGGATCAAATTTAGATCTTTCTTGTGATAAAGTAGAAGCATAACAAAGGCATCCAAAGCTTTTCAAGTGGGAATAAGAAGGCTGCACCCCAAACAATATTTCATAAGGCGTTTTTAAAGAAAGAAGCTTTGGTGGGGGTATCTATTAATCAAGTAGGTCGCTGTCATAAGACAATCTCCCCAAAACTTAGTAGGAAGATGAGATTGAAACAACAAAGCTCTTGAAACTTCAAGCAAATGCTTATGTTTTTTTTCTACCACCCTATTTTGTTGTGGGGTGGCCACACAACTAGTCTAATGAATGATTCCTTGAGAAGATAAGTAACTAGAAGAACTAGAACTAGAGCCTAATTCCCAAGTGTTATCAGATCTAATCACTTTCACCTTTTTATTAAACTGTCTTTCCACCATTGCAAGAAAAGATTGTAAGATAGGGAAAGCATTACTTTTTGTGGCCAAGAGATAAGTCCAAGTTCCCCTACTATAATCATCTACTATGGTTGTATCCATCATATGTAGGAGTTTGGTATGCTCCCCAAGTGTCAATGTGAATTAAGTCAAAAATCTGTTTAGAGGTAATAGCACTAACTGAAAAAGGCAGCTTTGTTTGCCTTGCTAATGGACAAATATCACAAGGAAGTTCAAACTTTGAACAAACTGAAATGGGAAGTCCATTACTATTTCTCATATTAGTTAAAGGCATATGACCTAGCCTATCATGCCAAAGCCTATTCATTATATCAGAATTTGAAAAACATGACAATGAAATAGAAGACACTTGATTTGTAAAAGGAACTAAACTAGACTTCTTAGGAGCAGACTTGCTTTGAACAGATTTCACTGAACTCTTGTCCTTCAACACATAGAGTCCATTTTGAGATTCACCAAGAACCAGTGGGGTCCTCATGGAAGGGCCCTGCAACATACATTGAGTGGGAATAAAAATGAGTGAATAATTGAATTGGTTAGGCAGCTTGTGAAGAGACAAGAGGTTGAAACTGAAACTAGGAACAAATAACACATTTGAAATGACAAGATCAGGAAACAATTGTACACAACCAGCATGAGTAACTTTAACCTTTTGTGAATTAGGCAAGTTAATGGATATCACCTTAGGCAAAGGAAGAAGGGTAACAAAAATTTTGTGTTAAAACACATATGTTCATATGCACCGGAGTCTATTATCCAACAATCTTCAGTGAGTTCACTAGAAGGATTTCCAGATTGTAAAGAAAAAAGAACGGAGCTTATACCAGCATAGTTCACTTCAGTTGTGGCGTCAGAACTTGTGCCCTGCTCATTAATTTTCACTTGCTGAATCATTTGAAGAATCTGCTGAAATTGGTCCTGAGTAAAAAGCTTTCCTCCATCACTGATATCTCCTTGATATGATTGAACCTCATTGTTGCCTTTGTTGCTCACAGCTGCAAGCCCTTGCACATTGTTCTGATTATTGTTTGCCTTAGTGAATTTAGAATTGGTTTGTTGTGCAATTAGTTTGTGACAGTCTTCAATAACATGTCCTTGAAGCTTACAATATCTACATGTGATAGGTTGCTTCTTATCATAGTTTCCTTTCTTCCCTTTGTAATTTGGATTGTATGGTTTCTGACCATAATTTGAATTGTATTGCTTCTGTCCTAGGTTGTATGGCTTTTGACCATAATTACCTTGATTTGTTGCAATGAAACAAGAAGTTTCTCCAGGATACTGGGGAGTCATGTGCACTTCCCTCTGTCGTTCCTCTTGCATCAATAGAGCATAAGCAGTAGCAATGGAAGGCAGCGGGGTAAACATCAAAATATTACCTCTTGCACTGTAATAGCTATTATTCAGACCCATCAAAAATTGCACTAGCCTTTCATTTTGCTTGGACTTGACATTTTTTTCTTTTGCTCCACAGGTACAATCACATCTACAAATAGAATAAACATCCAAAGCATCAAGCTCCTCCCACAGACGCTTGATTTTAGTGTAATAGGTTGCAACATCAGATCCACCTTGAACCAAATCACTTAACTCTTTCTGCAGTTGGAATAATTTTGTTCCACAACTTTGTCCAAACCTTTGTTCCAGTTCACTCCAGATCTTCTTAGTCGTGGCTGAATAGATTACGCTATCAGCAATTTCCCTAGATAAAGAATTCAAAATCCATGAAATAACCATGTTGTTTGCTCTGCTCCAAGCAATGTAAAGCTCAGATCCAGAATCAGGTTCGTTAGCGCTGCCATCAACAAAACCTGCTTTGTTTTTGGCAGTAAGTGCTATGAGCATCCCCTTCTTCAACCAACATAACTTTTGCCATCAAAAGAGGAATTAACCAGCATCATTCCTGGGGTATCAGAAGGTGAAATAAAATAGGAATGAGAAGAATTGATTTCATTCTTCTCATTTGAAGTAGATCCTGCAGTTACAGCGGCATGAACAATGTTTGCTGGATTAGCCATTGCAATGGTTAATCAAAATTTGACTTGATGAAGAAACAAAATCAGAAAATTGTTAAGAATAGGAACTAGTGAACCTGCTCTGATACCATATCAGAAAGAGAATAGAAGAATATTTTCTGTATTTCTCGACTGAACTTTGAGCACTGTACAATATCCTATATATAGTAATAAAGTAAAATAACTGACTATTAATATGTCTACTAACTATTGGCTAACTGAGAGAAATATTTGCCCACTACACTACATGTGCTTACATAGAGTCAAACTATTTACAAAAAGAAATAATAAAGTATTCTATACACAGATAATCTTGAAACCAATGTGTGGGTGAGCATGTGAAGCTCACATGTGTTCAGCACTTCCAAAATGTATCAAACTCTCTGCTTCCATTGTGCTTATTCAACCAAAATCAAAACAAAGTTTTTCCTTTCCCTTTTTCTGAACAGTATCATCGTCAACAATACATACATACATACACACATGCATATATATATATATATATATATATATATATATATATATATGAAGAATTCTTATGATATCTTTAGTTCTTACGTTACCCCTCGGGGACAATTAAGTAGTAGAAGTAGTGTAACTAGGTTTGAATCCCAACAACTTCTTGACTACTAGTGTTCAATTAGACTTTCTTTAAGGAATATTTGTTTTAGTTTATGGTTGTTATCCAAATTGTGTTAGTCAATGCGTTGAACCAAAAAGGGGAGCTATGTTTTTGAGTGTCTAAGTCAAACTTTAAAAAGTTCACTGTCGACTTATAATAATGAAAGTTGAAGCACCACTAGATATAATCAACAATCAATAAGGCCAGATTCGTGTTAACGGCTTTTGGAACCATCGTGCACTTTACCCATTATTAGATTAACGGCTATGTCATCATTTTGTAAAAGCTCAAATTCTTGCCACTTGTCAAGCAATCAGCATTTTCAGTCAAATCGATGGCTAATCAAACTCATCTACGTGTCCAATTGTAGTATATTTAAAAGGACGTGAGAAATGCATAAAGAACATTTATCATATTAGGCCTCATTTGTTTGCACCTACTGAAGATCTGAATATAAATATGAATAGTTAAGATAACTACCTATTAAGTACATTTATTTATTTATAAATTTTATCACTTAATATCTCTGAATGGAGCTGCCCGAATAAGATCTTATACAATGTCTGCCTATCATTCAAAGGTTTCTCTTGCTCTTTTATTTTTTTCAACCTTGATCTCGATTTATTATTTAGTTAACTTTTATTTCTTGTGCTATCCTGTAGAACGACTTCCGTCATGGCATATGATTTTCCAGCCAACCTTTTTATCCCACATCTCCAGATTGTGAAAACAATAAATTATTATATCTCTTATAAAGCCTCTAACACAAGAAATATGAAATTACACGGTCTTCATATCCGCCGGATATAATGCAAATGCCACAACCATCTGTTTTAATTCTTACTATTGTTTCATGTTTGTAATCATCACAACTCCATTGGCCAAAAAAGGTAAAATTCAAATGTCGTTGCCGAAGAAATCACTCATCATGACAGATAATAAGGATCATCTCATGGAAAAAAAAAAAAACCATGTATTAGATTTAGAATACGTTGAATTTTTTAAGAAATGCATCGCTGATCGATCTCTAATTTTCTAAAACCCATAACCACATTGCTAGTGGTGGTTTTTGGTTGAATTACAGCAGCAAATGTAGGTTCGATAGTGGGAATAAGTGGTGGGAAGGATTTTATGTTTATTATGTTTTTTTTAATAGAATATAAAATTATGCTCATTCAGATGTGAGTAAACAAACCGTCTTAATTATTTAATATTCAGATTCAGATATCTTCATCTTAAGAAAAATAAATAGCCCCTTAATCTCCTTGTAGGAATGGAGGCATGCTGTTCAAACTTTTAGTATGAATATATATTTCTTATTATTGATGAAACACTTATTATATTAACTTCATTTTTTCTTTAATATCGCTATAACTAAGCATCACTTCAAAAATGTCTTTCATGTTATTAGATTTGAGTTATGGTCAAATCATTTGTCACGTTACGTTTTCTCATCTCAAATATAGAAATGCAGAAATATATTAGAACGACATATTCAATTAGTGGTTACTGCAATCTTTTGGCCAGCATCACAATGACCAGGGATTCCACAAATAAAGTAGAGTGTGCCCTTGTTATTGAGGGTTATTGTATCATTCGCAGAAGTAAATGTTCTTCCTGAAGCTTCACAAGTATCGTACTTCTCCTTGTTCACTATCACCACATTGTGAACACCGAGAGGGTAATTAAATACTGCAAGAAAGATCGATGAGGGGAAAACAGGGTATTACAGTCATGAAGTATAGTTTACTAGTAGTACGTAGATAATTTCTTAGCTACTTAAACGTCTTATTATAACCATGCACAACAATTGTTGTATTATTATTCGCGAACAATCCATCTTTTTATTATTTACTGGATAAATAATTTATGTACTATAATCCCTGCCTAGCAAGCCTGTGAATAACAGGGGCGGAGTTAGGTGGTGCTAAGATTGGTCAGGCGAACAACCTTCGCCGGAAAATTATACCATGTATATAGGTCAAGTATTATAAGATAACAGATATATACTTAGCAATGAACAACCTGAACACAAATGGTAAGGTAGTTCAGCTGGCGTTAGCGCCGTGGGAAATGTTCAAGGGTGTGGGTTCGAACCTCCGCTGAAGCAAAGCTTTATATATTTTTGCTTCTACTAATTCTGGACTGTTGTGTGGCGGGCCTATTCCACAAATTAGAATTTCTTGGCCCACTCTTTTAGAGTTTGAACAACCTCGGCGAAAATTCTGGCTACGCCATTGGTGAATAATCGACCCTAAATTTTTACTCAGAACTGAAAGTCTCCTAGCTTCCTCTTGAATTGACACAAAACATTAAGAAAAAATGGATAAATGGAAAATGGCGAAATATAAGGGGTACTGATTGACATACCAAGCACATCACCGGACTTGAAATGCTTGTCATTTGGCCAGCTGCTAACACCAAATGTCCAACCAGCACTATCTCCAACTAAGGCTGTCTATTGACCCGGTCCGGCCCGGTTCCGGTTCGGCTGGTCCGGTCCGGTCCGGTGCATTGGTGAAGAAAAAATTCCGTCACCGGCCCGGTTCCGGTCCGGTGCACCGGTGCAATTGCACCAATGCCGGATCGGAACCGGAACCGGCAGCCGGATATTGTGCCGGTCCCGGTCCGGTTTGATCCGGTTCGGTTCGGTTCGGTTCGTTAATTTTTTTTTTTGTTTTAAATTAAATTTTTTATTTTTAAAAATACTAAAATCTAAATAAACAACACAAAACACATATATTATTCAACAATACACACAGTACATTATGTTGGAAAATGAAAATGCATAATTAGAAAATAAAAACATGAAAATAGACTAGAAATTAGAAAAATACATAAATTTTCAAGTTCAGCGACTCAACACTGACTCAACTCAATCATCACGTGGTTGCAGATATTTGCCACCAGCACGAGCTGCCCATTCGGGGTCATGATGGTTTTCCAAGTGGGTCTTAAACCTCATTGTCCCTCCAGTATTTGTTCCATCTTCCCAATTCCAAACTTTCTGACAAAGAGTACATTGAGCTTTGCCGGTATCATTATTTTTTGTGATAAATTCCCAAACTTCGGATCGTTTAGTTCTTTTTGGAGCACCAGACGGACCTGCGTTAGTAGCACCTTGAACTTGATTAGCATTATTTGCATTTGCAGCCATGTTGATAGAAAATTTAATAAAATAGCCTTTTTTTTAAGAGAAATGAATAGAAAATATTGAATTGTCATTAATTTGATGAAATATGGGAGTATTTATAGGCAAAATAGGTAGGGGAGGGCTGTAGGGGCGTTTATGGGTGTGGGGTGGGAAAATAGCCGTTTATGGCCGTTGCCAACGGCTATTTTTCAAAATGGAGCGGATTTGGACATAAATTTGAAGTGGGCCGGTCCGGCCCGGTTTTGTCGTTTTTTTTTTTTTTTTTTTTTTTTTGTTTTTTGGTTATTTTTTTTTTGTTTAAATTTTAGTTTTATGTAATAACTTTTATATAATACTAGTAATCTAGTATTAAAATATTAACTATTATGTAATGTAGTATTTTAGTATTATAAAAGTATAATTGAGTATTTTTTATAAAACTTAGTAATCTAGTATAATGTAAGTAAATTGTTATTTTTTCAAACTTAATACTAAGTTAGTAGTATAATAGTATTTAGTATTTTAGTATTTTAGTTTTTAGTATTTAGTATTTAGTTTTTAGTTTTTAGTTTTTAGTTTTTAGTATTTTAGTATTTTAGTATTTAGTATTTTAGTATTTTAGTATTTAGTATTTTAGTATTTAGTATTTTAGTATTGAATTGCAAAGAGGTAACTTAATAGCAAAGGATACTTGAGAATATAACAAAGGATTTACTTAATAGCAAGGCGTAACACATTTTATTGAATAATGGATAATGGTTGATTTTTTGCAAAGTACATAGATATTAAATTGCAAAAACTACATATTAATAAAAAAACTTCTCATTTTCTGAATAATTTCGTCTGGCACCTCTGGAGGAACCGGTGGCAAAGAGTCATCTTGTTCATATTCAGTTTCATTGTCCAAACTTCCATCGCCTGATAAAATTTCTGATGATGCTTCTGCATCGGCTAGTTGATCTTCTGCAAATCCAAAATTTCTTCGCTCCGATCTAATCCAATCTCTGAATAATACGGCCGTCTCCATTGCTTCTTCCTTCAATGAATGTCTATGATCTCCAATTTGTAATCTTCCTTGGCTAAACGCGCTTTCTGAAGCAACAGATGATGCTTGAATAGTTAGAATATCCCGCGCCATTTTTGCTAAAATTGGAAACTGTGCTTGTTGATCCCTCCAAAATGGCAGTAGTTCATCGCTTCTAAAATAATCAACATCCTTGCAAGCATGAAGTAAATAAACATCAAGCTCGTTGAACCCTTCGCTGCTACTCGACTGCCTGCTAGAAAGCCTTTGATTAAGGCTGGAAAAACTTCCCAATCCGGTTGCAGGTCTTTTGGGAGCCTGCGTTAAACTTGATCCAGCTCCACTTGGAACACTTGGAACAACATTATCAGCTGCACTCCTATACCTTTCATAAATCCGTTGGCAATCTACAATTACCTGCGCACAAACTGTTTCTACACTTGGTGTTTCTTCATCAGTAATGCTCAAATTCCGATAAATTTCTCTAATGAGCATTTCCGTATTAAAACGTTTAAAACATGGATGTAATACAGATGCAATGTAATAAAGTGGTGGAATCGGAAAAAAATATTTTTTAAATTTTTCAATCATTGCTTCTACCGCAACGTCATAACCAGGCACTAATCTATAATCGTTAAGTAATTCTGCTATTCCAGCTATAAAATACAACATGGTAGTGATTGTAGGATAATATTGACCGGAAAATTCTTTAGTAGCATAAAAAAACTTTGCTAAAAATTGAAGAAGACGCTCAACATCTTGCCAATCTGTTTCTTCTAGGTGATACACGTCAGCTACTTTGCGATTAAAATAATTAGTAATAGGCACTCGTAAAGTGTAAGCAACAGTCAAAGAGTCATATACAGTGTTCCACCTAGTTGAAACTTCCTTGGGAACTTTTCTAGGAGCTATACCTTCTTTCACACACTCTACTTGAAAGTCCCTCCATCTATCCGGTTTTTTAGATTTAAAAATATAACTAATTGCGAGTTTAACCTTCATAATAGTAGGATCAAATAACTTAAGGCCATCTTTTACAACTAAATTATATATATGACATGCACATCTAACATGAAACAATTCTTCAAAAGGGGGATGCAATGCGGGTATTAACTTAGTAATAGCATAATCATTGTTAGTTGCATTATCAAGAGTTATACTTAAAATTTTATCACTAAGATAATACGCCTTACAAATATCCGAAACTTCTCCCTTAATAAAATTTCCCGTGTGTGGTTCATCGACAGCAGAATATGCTAAAATTCTTTTTTACACTACCCAGTTAAGATCTATCCAATGACAAGTAACTGTTAAATACTCATACCCACTAACACCACGACCCAAATCAGAAGTAAGACAAACTCTACAATCAAAGTGATAAAATATATATCGTAAATATTGTCTATATTCATTTTTAAATTTTATAATATCAGTTCTAACCGTAGTTTTTGGAAAACCTTGAAAAGATGGATTATATAAGGTTTGAATATAACGAATAAAACCTTGACAAGAAGCAAATGTAAAAGGTAAGCACTCTACCGCAATCATTTTTGCCATTTGTTCCCTATCTTTCTTTTTATCATAATGCAAAAGCCCCCCCGTCACTGGGTTAATTTCCTGTTGGATTCCACTACCTTGCGATGGAGCCATTCTATTCCCTGAACGAGGGCCACCCGCCCTTGCTTCCCATTTTTCCTTATGATGGTTTTCTAAGTGTATTCTCAACTTTCCCGTCCCACTATTATGGCTGCCGGTTTTAAATTCCCAAACTTTTTTACAAATATTACATTTAGCTTTCTGAGCCGGAATATCTTTAGTCATAAATTGCCACACATCCGATCTTTCGGGTCGTGCATATCGTTCTCTACTAGGAGGCATAGGTGGTAATTCAGTTTTCTTCATGTTGTTCACCTTGAAATTGACTAGTGGGTGTTTCATCTAAATTAGCCCCTTCGGTAAACTCTTCATATTGTGTCTCTAACATATCATTATCTAGTGGTGCACCAACATTTATATCATGCAAAAATTGCGAGTCATCTTCCTGAGTAAAATCATCTAGAAGAGAAGGAGCGCTAGAAGTACCAACTGGTCTTTTACCTAAAGCACGACTACGTCTATCATCCCCCCCTCGGTTAGAAGCACGTGATCTACGACCGCTACTCGTAAGTGCTCTCCACACTCCAGACATTTTTATAATTACTAAAATATGCTTCAAACAAATTACTATAATATGCTACAAACAATAATATTGCACAAAAATAAAATAGATAATATGCTTCAAACAAATTACTATAATATGCTACAAACAATAATATTGCACAAAATTAAATATATAATAAAAAGTAAGAACGAGTTTACTTGATATCGTGAACTTAGAATGTAGAACTTAGGAAGTGAAAGTTGAAACTTGACCGGAACCGCACCGAACAATATTTCTACTTTACTCCAAATATTTTTTTAGTATGCAATTTAGCAAATAGCCTTTTGTAGAAATAAGAGAGATTGATAGAGATTTAGAGAGAATATTAGAGAAATTGTGAATAAATTGATGAAAAATGATGGTATTTATAGAAAAAATAGGTAGGGGGGTATGGGGGCGCCCTAGGGGGGTGGGGGGGCCAAAATAGCCGTTTTTGGCCGTTGGGGCAACGGCTGTGCGTGAAATAGCCGTTGCCCAACGGCTATTTTTTGCAAGCCCATCAGTCATCCGGTCCGGTCCGGTTCCGGTCCGGTCCGGCCCGGTTCCGGTCCATTTTGGTCCGGTTCGTCCGGTCCATTTTGGACGTGCCGGATCGAGACCGGGTCGAATTTTTTTTTTTAATATTTGGCCCGATTTGAGCCGGTCCGGTCCGGTTCGGCCCGGTCCAAACCGGGCTATTAGACAGCCTTATCTCCAACCTCATAAGTAGTTGCCCTAGTTATTTGGATAGTTAGCAAAACCATAAATGTGACCAAAAAAATTGCAACCCCTTGTTTGCCAGACATTTTCTACTTAGTTAATTAGAAATAATTTTCTCAATAGGAATTTCAGGAAATGTAGTTTCAAGGACTTGAAATTAGGTGAACGTCTTTGATTTTGAAATTTGTGGCTATTTATTGTGGCACTAGCTGGAGTGGTCGATAGAAACAAGGGATAAAGATGGTGAGTGACGGAGATGGCAAGCCTCAAGCCTCTGTATAGACCGATTTTAGGTAGTAATATTTGTTTGACAGTGATCACAATGATCCTCCAGAAAAAATAATACTTTAGTTAGAGAATCATATCCCTTTATTAATTCATTAATTATATGAAGTTGAAAATTAACACTTAAACATACATGTACTCCCTAAAAC
The DNA here is from genome assembly GCA_029990175.1 of Petunia secreta. NCBI lineage: Eukaryota > Viridiplantae > Streptophyta > Magnoliopsida > Solanales > Solanaceae > Petunia > Petunia secreta. Next base: position 734,383 of record JARKIP010000239.1, on the reverse strand, counting down.
TTAGGTTCAGGTTTAAATTACATTTGATAAGGTACATGCAATCCTTTATATCAAGATTAAACGATCTTAATTTAAACCTACGATATCAAGATTGTGCTAGTAGTGCAGTTAATTAGTAAATCAAGCGATAATTAAGTTAAGGGCTAGGCTAAAGACGTGTGTATTGGGTAAAAATCGACCCACGGCAATTTGCCCCGGTCACGCAAGTCTCAACGAAAGAACATGTCGCGACTAAACAATCGCCGAGGTTGCTAAGCGAGTCGCCGAAGCCTTGGAACCAAAGATGCGTTACCGAAGGCGGGCCATGAGCTGAGCTTCGGTAACCATCACCTCGGTCAAACAACAGGGCCAAGTCACCGAGGTCGTAAACTCTCACCTCGGTGGATCCCCCTCGGTTCATCCGGCTTTGCAGCCCACTACTTCACCCCACTAACTCAGCCACTACACCTCAAGGTCGTGGAACAACATGGCGATAGGTAGTGGAGATCATTGGCAGAGGCTTACATCTATAAATATCAGTTCATTTCATGTAATAGGGATCCAGAAATTTGTACCGAAACTCTGCCCAAATTTGTACTGAACATCCATATATTGAAACCAAGTTATTTTACGTATTTTTCATCTGTTTCGCGCATTATTTACCGCTTTGATACAGAGATTTGCTTATATTCGAATCCAAATTCGATTTGTGTACCTAAAAACGATTTAGGCCCATACAAATTGGCGCCGTCTGTGGGGATATAAGCAATAACGCTTTGTTCCAAAGTTCGAAATCTGTTCTTCGTCAAGAAACTTGTGATCTAACGCTATGGCTGATAACAACAATGGTGGTAATGGTGATCGGGTTGACGTTCCGACGAACCAACAATCCTTCACCCCAATGACAACCGAAGAATTTCAAATGTACGTTGTCACCACGCTAAGAGCTCTCCAAAATAAGCAGGATGAGCAGGCTAGTATCAATGCCGAGTTTCGCGCCTCGCTAGAAGGGCGAAACAGTGCCGCCCCAAACGGCACCCAGCCCTCGGCTCCTGGTGGAGGCACCCCGCCTTTCGTTCCTCAGGGCGCGACAACAGGGGGACCTCACAACGGAGCCGCGTCTGGGGGGTCGGGGAGCGGTCCATCTTCCATGCCACACTTCGGGACGGTTCCCTCCATGACAGAAACAACGTCATCGGTTGACGTTGAAAAAATGAGTAGAGAAATCGAGGCTCGCATCGAGGCGCGCGTCGAAAAACGCCTCGAGCGCGTACCAGGGATAAGCAAGGAGGAAGATGACCTCGACATTGAGCAATATAGGGAACAGCCTTATAAGCCCGAAGCAGCACCAGCTCCAACTCCTGTGGGTTTTAAACTCACATTCCTCAAAAAGTACGATGGGACAACTGATCCCAAGGAGCATGTTAGGGAGTACATGTCCATGGTGAAGAGCAACGACTTGACGTCCACGCAGCTTGAATCCATGTTTTTAAAGAAGTTTGGTAGTTCGTTGGAAAAGGGTGCACTTCGGTGGTATTTATGCTTGCCGCCGGGGTCAATCTCCTCGTTCAAAGAACTATCCCGCGCCTTTGTCAAAGCTCACACCGGTGCGCAAAAGATCCTCCAGAGGAAGGAGGATATATGTGAAGTGAAACAGTGGCCCGGTGAGCCACTTAAGGAGTTCCTCGAGCGATTCCATGCTGAACGTATGGAGTTGCCTCGAATGGACGATACCTTGGCTATCATGGCCTTCGAAAAAGGTATCAACGGTCGCAATTCAAGTGCTGCTGCCGAATTGCGGAAAGAGTTGCAACAATATCAGGTCCTGACGTGGGAGGACCTGCATAGAAGAGCTTACTCCAAAATCAGATTGGAGGAGGCGGAGTTCAAAAACCGAGGTTACCAAAACCGAGGTGATATGTCAAATCGCGCCGAGGCGCCACGAAATAATCTGAAAGGGAGGTATGAACCTTATACTTCGCCGAGGCAACATGTTACTCAAAGGTTGGGAAACAGCCCCGGTAACTCATACCCGACATCTCACATAAGCCAAAGGCTTGGAGGGAAGGTTCAAACCAATATGAACCAAAGGAATCCCTCGAGCTCCGCTTCGGCCCCAAGAAAGGATCTTCCCCGGATCCAAGATTATAATTTCAACATATCGACCTCGGAGCTGGTCGACGTCGTTAAGGGGACAGCCGGGGTAAGAATTCCCAAAGACATGAGAACCCCGGCGGACAAAAGAGATCAGAATCTGCATTGCGAGTTTCATGCGGATTATGGTCACAGAACCGAGGACTGCAAAGCTTTGTGCCTCGAGGTAGCTCACCTACTAAAAAAAGGAGTCTTGGCTCAATTCCTCACTGACAAGGGGAAAGACAATTTTTCAAAGAACCGGGGGGATGGGCAACCACCTCGGGCTCCACCCCCGGAGAGAGTAGTTAACGTCATCACCGGGGGGTCAGAAGTAAACAGCGTGAACTTCGCCGCAGCTAAAAAATTTGCTAAGCTCTCCATCACCATGGAGAAAAGGACCCGAGTTGGAGGCTCGGGCAAGGACATCGTGTTCGATGAGGATGATTGTGATGGGATGATGTTCCCCCATCACGATGCTCTAGTCATCATGCTAAGAATTAACAACGCCGACATCAAGAGAGTGTTGATTGACCCCGGTAGCTCGGTAAACATCATCAGCTACGGGGCGGTGAAGCAGATGTGGCTAAAAGGGGAAATCGTTCCCAAATCAACAGTGTTGGCTGGTTTTAACAACTCAACAGAGAAGACGTTGGGTGAAATCACGCTGAAGACATTCGCTGAGGGTGTCACCAAGGAGACACTGTTTCAAGTGATGCCCGAGGACCTGGCCTATAATGTAATCCTCGGGCGGCCATGGATCCACTCCATGGAAGCTGTTCCTTCCACTTTACACCAAGTGATCAAATTCCCAACGCCTTGGGGGGTTCGGTCAATTAAGGGGGAGCAGCGAGTAGCGAGGGAATGCTACTCGGTTGCACTGAAGAGTGGAGTCGCCCCGAGCGGGCCCAAAAAATAGCAACCAACGCAACCGGGATCGAGCGAGGCGAGCCTCCAAAATGAAATTGAAAAGATCCCGGCATGCGTGCAAGAGCCTCGGAAGCAAAAAGCCGAGGATTCTACCGTTGAAGAGCTGAACTCTTTCACTCTACTGAAAGAGTTCCCAGAAAGGAAAGTGCACATCGGCTCGGAGTTGGACCCGAAGTCGAAAGACGCAATTATGGAAGTTTTAAGGTCCAACCATGACTGTTGCGCTTGGGCTCATTCAGACATGACGGGTATCGATCCGGAGATCATGACTCACAAGCTGAATGTAGATCCAAGATTCACCCCGGTGAAACAAAAGAAGAGACCTCACGCCGGGGTGAAAAAGAAGGCGATTGAAGATGAGACCACGAAGCTGCAAGAAAATGGTTTCATCAGGGAGGTGAAATATCCCGAATGGCTGGCAAATGTGGTAGTTGTGCCGAAAAAAAATGGCAAGTGGAGAATGTGTGTAGACTACACCGACCTGAATAAAGCTTGCCCCAAAGATTCTTACCCATTGCCACAAATCGACAGGTTAATAGACTCCACGGCTGGACACAAACTATTAACTTTCTTGGATGCGTATTCGGGCTACAATCAAATCCTCATGGACCCTGAGGACGAAGAAAAAACCTCGTTCATCACTGACCGAGGTACATTCTGTTACAAGGTCATGCCCTTCGGTCTCAAAAACGCCGGGGCAACTTACCAAAGGCTAGTATGTCGCATGTTCAAGGATTATATTGGAAAATCTATGGAAGTTTACATAGACGACATGCTCATCAAGTCGATCCAAATGGAGGATCACTTGAATCATCTGAGGGAGGCCTTCGCCGTGTTGAGACAATATGGCATGAAATTGAATCCTGAAAAGTGCGCCTTCGGCGTTGGGTCTGGCAAATTCTTGGGATTCATTGTCTCTGAACGGGGCATCGAAGCTAATCCTGACAAAATCAGAGCTATCGAAGAAATCCCCGAGAAGCTTACCGGGGTGAAAGAAGTCCAACGCTTGACTGGCCGAGTCGCTGCCTTGAGTCGTTTCATCTCAAGGTCCTCGGAGCGATGCCACAAATTCTTCTCCGTTTTGAGAAAAAACACTCACTTCGAATGGACACCGGAGTGCGAACAAGCGTTGAAAGACTTGAAACAGTATTTGGCTAACGCACCGTTGCTTGCCAAGCCAAAAGAAGGTGAAACATTGCTAGTCTACTTAGCGGTGTCCGAGGTATCAGTAAGTGCGGTGCTGGTTCGAGAAGAAGATGGCAAGCAGCAGCCCATTTACTATGTGAGCAAGACACTCCTCGACGCTGAGACCAGGTATCCACATCTGGAAAAACTAGCTCTTGCTTTACTTGTTACCGCTCGGAAATTGCGGCCCTATTTTCAATGCCATCCAATAGCCGTAGTTTCAACCTTCCCCTTGAGAAATATTTTGCATAAGCCAGAGTTATCGGGAAGATTATCAAAATGGGCGGTAGAGTTAAGTGAATATGACATCACCTATCAGCCTCGGAACGCCATTAAGTCCCAAGTCTTGGCGGACTTCGTGGCAGATTTTAGCGTTGGAATCTTACCCGAGGCTGAAAGAGAAAACGCCGAAGCTAAAGGAACAACTCCGGGCTTATGGGTACTCTATACCGATGGAGCAACTAACTCCAAAGGTTCGGGGCTGGGCATAGTTTTGAGAGCACCCACCGGGGAGAAAATCAGACACTCGGTTCGATTCAAAAAAGTAACCAACAACGAGGCAGAATATGAGGCGGCTTTAGCAGGTTTAGAGTTGGCCAAAGAAATGGGGGTTGAAAGAATCGAATTGAGATGTGACTCTCAGTTAGTGGTGAACCAAATCCTCGGTGATTACACGGCTCGCGAGCCCAGAATGCAGTTATACCTAGATCGGGCACAAAGGATCTTGAGCCAATTCTAAGAATGGCAAGTTAAACAAGTGCCTCGGGAGGAGAACACCGAGGCTGATGCCTTGGCGAATCTGGGTTCGGCCATTGATGAAGATCACTCGGGGACTGACTCAATGGTTCGGCTACTATCTGCACAGATGAGAGAGATGAAGTTGCAAGTCAACTCGGTGGACAACCGATGGGATTGGCGAAGTAAGTTCATCTCCTATTTCGACTCGGGGACTGTCCCCCAAGATAAGAAAGAAGCGAAGAAGCTGAGGACCCAAGCTGCCTCGTATCACATGATCGAAGGCAATCTATACAAGAGGTTGTATTGCGGCCCGATGGCCAAATGTTTGGGTCCCGATGAAGCAAGATACGTGATGGCAGAAGTGCATGAAGGCGAGTGTGGCAACCACTCGGGGGCAAAATCCTTGGTACGAAAGCTATTAAGAGCTGGGTATTACTGGCCCACTATCAGTACCGACGTGAAGGATTTTGTACAAAAATGTGACAAGTGCCAACGCCATGGGCGGCTGATCCACCAACAAGCCGAGCCTCTTCATTCGGTGGTGTCGCCATGGCCCTTCATGAAATGGGGAATGGACGTTGTTGGACCATTGCCCAAGGGAAAGGGTGGTGTTCGTTTCATCCTGGTATTGACTGATTACTTCACCAAATGGGTGGAAGCAGCGGCTCTCACCGAAGTTAAGCAAAAGCAAGTAATCGACTTCATCAGAAAGAACATCATCTACAGGTTCGGGGTCCCAAGAGAAATTGCTTGCGACAATGGCAAACAATTCATGGGGACTGCTATCACCAACTTCTTCAAGCAGTGGGGTATCAAGAGAATAGCTTCGACTCCTTATCATCCAAGCGCCAATGGCCAAGCCGAGTCTTCAAACAGGATTATAATTGAGAATCTCAAGAAAAGGCTCGATGAGAAAAAGGGTCCTTGGCCCGAGGAGTTGCACGGGGTTCTGTGGGCCATGCGAACGACTGAAAAGAGCAGCACCGGGGAGACTCCCTTCTCTTTGGCGTATGGCATGGACTCTCTTATTCCCGTAGAGGTGGGCGAACCAAGCCTTCGATATGCCCATACGGCCGAGGACGCAAACCAGGAAGCAATGCGCATTGAGTTGGATCTGCTCGAGGAGAAGAGGGAGTTGGCTTTGGTTCGGTTGGTTGCTCAAAAAAGACAGATTGAAGCATATCTCAACAGAAAGGCTAAATTCAGGGACTTCAAGGTCGGGGATTATGTGCTGAAAACCGTGAAGCAATCAACCAAAGAGGAAAACGGAGGAAAGCTCATTGCAAATTGGGAAGGACCCTACAGAGTCAAAGCAATTGTTGGAAAAGGCTCTTATCAAATCGAAAGTTTGCAAGGAGAGCCTGAACCGTTGAATTGGAATATTTCCAACTTGAAGCGGTACTACTTCTAGTCGAGGTAAATATCTCCAAACTTCTTTAAATCAAACAGCCCCGAGCCGAACCCCGCTCCCATGGCATTAACAGAAAATGTACTAACTTACCCCTCGTTCCGCCTTTTTGCTTGACCTTTTCAGGAAGCGAACCGAACCGATTCCAGTGCTCGGATCTTCATCAAGATTCACAACCGAACACTGGGGGGGAGTGAGAAGGGGTTGATATCGAGGTTTGCATCGAGCCTCCCAACCCAAGCTTATCTATCCGGCAACCGGGGACTAATGCCCGGGGACTAGATTTAGTACATTGTAAATTAGCCCGGTAGCGGCGTGTCTGTCAGTTTGCTTTTATTTCGAAATTTTACCCAAGGTCCGTTTCGGCTTGGTTTTATGTACACAGCCTTTTGGCTCGTCAATATCAATAAGAACGACTTCGATTACACTCATTTTATCTGTTTAAATCTTACATTTGGAAGCCGCGTAATGCGTCGACCCGAGGGCGAGACGTCGCCCTAGGTTCGCATCGGTCAAACTCTATCTAAATCTTGCAAGATTAAAGTAAAGTTTGCATCAAAATGTTCGATATGCTTAAAAGGCCATTACACAGAATAATGATGCAAATATTTCTTACTAAAAGCCCGAAGGCTGAATATATACATTCTCAAAAGACCCGAAGGTCGAAAGTACAAACTTAAAAGCCCGAAGGCTTGCAAAAAGAAGTGCTAAAAGTAATTCAGGCCTCAGGAGAACCATCTCCATCCCCGGAGCCCTCTTCGGCCTCTTCATCTTCCTCGTCTTCGTCATCGCCGCTCGAGGCCTCACTTGAAGGAAGATCCTCTATGATAGCTTGGGCTTCGGCTGCTTTAGCTTCGGCCTTCTCAATCTCTTCATCAAGGTTAAGCTCCCCGGCGCGACACCGCTTGAGCAACCTTAACCGAGACTTAATGATGGCCCACCGCTTGTCGAGCTCGGCCCTTTTCACCTTAAGCGCAGCCTTATCCTTTCGGGCCGCAATTTCATCTTTCAGGGCAGCGATCTGATCATCCTTGGCTGAAAGCTTGGAATTCTCACCCTCTAGCTTCTTAATGTGAAGCAGGTAATCTCTCAGCTGCTCTTGATGCTTTTTGGCCAAATTAACCGCCTCGGTTTTGGTTCGTGATAGCTCGTCCCTCAGCCTCGCGACTTCCTCTCCCAGCCGTGAGCGTTCAGCTTCAAAATCATCACCGAGGATCTTAATCTTAGCTTCGGAGTTCGCCTCAGCTTCACGTAAATCGGCCTGAGACTTGGCTAAATCAGCTTTCAGCAGAGCTATCTGAGCATTGAATTTATCTTTTTGCTGATCCCATAGGCGAGACACACGCCGAACCTCAGTGGTCCTCGAAGACTCAACCTCGACGGTTTTCAAAGAAAGGATGAAAGTCTGAGCAAAGGCCAAATAAACAGAAGTCAGATATAACCCGAAGGTAAAGATGCAAATCAAAATTCTTTTGGTCTCTTAAAAGTTTTTAATATGGCAAAACTTACCCTCACTGCGTTGGAGGCCAGGGTACTGTATAGCTGACCCGGGGTAAACTCTTGCATGAGCCTGTCCTCGGTTGGCCCTAACAAGGGTGTAAGTCTAAGGAGATCCTCGGGGTTGCACCCAAGAAGATTTGAAGACATCGGCACCTCAAGCTTCCGGTAAGACCCCACCGAGGAAGAAATCCTCGCGGGTTCGGAATGCGCTCTCATTGACCCGGGGCCTGCCTCTCCGATGAATGCAGCAGCTCCAGCTTCGGTAACTTTAGCCTTACCTTTGGCTTTTTCCGCGGCTGCATCAGGCTCGGGCTCTTGACCTTCGAGATCTACAACGGCGACATCTCCTCGAGACCAAGCCTCGTCGGCTGCCTTATCCTCGGGCTCATCCACCAGTCCTCGGCGTCTTTCAACCACCACTTCGGGCTGGCGAAGTGTCTCCGCCTCGGTACGAGGAGCTACCGAGCGGGACGACTTCTTCGACGTAGCCCTCTTCCGCTTCACGCCTACAAACGAAGGAGAAATTTTAACATTGGAACAGGAAGAAAACAATGCTTAACAACGCGTGCCGAGGACAAGAATTACCTTTGGAAGTCCCTTGATCGGGGGCTCCCTTGGAGATTTTTGGAGACTTGGAAGCCTTCAATCCTTTATACTCCCCGGCTACCGCAGCCAGATCATCGTCGGACTCAGTCTCTTCATCATTTTTCTTCTTCTCTTCCTTCTTCTTCTTACTCTTCTTGGTGTTAGCGGCACGATTTGGAAAACCTGACACCGAGGGAAGGGAAGTCAGAAAAATCCCAAAGTTAACCATTATTAAAACACTATCAAGACTCACCGTGCCTCTTGCACTGCCAACCAAATTCGGCAGCCATATTCATCCACGTCCTCTCGGGGCGCGTGCGAGCGTTAGTCATCGCTTTCACCCACTCAGTCAAGCCTGCCGGGGGCACGATGTCAACCTTGTTGGCTGAAGAAATAGCAAAGGAAGGAAATCAGTTAACACTGGCAAACTACCGAGGAGTAAAATGATAAAAGCGATGTGCTTACGTGTGTTGTTCCACCGCTCGGGGAAATCAGGCTCGGAGGATAAGACCTTGGTCTCCAGCAAGATGTATCTGTCACACCAACCCCGATCCCCGTGGTCTTCACTTTTATGGAGAAGGGCAAACTTACCTCGGTTGTTCAGCGCCACAACCCCGGCTTTATGAAAATAGGGGTAGTAGAGCGAAATGAGATGTTGGAAGGTGAAGTCCACTTTAGCCTTTTTGCTTAACCAATCCATGCATTGGACCACCCTCCAAACGCCGGGGCCAAGTTGAGCCAGGCATAAGTTGTAGGCCCGGCAGAAGTCGTCTATCACCCTGTGCACTGGGAGAGAAAAGCCGAGGGTGAAGGGATAGGTGTAAGCGAAGGACATCCCCTCTATATTGTGGCACACCCTACTTGTGGGATCGGGGATGATAACCTTTACCTCGGGCCCGAAGCCACACTCCCTCCGAACCCGCTCAATGTGAGCTTGAGTTATGCGGGTCGGCGTAGTGTTAACTGGAATATTTCTATTCTTCCCCTCTTGATCGGCCGTTTGGGCTTGCAGCTTTAAATCCTTGGAGTTGTCGAAGTGAGAGGGGATTATTTGGTGTGGCTCGAGTTCCTGCTCGAGGGGAATAGATGGTCCCGTGGATCCCCCCTCGGCAATATCTCCGCCCTCGGTACCTCTGCCCTCGGTTTCGCCGCCCTCGGCGTCAACACCCTCACCATCCCCTCCATCGTCGTCATCTCTAAGGAGGGCATCACTGAAACTGCGTAGCGCGGCGTCGTCCAGCACGGCGTCGTCATCACCTGAGGCGAGCTCCTCCTCCACCGCCAGCTGGCGCATTGCTCTCATTTTACGGCGCTTCACGCCCCCAACACCAGACGACACCTCACCTCCTTCAACCACAGCTGCAGCACTCACTGGCGCTGCGGCGGCGGCGTCGCCGCTAGCAACGGCTGCGGTTAAAGGTGGAATTCGCACCCTCTCACCCGAATCACTGGAATCTTGCCTAGAGATTGTGGTAGACATGATAACAATTTCGAAAAGGGAAGCTTTTTATGAAATCAGAAAGATGAAAGAGTTTGAAAGAGTTCTCAAGCTTTTGGCACTGTTGATCGCTAAAAGGTAAATGGGAAAGAGTTTGATGGAACGCTCCTTTTATAGGTATGGAATACGACGTGATGATGACGTCAGCGTCATCATTATAACGTTGGAGAAAACAAAATTTTCGGCGCGACGGTTCGGTCGACCCACGGATGAGCGCCACGTGTCATTGAGAAGAGACCTGATGGGACGCAAGCTGTTGACAAAATTTTGAAACGCTTGGATAGGGTTGAGCCACGTCGCCTTCCCGCTAAAACTTCATTCCACTCCTCGGTCTCCTCGGTAGGCAACCGAGGAGTGGGGGGACTATCTGTATTGGGTAAAAATCGACCCACGGCAATTTGTCCCGGTCACGCAAGTCTCAACGAAAGAACATGTCGCGACTAAACAATCGCCGAGGTTGCTAAGCGAGTCGCCGAAGCCTTGGAACCAAAGATGCGTTACCGAAGGCGGGCCATGAGCTGAGCTTCGGTAACCATCACCTCGGTCAAACAACAGGGCCAAGTCACCGAGGTCGTAAACTCTCACCTCGGTGGATCCCCCTCGGTTCATCCGGCTTTGCAGCCCACTACTTCACCCCACTAACTCAGCCACTACACCTCAAGGTCGTGGAACAACATGGCGATAGGTAGTGGAGATCATGGGCAGAGGCTTACATCTATAAATATCAGTTCATTTCATGTAATAGGGATCCAGAAATTTGTACCGAAACTCTGCCCAAATTTGTACTGAACATCCATATATTGAAACCAAGTTATTTTACGTATTTTTCATCTGTTTCGCGCATTATTTACCGCTTTGATACAGAGATTTGCTTATATTCGAATCCAAATTCGATTTGTGTACCTAAAAACGATTTAGGCCCATACAACGTGGATTGGGACCATTAATAACGATAAATTACTAAAGCAATAATAATGGAAAATGATAATGGAAATAAGCAATAAAAATCTTATTGATTAGCTGTTGCTCATGCTCTAGTGATCAAAACAAATTCCGCCTTCTCAAGGGCAAAGAAACGAATGAATACAGTAACAATGGCAGCAACTATGTGTAGATTGCTAATTCAACAGTGTTGTGCGTGTAAATAAATCTAGGGGTTACAAATAAAGGGAAGGGGGAGTATTTCTAAGTCTAGAGTCTTAGGTCTAAGTAAACTCCACTTTCCCCATGTTTCTCCACGTTCAGCTGACCGTTGGGACGTGATAAGTCTCCTTCCCAAAAATAGCGAAGTCAGTTGGGATGCTGAGCTCCCCATGTTTCTCCACGTTCAGCTGACCGTTGGGACGTGATAAGTCTCCTTCCCAAAAATAGCGAAGTCAGTTGGGATGCTGAGCTTATCTGCTAGAGTGTCTGGTTGATACTATCTCGACAATTGCGTGTTGGGATATGACCGATCGGACAAACTTAACCAAAGCTAGTCCATCGGGCCAGGTTGTGCTGACTGTGCATAGTCTCCAAAATTTATTCTTCGTCTTCCACGTTGTCAGACTCGTGGCAATAAGCGTTCAGCCAAATTTTTGCCAATACAATACCTTAATTATAGGTATTAGGTAAAACACAAGTCTACGAAAAGAATTAACTAGATACTCCAGAGATAGAAACCTTGGATTATCATTCATGCAAATGAGCTTGATGCCTTGCACTATCACTCATCCAAAATTATACTACTCATAAAAGTAAAAGTATTTATTAACCTATCTATTTATTACTGTGTACCTTTGCTATACTCTATGGGTGTATACCTTTAAGGTATACTGCATAAATAATAGTATACAATTCTAGATGGGTAGGACATGTAAATAGTTTATGGGTGTAACTCGTAAATATGAAATTAAACTCATGGATAAAGATGGATAAATATTTTGATTTTGATGTGAATTTTCTTAAACCTCCCTTAAATATATGCTAGTTTACGTACCAAGCACATCGCCGACTTTGAAATTCTTGCCATTAGTCCAGTTACTAACACCCATATTCCAACCATCACTATCTCCAACATTCCAAATTGTTGCATTAGTTATTTGGATAGTAAACAACAACACCATAACAGTGACCCAGAAACCCCATTCAACTTTTCCTAACATTTTTTTAACTAGGATATCTACTCTATTTATAGAAAATTGTATGTAGAGTTGGGGGTGAGGTGGAATTTCACTACTTGAGTAGGTGTAATTCTAAGACGTGAACTTAATGTGAATGCCTTGACTTAAGAATTTAGTGGTTGTTTATAGTGGGACAAGCTAGCTAGAGTACCCAATCAATACTACTAATGTTGTTTTCTCTGGATTTTGACATCATTTTTGAAGCATTCAGTGTGAAATCTACTAACATAGCATGGTGAAAAGTCTGACTTCTGGTGCAGATAAATTTTTCTCAATATACTGATAAGACCTAACATAAATATAAGTGAAAATAAACTCAGATACAAGGATTGTCTAAATATTGATTATGTATTTAAATTTTATTGTATCCAACGTTTACGTCAAAATTGATATTCGAAACACGTGGCTTTCGTAACATTTATATTCTGATTGATTGTATATATATTTTTTGTAAAATGAATAGCATCTCAGTGATATAATGAGTTACGTTGCTACTACTTCAATAGTGAAGTTTTGTCATTTTAGTTTTACTAATCAAATTTGGATAAAGTACATTTATAGGACTAACTCGGAATTTGTTAAAAGTGCTTTCTAACTTCAATACCTTAATGAACTCTTTATAACTTCAGTAGCTAAAGATTTGCATTTTTCAATGAAGTGCAAAAAAATTAATCTTGGTCACATTTGCTTATTTGGAAACTTATATCAATTTTTCCTGATGTTCTTTAATTTTTCCTTTGCTGATCTTGTTCACTTCTGTTTTTCTAGAAACTGTCAACTTTTCCCCTTTTATTTCTAATGTTTTATTAACTTGCCATCAAAATTGAGTTTCTTTGAGTTTTTTCAAAAGATAATGATTCTGTATGTTATTAAAAATTTGCATGTAAAGATAATAAATGTAGATTATCAAAATCCAATGAATCATGTGTTTCATGAGTTCACCGAACAAGAAGTTTATTATATAATGGTCTAAATCCTTACTACACAACAAACATTGGGACCAAATATTTACCCATTATACAGTCTTCATTCTATTCTATCAAGTTCCACAAAATGTCTAGAGGAAACAGTGCCACAATGATTTTCCTAGCTATGATGTTGTGTATCTTACTTCAAACTAAAATTTCAAATGCAGATACATTTCCTGCAGGTGGCGATAACGGTTGGGGTTTCAACATGAATGGTTGGCCTAATGGCAAAACTTTCAAGGCTGGTGATACTATTGGTAAGAATTCATAAATAAAATTTAAATTAAGATAATCATGAAAAATTGCATCTATATATAAGTATCAACATGGTCGATTCGATGAGATGATGACAAAAGTTAATGTGTGTGTTTGTCTTCTTTTTCTTTTTCTTATAATTACAGAGTTTAAATACCAAGCTGGAGTGCACAATGTTGTGGCCGTGAACAAAGCAGGGTTTGACAATTGTGACGGTACCGGTGGACAAATTTTCAGTTCAGGAGATGACAAAATGACACTCGTAGCAGGAGACTCATATTTCATTTGTACTATTGGACCCCATTGTGCTAATGGTGTTAAGGCTGCCGTCACCGCCAATTAATTTACTCCAAACTGCACTTATGTATCAAGATCTAGCAGTTTTATTTCATTCTAATAGTTGTACTTTTAGAGTATCAATGATTAAAGGTTTTAGTTCATGATCTATACATGTGTTTTGTTTGTGGAGTACTTGAATGGAAACATGCATATAAAAGTTGTTGTCAAAATCATTCTCCTTCTGATAGAACATTTATCAATATATATGGACAACTCTGATCCACAATCTTCAATCTAACAATTGCTTGGGAAACATTTTAGTTTTGTAAAGAAACTAAGTAAATTTTATTGAATGCTAAAATGTCATATGGAATGCTACAAGACTTACATTAAACCACACAATGAAATTGCATTATATTTAATAATCACTGCCCAAAAATGAAAAGTGATGCCAACATGGAAACAAATCGGCAAACAAGGCAAATTTCAAGATCCAACAAAAACTAAATTTGAGAGAAAAAAAAGTGAACAATAACTTTATTAATAAACCAATGCATATAATTCAGAATATGATCCGATTCTTATCTCTAAATTATTGTTTTTTATTTTGTACACACGAGATTAACTGAGATTTCTCGAGAAGAAGATCACATGTACCTTTATGTGATTTACCTTGGAGAATTAAAAAAGCTAGCACAATGCCATGGGCGCAGGTGCTTATTCATAAATATGGGAGAGGAGGCAACCTTACGCATGAAATAAAAGCCAAGCAATTTGACTCCTATATTTGGAAAAGCATTGTCAAAGCTGACCAGATCTGCAAGGAAGGAACTTCTTGGTTAGTAGGAGACGGATCTAATATCCAGTTGTGGACTGACAAGTGGATATATCCTAATACCATTCTAAGATCCTTGATCAATGGACCAATTCCATTCTATCTATTAGATATAACCGTCCAACATATTCTCAGCCCAACATCTTGGAACTTATCCAACCTATCTTTTGAATTTCCACCCCATATAACTAGCCAAATTTTCAACACATTTAGAAGCACTAATGGAAATTGCGCTGATAATTTCTATTGGAACTTGTCGCAAGATGGATCCTTTACCACTAAATCAGCCTACAACCTATATGCCACACTAAATTCCAGCCCTCCTCTTGAAACTATTGATACTCTTTGGCTATGGAAATTGTGTATTCCAAACAAGATTAAATACTTTATGTGGTCTTTCTTACACAACAAACTTCCTACAACTCAAAACCTTTTTCATAGAAATATTGTTCAAACTGATTGTTGTAAACACTGCCCCTCAATTCCTGAATCTTCGCACCATATTTTCGTGGATTGTCCTAAATTAGGAAAGGATCTATGGGACTATCATCAGCTACGTCCGCCTCAAAACTTTTATGATTGGGTTAAAAACTTGTGCAGACGCAAAGAAACCCATCCAAGATTAAAGAAAATCCCGTTAGGAACTTATATTCCGTTTGCTTTATGGACAATATGGAAGACTAGAAACAAAAACATATTTGAAAATTCTTCTATAAAAATTAACATTCCTTCGATTATGAGACAAGCGGGAGAATTCTGGTATATTAATAATCCTCCATCAAGGAACAATACTATGAGTAGTATTTATATTAAATTGCAACCTCCAGACACTGGATATTATAAGCTCAACACGGATGGTGCCTACAATCCAACAGAGACCACGGGAGGAGCAGGAGGTGTAATTAGAGATTGCCAAGGTGAATGGCAAATGGGCTTTGCTAAACATCTTCCTAAGAGCTCGGTCATTCATGCAGAAATAACGACACTATATGAAGGACTTCGATTAGCAAAGTTGCATAATCTTAGACCACTTCAAGTGGAAATTGACTCTAATGTCCTACTACTCATGCTTCAAGGATCTAATGAAATTTATTCTAATATTTTATATGATTGCAGGTCCTTACTTTCTGACTTAGGATGCACTGAAGTCAGACATATATACAGGGAAGCGAATTTTGTTGCTGACTTACTATCTAAACATGGTTGTAATGCTCCCTGTATCCCTATGTTTTATTTACATGAAGCACCTAGTTTTGTTTTGTATGAACTGGGTCTAGACTCTTCTTCTCATCTTCGAGAAAGAAAGAAGCACTTTTGTAACTTTGACCAGTGATGATATTATATATTAATGCATTCATTAGCAAAAAAAAAAAAAAAAAAAAAAAAAAAGAATAGACAACATTTAGGATTAATCTTCAAGGAAGAACTTTTATCAATTCCTCTTATTTCTTCAATTGGAGGGTCAGATTAGTTTGTGGACACCTATATTCCAATCAATTGGTATTCCCTTTGTTTCCAATCAATTTACTGAAAGTTGCAACTTCCCCTCAATCAATCATAAAGGAATACCTCAAGATTAAGATATTAATTGTAATTTATGGCGTTGAGTATAGTGAATCATGATTGGTTCAACACCCTAATTAAGACTGGGATAACGTTTGAGTTATTAGCTTTACGAATTTTACAAAAACTCAACAAGTTTGATTCAGAATTATTCTCCCTTTTTGTTTTGATTTATTCAGAACTGAATAACAAGGAATCTTCTTTCTCTTTAAATTTAATTAACATCTGGTTTACATAGAATATGGGGTTTGAAGGCATTTTTGATTTTAACGACTGGAATATTGAATATCTTAATCGATGAATTTCAATAATTGGAAATTTTCTTTATCACCTCAGTAGTTATTCACTTCTAAAATGGAAAAACAGTCGCTTTTGCTTTTTTGGATTCTCTATGAACTTTTCTCTTTGGAATTCTATCATACTTTTTCCTTTAATTCTGCAAAATTTCCATGAATGGAAAAATGAAAATTTCCTTTTTCTTTTCAAGTTTGTTATAGTGAAAGCTTGAAAAAGATAATGATTTTTGGAAGAGTATTAAATTTCTTTGCTAAACAAGCAATATATTTCAAAATTATATACAATAAATTTTAAGTCCACTCGTATATGAAACTCCCATATAATGTTGCAAATTCTCATTCAAGTAGCAATTCAAATTAGAGATTTGACATTTGTCTATTACAAAGGCTTCAATCTAGTTCCTTCAACCTATATCTAGATAAAGGCCAATATTTAACTTAGTGCCACAGAATGTATGGATTAAACAAGGTCACAAAGATTGTCCTAGCCACGATATCGTTAACGTTGTGCATCCTATCCCTGACCAACATTTCAAATGCAGATACTTATATGGTTGGTGGCAGCAAAGGTTGGGGATTCAACATGAATGGTTGGCCTAATGGCAAGACATTTAATGTGGCTGATATTGTTGGTAAGAGGATTTAAACATAAGTAAATTGAATGTTTGAAAATATTCTTGTGAGAAATGGCATATGCTCACCTTGTTTTCTTATTTATTTTTACTTTTTATGCAATGCAGAGTTTAAGTACAAAGTTGGAATACACGATGTGGTAATAGTAAATAAGACCGGATTCGACACTTGCAATGCTACGGGAGGAGAAGTGCTTAGTACAGGAGATGATCAAGTATTAGTTCCAAAGGGAACAACATATTTCATTTGTAGTATCGGAAATCATTGTGCTAATGGTATTAAGGCTGCTGTCATTGGCAATTGATTTTCTCTGAACTCCACTTACGGAAATTTGATTGTTTCATTGCAGTCTAACAATTCTAACTGAGTACCATTCTATTTTTTAAAAAATCTAGTATATAGATGCCATTGTTTGCGGAATTAATAAACGGAAAAACAAGCATAACTAGTTTTCATTTCACACTACTTCTTCTTCTTCTTCTTCTTCTTCTTCTTCTTGTAGAAGTCTTTTTTTAGACCAACTTTTGACAATGAATACTACTTCATTAGGATTGAGGAATTGTTGCGATTCTTCCTGAATAGTCCGGAGTCTCCCGTCACGATGCCACCTCAGCAGCTGGGACTTCCTAACATTTTATATTTATCTTTAGAAGTAGGGCGAGTAAGTCCGTTCCTTTCCCGTGAAGGTTTTTCCTATCCCCCTCCTTGCATCCTGGAGGCCTAGACGACATATCCTAATCTTCTTGAAGAGGAACGGGTATCCGTGATCCATATCCTGAAGCACCGGGCTGATCGTTGAAGATTGCCCTAGCCGCGTTATAGAGTGTTATTGTTCTTCTTCTTCTTCTTCTTTTACAAGAATAGTTAATACATAGACGGAGAATCGCAGATTCACGTTTAGCATACGGCCACTACTTGACTGGATAAGAACTTTGTAATTGTCATTAGTTTTAGGAAATTATGCATATGGGAAGCAAATAGAACGATGCAATGATATCGGAATTGAGGCTTTTAAGCCACGGGAGCAAATTAAAGCTTGTGTTTTAACTAAGAACATGGTGTTGTCTAACTAGATATTAAAATAGAGGATAATTGGTTCTTGTAGAATTAATAATTAAAAAACAAAAAACAAATAAAGTTAATAAATATAGTACTTCATCGTTCCACTTTATGTATTAGAGAATATGGATCATGAACTTAACTCAATCCAAAAAATTAACTTAAAAGGTGATAACTGCACAACATCATATAAAGACTTCAAAGCTCCCTTAGCGCACTGATGTGTGACTCAACACCACCCTGCATGTGTGACTTAACACCCACCATGCATGCTTAGAAATGAACATTTGGAGCATGGACAATATTAGAGGGTACTCAACATTGGTAATCAATGAATTGGGATGTGCATGGCTATAATACCATTTTTAAATATGTGGTCATCTCATCTAAAAAATTAAACATTCAAAATAAACACACTTTTATTATTATACTAGTCTTTGGACACGCGCCACGCGCGTGAGGCCCATAGATATAAAAAATAACTTTTAAATATACATAAATATTACCATAAAATGTGTTTGGGTTATAAAAGAGTATATGTTAGTGACTATTATTTGAATAGTCCATCAATTTCTCGACCGACAATGGCTTCTGAATGTTATATGTTTACTTGACAAAAAAATTTCTTAATGTATTATCAAAGCTAAACTTTTCTAAAAATAATACAAGCGCAAGCGTATGCACCTAAATAGAGATATTGCTATCAGAAACCATGATAAAATGAAGATAAATTTTTAACTCAGTGATATGAATGTACTTCTAGATTGTCATGAAGGGTTGAAAGTGGTTGAATAGACAGATAAATATCTAATTATATTGTCTAACATGTCAAAGTTATATACTACTAATAAATGCCTAATTATATTGTCTAACATGTCAAAGTTATATGCTACTAACTTATTATTTTCTACCTATCACGTACGTGCAAAATTATTTCAAACCACGAGAATCTAATAAGGACCAAAAAGGAAAGCAAAAAATGCGAAGAGATTAAAATTACCTCAGTAGAATTAAGTCACTCTTCATCTCGATAATTGCAAGCATCTCTTGTAGTCCCGCATGGAAAATTCATCTTTCTCTAGATTGAAAAAACTAAAGTAATAGAAATGATAGAACAAAAGGCTATTGATGATGTAAATAAGTACTCTTAAGCAAAAAGATTGAAGTATGCATTGTGTTGAATGTTGATATTAATTAAGAGAAGGGATAGACTTAACGGCATGACAGTAGGACACGTGAAAAAGGAAGTGTGGAGTAAATCTTAGATGTAAAACTCATTTTTTCGCATTAATCATAGAACACTTTCAACATTTGTATTTTATGAAAAATATTGCATTTGAAAAAGTTACTTGTCGAAAGTGATACATGAATCTTAATAAAAAAAAATTAAACTTGTATACTCTGAATATTACAAATACGTGTATCTTAATGGTTCAATGAAAATCCCAAGACATAATTCAAATTTTCAAGACTAACCCTATAGCTAAACTTGTATATACTAAAATCAAAGGCATTATTTAGTTTTTGAAGGGCAAAATAGTCGTTTACTTTTTGCTATAGGAATTGGCTCTTTTATAATAGTATGATTCTCAACATTATGTGCCAATTACAAATAATTCAACTTTAAATGTCTTGTTTTACCATTAGTGAGAAGCTTTAAACCAGACAAATGTTATGATATATTTAAAAAGTCTTCATTTAATATCTTGTTTTACCATTAGTGAGAAGCTTTATACCCTTGGGTGCTACAACATTTCTTATGCACAAACTTATATGTGATAGATCACTTATTTCAATTAAAATATATTTACAAAAAATGTCAAGTAAAGGCTTGTTACGCCAAGTTGTCAAAATCAGCTTTATGTGAAAAGTGCTTTTGAGCAAAGCACTTTGAATGAATATCAGTTTATGTCTCGAAAAATCATGTGAGAAATGATTTTGTTGGTAATTTGTTTGACAAATATTTGAACACTTATTTTAAACGTCAAGTTACGAAAAAGAATATACACATAAGTTGTTTTCCATTCTTCTCATATGCCTATTATTATCCTAAAAATTAAAAACACTTTTTTTTTTAGAAGCTATACTTTTCAGCTTTTGCTAAAAAGCACTAATGTTTTATCGGAAGCTTGGCCTAACACCTTCGGTATCTAAAATAAGTGATTTAGGTGAAAAATAAATACTTTTGGCCTCTCATAAGCTCTGACACCAAGGCAATTGGTTTGCCTTTTCAACCCCCGAAAGGCTTCCGCTTGTTTTAATGAATAAATCCCGGAAAAAAATACCTCTATGAATCTTATAATGACGCAAGCATCCTCGCCCCTTCCTTTCTTGTAAGTACTGCCTAAGAGCTAGGACTTACTTTTGACCTTCTCTTGTTTAGGCAACACTTGCCCTTGAATCTCTTTATACATTCTCTAGATAACTTGAAGTGCTATCTAGACAACACTTGATGTTGAAATATTACCTAGGAAACACTTGTAAGTTGTGGCAACACTTAGGAGTTGGAAAGTCTTCCCACATTCTTAGATAACTTGAAGTGTTGCCTTGGCAGCACTTGTCGTTGAAATCAAGGCAACACTTGTCGTTGAAATTCTTGCCTATACAATACTTTTTGTTGAAAAATCCTTGCATAGAAAACACTCGTCCTTTGATATCTTTTCAAGTTCTTTAGATAACTTGAAGTATTACCTATAGACGAAGCAGATGCCATTTTTCCAAAACTGTCTTAAACAGGGACAAACGCTCAGAACTAGTCAATTTTAGGGCACCTGATGAAATTTCTTGTAACTACAGGCGCTAAGCAGACAAGTCAATTAGGAGTAATGTTTATTGGGCTTCTTTTACAAAATTGGGCCCCCAATGTTCTGTTAACTCCATAGTTCTCCACTTTATAACCCTCTCACTACATCAAACCTCAAAACCCTAGCAAATCATTTGCAGCGGCGAAGGAGCAATCTACCATTTTCTCCTCAAGGTATTAACCTAGCTAATTCAATAATCTCTTTGTAGCACTTTAATTAATACGTTTTCGCATTTTATCACTAATTATTGCTATTTTGTGAAAATAATTACAGCAAAAAGCAATTCAATTGAATAGAAAATGTCGCACGGAGAAATCGCTTGTACCTACGCTTGTTTGATCCTCAACGATGAGGATATTCCCATCACAGTACGTTTATTTACCCCTAAAAGTCGTTATTCGTATTTGATTTATCATTTTGTGATATATTTGTTTATTTATTTTGTTATGTTTTGATAATAAATAGGCAGAGAAGATTTCTAGCATTTGTAAAGCAGCAAATGTAACAGTAGAGCCATACTGGCCTATATTGTTCGCTAGGCTTGCTGAGAAGAGAAACATCTCTGATCTCATCATGAATGTTGGTGCTGGTGGCGGTGGTGCTGCCGTTGCCGTAGCTGCCCCCACTGGTGGTGCTGCTGCTGGTGCTGCTGCAGCTGCTCCTGCTGCTGAGGAAAAGAAGGTAATGAAATGATATTTCATGTTAACATTACTTGAATGTTTAGTTGCGTATTTGGTATTGGTTGTGATTGTTTGGTTTAATATGTGTACAGGAGGAACCAAAGGAAGAAAGTGATGATGATATGGGATTCAGTTTGTTCGATTAGACCCTCGTTTCAGTATGATTTTTACTTTTTAGTAATTGATGTTAGATGAAAGATGTTTCCGAAAATGTATGAGTACATGTAATCGAAGTTATGGATTCCTGTTGTCTTAGTTTGAGCCATTTTTGGTCTATTTGAATTCTAATGATTGTTTCTCTTTTGCAAACTCCTATCATATATGTTTCATTACCATGTCATTACATTTAACTTGTCTAAAAACCGAAACAAGATTTTGCACTAATTTATGTAAAAATGAAATGAGGTGTTGTTTATGGTTTTAAAGTACAGATTATAAGTATTTATGGAACATTCTCTGCAGCTCAATTGTCTTAAGCTTGAAGGGTTTTAGAGTTGATGTGCTTCCATTTTCTGTGATATGCATTATTTTAAGTTTCTAGAGCTATTTAATAAGGTAAGCTTTAATCGCTCGTCGGCGATCATGACCTGTGTATAGGTTGGGTTGCTAGATATGGGGTATCCTCGTAGTAGGCTTGACCATGGTCCAGCCAAGACAGGGAGCAGTCTTTAGAAACATTGGATGATAGATTGTAACTGGGACAAGCGTCCAGATAGAACCATCAGGCCATTAGATAGATTACCTTAGAGCTTACACATTCAAAATATACTATCCTAAGTTGAGGAATCAGTGTAGAAGCCTTCAATAGGTCGGATCTATGTTGTGCTATGAGAATTTGTGGATTAGTAGCTAGCAGGCGCGCATGTGTTTGCATATGGTAATTTGGTTTTAGGGAGTAAATCATGTGATAGGTTTTGACGAGATTTTTTATAATGATCACATACCTTTGGTACAAACGGGCCATTGGCATATTTTTAGTTGAAAAGCCTCTAGTCCCTTTCTGTGTCCAACCATTATCAGGTGAAGGAACTATTGCCTGTTCCTGTGTGAATCTCTGTGGGTTTGTTGCTGGTACAATCTCTTTAAATTTTGTTGTAGTTTTTTCTCTACCATGATTGTCTCTAATGGGAATGCTCCTATTGAAATAGCAATAAAGTGTATCATATGATGCTATACTATAAAGAAGTTTAATTGTTTGCAACACGAAGGATATTATAATCTAAGGTAAACTAGGATTTTTGCTTCTGTGGAGTTACTGTGAGGTGTGAAGGTTATATGAAGAAAGCATCTAGTCCTAGTTCAAAAGTTAACCAGAAGTCTGTGTGCCAAGCATGTGATTGTCATTGTACATCATGGAATAGACAACAGTCAACTCAGCGCTCATTTCTTCTTACGCACATGGAAATCTATGCTTTGAATGCGAAGCATTTTGCTAAAGCCACACTATTCAACTACATTAGAATAGTAGTAGAACGTGTCATACATATTTTGCTTGTGTAATGTAACTCTATACACCTATCTCTCGTATCCTTGACTTTAACTTTGATTTACTTGACTAAATATTTTGCCTCCTGTAAATTTAATACTCTCAATTCTCAATCATAAGCTTCTTTTGTAAATCGATCAGTTTTGTGCATTTGTGTTGCTATTACATTTCCAGACTGTTTGACAGTAGCAGCACATTTCAGTCCATTCTGCATATGTTGTTGATTTTGACATCATTCAAATTACCAAAGCTAAACAGACATATACTCTCTCCCTCTCTCTTTTGTGTGTCTGCGCGCGCGTATGTTTTCTTTTTGAAATGTGTTTGATCCCCACGCTAAGTTGTGGAGCCAAGCATAGTACTTAGTACTCCGTATTATTGAATATGAAGAATAATAAAATGCAGTTAACCTGCAGATTGTATCCACAATTTTTTTCAAAGTGATGCTGCCTTTCAAATGTGTTAGCTCTAACACACGTCTCTACTGTTTCTTCATCGTGTGCTTGATCAATTTCTCTTCATATGATTGTGAATATTTCCACTTATGCCGGTTTTAACAGTTCTCAATATATTTTTAGTCCTCGAATTTGCCGCGACTGTTGATTGTTTCGATTATGCATGGTCAACAAATCTTGCATTGGTCATCTCAAAATGTTATTTGAGGCGTGGCTTTTGAAAATTTCAAGATAGAAAATCAGAAGAATAAATTCACATGAAAATTCCATCATTTATCTTAAGGTGCAAGGACTAAGGAGTATATACAGACCCTGGATTCAACTAAATAGTTTTATTTTGCTGGGTACTCTCTTAAATAGCTCTTCGGCATTTAGCCAGAAATATGTACAAAATACTGAAACAAACAAACTAATTTCTTTCTGAAACCAGCAGGAATTAACACTAAACAATAAGCGGAACCAAAGTAATAAGAGTAATTATAACCTTAAACTTTCCTTCCCTCATTCGGCTTCATCTTTAACCCCTAGCTCTTAATCACCTCATGGTAGCGATCCAAAAAATAGGCATATAGCTGACTTGGTCGTACTCATCCAATACTGTAACTGCTACGTAAAAAACTGATCTACTAATACCTGAGAGATTAAGGTAATTAATTAATACAGAAAGAAAATAGCTAGGTTAGAATTGAAAGACATTGCTTGTTATCTAACTCTCTCGATGCCTGGAGAAGCACTAGGGTTCTTTAACAATTACTACCCTCTTCGTTCCACTTTATGTGTCATAGTTTGACTCGGCACAAAGTTTAAGAAATAAAGGAAGAGTTTTGAAACTTGTGATCTAAAATAAGACAAAGATGAGTTTTGAAACTTGTGATCTAAAATAAGACAAAGATGTTTGTGTGGTTGTAAATCATTTCAGTAATGACAAAATTGTAATTTAAAGTTAAATTACCAAATTTAGAATGCTGTCATTTTTTTTGGAACAGACGAATAAGGAAATGATGTCACATAAATTGGAACGGGGAGTACTTATTAGCCCCAAAAAAGGCGGTTGTGTCGACATTATCAATCACACCTTGTATACATATAAATTTATTCACAAGGATCAAGCCGTTTTTTATTAAAGGTATAAATCAACACTACCAATTTTCAACATGTAAAAATTAATGTAGATGGGGCACTCATCAAAGGTGTGGCCAATCCGGAGATCAACAAAGTGGGATGAAAACCATAAAAGACAAGGACTTAAATCCTCGCAAGGCAAGAAACGCCATATATGTGATTTCTTTAACTAATCCTTGCGTGCAAAGTTACTCCGTATGGTGTAGGTATTCAATGAAATCGAGATGCATAGTGCATATGAGCGTTGCCACATGAGAAATAGAAATAAAAAAGACAAAGGAGGTAAAGAACAAAGCTCGTGTTGAGAACATGCCAATGAGATTGGGTGGTAGCTAGCTAGCTGTGGTATTTCTGAGCGTTTCTCAAAGAGAAATTTGCAGAGCTAGTTTGGCACTTTGGCCCCCTCCTCATCTCATGGAGATGCTACCAAATACTATGATAAAGCACCCATTAGAGATCGAGCTATAACAATGGAGGTGGACAGAATGCCAAAATGGCTCTACATTTGTACTCCTGAGAAACCACACGAAGCAGAAAAGATCGTACACACTTCAACTTGATACTTGAGTTACTAATATGAGGGGTTCGTTCAGTCTTGCAGTTGGTTTTTTAATGAGTGAACTGAATGAATTTTTCGGCATATATCCAGTCGGCTCAAGTTGCTCAACTGAAGCCAATATTCTCCACAATGTGTGTGATTGTGTAGGTATATATGGGTATATATGCATACTTGTGTAAAATGTTCCTAATATATATTTTTTGAATCCTTCGTATAATTTCCTGGCGCCCTCTTGTATATATGTGTCTGAAAAATCACTAGAATATGATAAATAAATCTAAACACATAATTTTAAAAAGTTCAACATGTGGAAAGCTTAAAAAAAAAGATATACAAAGAAAGAAGAGTATGACTTAGTGGAGGATAAAGGGTGGAGTAAAGTTGCCTTATTTTTCTTCTTTACCTTTGTTCCCTCTTTTTACCAACAAGGAAAGTTTGAGAACTCTTTGCTTCTAGTCTTGTACTTTATGGACAGATTTGCTCTTGCTTCTTTTAAAGTATAATAATCAAGTGGAGCATGGATTGAACAAGAAAAGGAGAATTTGTTTGACGATCATGATAATTCTGAAACTATGATTTGGTTTTTGACTTTTGCTGTAAAACGGAGTGTGCAAAATGGGAACTGCTATTGTCTCCCATTTACTAGGTAATTTGCATTGTCAACTCACATCAATTCAACCCTTTTGCATTTCAATATTTCATGCTTCCCCATCATGAGCTTTTCTCCCTAGAAAGTGTTAGTGGGGATTTAATCCTTTTAGGAACTTTCAAGAAAATGTAAGAGAGAAGCTTCTCTCGATCAAATGTTCC
Source organism: Petunia secreta (assembly GCA_029990175.1). Taxonomy (NCBI): domain Eukaryota; kingdom Viridiplantae; phylum Streptophyta; class Magnoliopsida; order Solanales; family Solanaceae; genus Petunia; species Petunia secreta. The sequence goes on along the minus strand of JARKIP010000239.1, from coordinate 708,461 downwards.
TAAACAAATTTTGAGAAAGCATATAATGTATTTGTCTAATTTGTACTCTCGACTGTAGGCGAAACAAGTTAAACTTTTTCGCTAAAGTCTAGCTTGTATAATGTTTTATGTTTGAGAATACAAACTATCTTTCTCATTTTACATATCTAAAACTTATTTGTCAAAACGAAAAATGAAGACATTATATCATTGGAGGATCCAAGATAGACATTTTGAGAATTGAGAACAGTTTTTCATGCACTGATTGTGGCCCTCAGTATACAAATTAAAACTATGAGGAGAGCTAACAACAAATCCGTTATCGTCCAGCGGTTAGGATATCTGGCTTTCACCCAGGAGACCCGGGTTCGATTCCCGGTAACGGAACTTTTTTTTTTTCTCAAGTATATTCAGATTACTTCTTCAAATATATGTTAGTCTTTCGTTTACTTTTGATTATGGCCATCTTGTTCTAAATATCTGTCAAAACTCTCATCTAAATCGTACTTTCCATATGGTCGGTCCAAAACTTTCTTAAGAATATGGAATTCTGAAGATTGTAAAGCATCACATTTTTGGCAAATTTACAATCAAATAGGAGGGCAAACGATAATGAACATCAGAATTCAGAAACATCAATTCACAAAACTATTCAGAAATTACACTAAAATGTCAACATTTTTTCATTTTCAAAACATAGCAACATTTTTTTCAAAACATAGCAAAATGCACAAAATGGTGCTAAAAACCCTAGATCTTCCTCCTACCAACCCCAGCCACCACCCCCAAGCACTGTTGTACGTGTAGTGTATTTTCAGTGTATGACACATGTATATTTTTTGCATTCACAGTGTATGTAAAGTGTGTGAATCTACATACATTAGATATACACATGAAAAACAGTTTCTTTTGCCTCCACCACCACCAACAACCACCGTGCACCGCCAGAGAAACCAACCAACAAACAAACATACACATATGTGTTGTATGACAAATGTATATATATTGTATGTCCGGTGTATATTTACTGTATATACAGTGCATACACCGCACATACAATGAAAATACGCATGGCATACATTACATACAGTCCACAAACACCAAAATACACCAAACCGACGCGGTTCCGCCGTGGTCCCACCGGAAAACTCAAAAAACAAAAAAAAAAAGATCAAATAGCGGATCTGCTACTGCAAAGCAGATCCAGCGCAGTAGCAACAACAATAACATCTGCAGTGATGGGGAAAAGGGATCTGCAGCGACGGGGGAAAGGGGACGGGCACTGGTGACGACGGCAGCGACGGGGGAAAGGGGAGGTGTTGGAGACGACGGGGATGAGGGATGGGTGGAGATGGGTTGCCGGCGACGGGGAAGGGGTGGTGCCGTGGTGGCAGCGGTACAAACAGTGGGGTGGTGGTGAGGGAGAGAAGAGAGAGGGAAGAGAGAGAAAGGAAGAGGAAAGGTAGGGTTAGGGTTGTTTTAAAAAATGCTATGTTTGGTAGCATTTGAAAAAGTATTGCTACGTTTGGTAAATATGTAAAATGTTGCTATGTTTTAAAAAAAAAAATCTCTAATTTGATATACAGTGTAATTTGCCCTAAAAAAGTTATATACAATGTAATTTGCCCTAAAAGTTATATATTACTGTAGAATAAATATGTCCCGGTTAATATATAACATCCTTGAAAATTTCGATCAGCGTCCAGAAAATGGTGACATTACATTTCATCAATAGCTGAACCATTAGTAATTCCCATAGCTAAAAAATATTAGTCAACCAAATAATTAATACTTTTCTTGTGTAAAAAAGTTTGAAAAAATATTTTTATCAGTAATAAAATGCCAAGGTTTCGAGGAGCTAATCGCTTACAACAGCAATGAAGGACGAGAAGCTTACTCTATTTTCTAACAAAATAAACAGTTCATAGAATTTCACAAAGAAAAAACTTATTATGGAGAATTAGTAGGTTCGAGGAGTCTATCAATATATACAAACACCTAGTTCTAACAATTTTTTTTTTCCTTTTCAAAAATGGTATCACACTTATTTGTTGAACTAAAATCACCAATTCGCAAATTGCTACCACATCACCTAGCCTGTAATAGATAAAGTTGGACTGATAAATCTGAATTAAACTCGATCATGCTGTTTCTTGAGGCATTTGACTACTAGATTATTTACCTGAAAGAAATGTAACTGGACCATGTGCATATCTCAACAAGAAGAAAAGGTATATTAACAGGCTTGAGATCGAGAAATAGTCGTGTTTTGGTGTATTTGCAGGACAGTTGAGTTCCAAACATTTACATGTTGCCATAATGACCGAGCGAAGCGACAGAAAAGAAATCAACTTCTACTAGATCATTGAGTCAGATATATACTGAGCAATCCCGAACGCTAAGCTGAAGATGCTCAACTCCGTCTACCAGAACCAGCTCTTCGTCTAGCCTTCCTCTTCTTGCTCTTAGGGGCAGTAAGACTGGATATGGAGCGAATTTTTGGAGCTGGTTGATCGTCTAGAGCAAGATCCGGATCTGGATCAGGGAGACCGGCTGCAACGGTACCCTTCTGCACATGCTCTGAAACCTTAGGCTTTTCCACAGAATGAATTTTGAATTCCTCAAAATTACTCATCTCTTCCTTCATTCTTTGATTGTAGATCAGAATGCCATCTTCAGGCTGCACGGGTGAAAAATGATTTGATATATTAACACATTTTTAAGCATCACTTCAACAATGATTAGCGAAGAAGTTTTAGGTCATCACACTACCATATAAAGAACATTCAAGACTGGCCAAAAAATTAAGCTAGAAGACATGCTTGGCTGCATCAAAGCCTTTTTCTCGAATTTATAGCAAGGCGAGTCTTACAAATTAATGACGATGCTTACTGAAAATAGGTTTTGCATTATCCAAAAGCACAGTGAGACAATGAAGAAGCTACTAAAACCAAATCAAGAGGTTAACTAAACTGTGAGTTTTCCATGCAAATCCAACATAGGTTTCTGCGAGTTTGCAACAGTGGATATAACAGTCGTATCTCCCTCAAATTAGGTTACAAGGAATCCACTTCCAAGGCCACCAAACTTTTCCAAGGCAGTGAGTATTGCATTTAACCTCTTTTATGAGGGAAGGAAATATTTAACCACCAGCTATTACAATTATAAATTTAGGGGTAAACTACGTTAGAGCAGGAACTGACAAAGAGAGTGAGAAAGAGAACTCGGAAGTGGAACATAAAATGAAAGCTACAAGAAACAAATAAAAGCATGTCCCATTGTTTCGCCTACCTATTTGAAAATAAAATTCCTTTTGAAGGGTTAATGATCTATGATGAATCATAAGCACATAGACAAAGGAAAGCATTCAATGAAGAATAGTGATTAGTGGGTCAAATTGAAGTACTTACATTTGCATTTGTACCCAAAAGAAAGGAACAGTCTGTGCTTTCAATCACATCAGGAGCGTTCACTGCTTCTCCACGGCTTGAAGCTGCATTGTTAGGCTTAACCATATTATACTCGGATATCAGCTGTGACACAACATCACAGGATCCTGCTGGCATTTTGACCTGTTTGTCCGGAAGAGAGGCAGAGTTGGCCAAAGCATTACTTGGTAGAAGTGATTTCAAGTCATCGCTGCTTGAGAACATTCCAGCATTCTCAGTTGTTACCTTGTCAAGTCTAGTTTTAAGCTGACTAACTTGTGACTGAAGAACCTCAATCTTGCGGAGAATTTTCTCCAAAGGAGTATGACCATCAGCAGGCTGTTGGTGCAAGTCCTCTTGCATCCCAAACTCATCATCAGCATTGATCTTGTCAGAGCAGATGGCTGCAGAATTAAGATGTGAATGAATAAATGCATAGAACAACTAGAAGAAAACCAGCACAAGGGAATTTTTTTTGATAAGGTAAAATTTATTGATATCAGTCAGCGCAAAGCTGTACAAAATTACAGGGAGGAAACATTCAGCACAAGGGAATTAAGCACATAAAACAGATATAATTTCGTATAGGATCACAGTTACAAAAGAAAACTATTATATACTGGATGAAGTTCAAAGATGAGATGAATATACACAGTTGGAGGTCGGAATGAAGCCATCAATCAACCAATCATGCCTCAATCCAAACTAATTGGAGTTGGCTATATGTATTTTTTACATTTCATTCCATTCTAAATAAGTTATTCTTTTTTTAAAAGTAATACTAAATAAGTTATCTTTTACTGCAAATTAAGAGCTTTTAAAAACTAACAGTCCCATTAATTCCAAGAGATTATAAGTCTTTTGAGACAACATCTCTTCATATGATGTAGGTCTACTTCACCCTATTAGCACTATTAATCACCATATCGTCGCACCTATCGAACGGTGTATTCGGAGGCCTAAATATGACATGGCAAAACGTCTCAAGTGACCTTGTTTTTTATTTTTAGTGTGCTAGTGGCCACTCTTTCCGTTGTGATACTTCTAAGCTTATCCATCTCATATGAACTCACATTCACCTTAATATTTACATTTCTAGATCTTGCAAACATTTTGAGCCCTAGAGGGACATCATCCCATTAGACCTGGCAATTTGGCTAGCCCGAGCACTTGACTTGGATCCCATGTTTTGCAATTAAGCACATTGGCCAAGATGAGAACCAAGCCAATGAAACTGCTTAAAGAATGTAGTTACTTGTCCCTAAAGCACACTATTTTCATTATGTATCATTGTTATTGATATTTGATGTGGAATCTGTCTCACATCTTTAGGTTCTTGTTGTGTCATATCTTAACAAATTAAAAGATGATCACGAAGCAGTCAAATAAGTAGATATACATATCGGGATAAATACTGGGTTTGTTGTTGTACATATCGAGATAAACGGAGTATTATTCTCTCAGTTTTTTATTGCAAGTGGTACATCTAACGTGACTTGGAGAGTCGGAGTAGAGGCAAAGGAATGTATAGCCTTCACTTAAGACTAAGAGCCTAATTCTAACTGCACAATGTAAGTAAACAAGACTTCAACATATTGACAAATTAGAGGTCACAAGCAAAATAGTTAGGGTCAACTTCACCAACAAATCTCAGAAACACAAAAGGAGAAGTACAATGTGAACTGGAAAACTTGAATCTTCGACATCCAAGCGCAACACTGAAGATACTTTCACTCAAAAATAATAATTCTTAACCAAATAGCAGGTGCCTAGCACACGAAATCATAATTCAGACAGCATCCAAACATATCCTCAGTTGTGTGTGTAATTGCTTTTAGTATAGGTGAGCATTATAAGAGAAAAGGAAGAATGTGTGTGTTGCTATCACTTCGATGTTAGCAAATTATTTTTCCACCAAGAAGCAACAAAGAACCACAATTATTGTAACTCAAGATAAAGAAAAGTATGCGTTCAAACCTATTTTTCCCAACTCACTGTCCGGAAAAGAACCATCAGCAATTGACTTTCTCTTTTCTGCAATTCACAAATATAAATTCATGACTTGCAAATGAAAATGCAAGAGACCCGTCCAAAGGACAATGAAGGAGTATATTACCAAAGAAAGAAAACAAGGGATGCTGAGACATATAAGTTGCTATATCCAGTGTGTCTTCAGTTCTTCTTCTCTTCTTTCTCTTCACAACCTTATCTCTTACACTATTACAAGAAAATGGAAGTGACTTTGAACCTAAACCTTCCAACTGGACACTTCCCGGTTGAAGATGCTTCTGGCGGTTGAGATCCCGCATTTGTTTCTCATATTTTCGAGCCTGAGACTGAAGCATATGGAGTTTCAATTCAATCAACTTGCATAGCCGCCTATAAGGTTGTATAAATTCTCTCCAATGAGGGGTCAACTTTTTCCTCCTAAAGGACAATAACAAGGTAAATGTTAAAGGTTTTAACAGATATTCTCTTACTCTTACTCTTAATAAGGACAAAACACCAGAAAGAATTCCACCATCCCACACTGAAAGTTGAATCTGACACATGAACCTTTACATTTGTCAAGGATGAGATGATTAGCCTGTTCTGGCTGTGAACAAGAAACTCAACAGCCAGTTCACGCTCAAATTGGCAATAAAGGTGAAACAAAGCTTGGTTGAAGATCTGAGTGACGACCACAGGCACCAAGGTTCAAATCTCAGTAGTGGCGACACTAGGTAAATTCTTTCTACATGCCGAAAATTGTGGCAGAGCTACCCGATACCTATATTGGTGGAAGGTAGTAGATGCAAGGTGAATTATCGAGGGGTGCATAAGTCGGTCAGGTCACCACCATCATCCAAAAAGTTGGCTGAACAACTAATCCCATGCTCGGATAACTTACATAGCAAATCATTCCTTTTATGCAACAAGAAAATTGACTCTAATGAATATATCAATCCCTGCCCATGGCCGGCCTGCATGTCTGCTGGCTTAATTGTGTCACCATAGAAATTTTTGCAGTAACCACTCACTCTCCTATTCATTGATTTCCCAGTGTTTATATCTCTCCTCCTATGTAACTTTTTGTAAACTCCAGATTTGTTAAGAGTTATGGGAGGGACAGAATAACCATTACTATCTGTCTCTCTTTGACAGGTATTAATTTTTATTGAATTAACATTAACCTAAATTACATACCCAAATAAACAGTCACACATAAACAAACCCACCCCAAACACAGAACCTGTTACTAGGCATGATAACAATGGTGCAATTAGCGCAAAGTTATCGCCAACAAAGCCGCCATAGAATATTAAAGAAAATACTCATGAAATCATTTTTAGGCACATTTTCATATCATGCAACAAAAGATAAAAACATGCAACTTTTTGTACATGATTTAGTCTAGCCAAACAGCAGCTTTTAGAGGAAAAAATGTTAGACAATGAATATGGTTCTTGGAGAAGTAATACGTACGGCATCCTAAATAAGTCACCACATCCACTCAATGCTAATTCTGATGCAGCATCACCGTTGTATTCTGATGTATACTCAGCATCACTCATAGTTGTGCAATCCTCTGCTCCAGAAACAATACTATCAAAAGAACTTGAACTCTCGGTCAAGTCTTCCCATTCTGATTCCAACAACAAATTATCAGCAGGATTTGTACATTCTGTTATATCAACTTCAACGTCCTCACTGGTATCGACTCCCTCTACTTGTTCAACCAAGGAGGTATGGTCCTCATGATTGCTTGCACAATTTACATAACTAGATTCAAGTTCTTTAGAATCAGTTCCATTCTGCCTCTTTGCTGAAGCCTCCAGAATCATATCCGTGTTTTGCTTGTTCTCTAGTTCAGGTCCCATTTTGCAATATCTTGCAATTCATCTGAGTCTCAGAACATTTAGAGAAAACTCTATGCAAACCACCTGCCATAAAAGGGGCAATTGCTAATGAGAAACTCGTAGACAAAATATACAAGACTTCCTTACTTTTGCAGTCAATCCATTTTCACATGATGGACCCTTTATAATTTACAAATGATAAGCTTTGCACATTGCCAAAACTGAAAGTACCAACGATCGCTTCTTGTTTTTCAAATTGAAACTGACTCCCCCTTCCCTGTCCCCTTTCAGCAGGATCAGTAGTGTTTCACGCTTCCCCTCCAGCGTGACTCGATCCTTGGACCTAACTGTCGCTGGTGGAGGTGCTCAACCACTAGACCTTGTCAAAAACTGAGTTTGATTTTTCCTTTCAATCTTTTTTCCCTTTTGGGTATAACCATATGGTATCCCGAACCTACTGGCTTCTCCTCTCTAATCTATTAGAACACATTTTTCTTCCATATCTAAAGACAACTTTTTTTTTTCTTGGGTCTATCGGAAACAACCTCTATACCTCACTCAAGGCTGGGGTAAGGTCTGCGTACATGTCATCTCCCAAACCCCTCGTGTGATCAGTGATCACACTGGGTTTGTCATTATTTAATAGAAAGACAATTTTTAAAAAGATTTTGGGTTAATTCGGAAATTGATTCAGCTAAAATTTACCAGTACTAACTTAGAATTAACGTAGTAATATTCATAAACCTAATAATAGAACAATCCAATTAACCAAATACACCCATTTGTTTCAAGAAAGTAAAACAAAGAACACAATTTTAAAACCCCAAATTACCAAATTCCATCAAAAGATAAAAAAAAAAGTAAAATTTTTACATACCAGAGTGGAAGAAATAGAAGAAATTCCAAAGATCCTTACCAGCTACGATTATCAAAAGAAACAGATTATTACTACTTGGAAAGTTTTCTATAGAGACAAGGTGGGGTGGGTGGGGTGGGTGGGGGGGTTAGGTGTACGAGGTAGTTGGGGGGTGGGTAGTGATAGAGAGACGTGTTACAGTATGTGTCAGAGACTTGGGGAAGAAGCACAAGCTGATTCCTTCTCTGCTAACAAAATCTTTTACCTTCTTTTACTTTTTCTTTTCCTTATAATATTACTACTACTGCCTCCATTTAATAAAGAATGAAATATTTTTAAAATTTAAAGTTTAAAATAAGTCAGAGATGTTTAAAATTTAAGGTTTAAAATTTAAAGATAAAAATGAAAGTTTTTTTTTTAAACAGACTAAAAAAAAATAGGTTCACATAACGTGAAACAAATAAAGTATTATGCAATGGAGCATTAAAAAGTGAATTTTTTTCTACCAATAAAAAAAAATTTTACATCCGTAATTTCAGTATAAAAATCAAACTCATCTCTCAACTATGAACAAAAATCATTCATAGTTAAATTGTAGATTATTAAGCCTTTTAGTTCTTTTTCTTTCACATTAATATCATAATATATTTTTTCTATGGCATACCTATATAATAAATAAATATTATAATCAAATTTAAAAAAGGATGAATAATAATCAAAGCATAAGTTAATGATTTCATTAATAAAACAAATGAGAAGAATAAACTGTAGAATTGATTTTACTTGTATTTGTACATTATTGATAAAAATCAAAATTTAAGTTAATCTATTACACAATAGAAAATAAAATTTTAATACATGAAGTTCTAAAAAAAAAAATAGAGAATAGTAGTGAATTTTATATAATTCAAAATATTATCTATTTACCTTAAATATATTATAAATGATAATGTAGATTATATTTCATATTCATCAATGATAACTAAAATTTAAAAATCTATATACAAGATAGAGAATGAGGGTGAACGTATGGAAACTATTAAACATATTAATGAATTAACTTACTGTAATAAGATATATATTATTTTAATGATAACTAAAATTTAAAAATCTATATACAAGATAGAGAATGAGGGTGAACGTATGGAAACTATTAAACATATATTTATGAATTAACTTACTGTAATAAGATATATATTATTTTAACTATAAGTAAAATTGATTAAAAAATTATATATGAAAATATATCACATATATGGGGGATTGAAAATGTCAAGGACAAATAGGATAAATGGAGAGAATAACCATTTTTCATAGTTGAAGGAAAGTTTGATTTTTAACTAGAATTGGGTGGTCAAAATTATTTTCATCCGCATTAAATACGTAAATATTTTATTATTATTAAAAGGTGTGGTGGAATCAGAAAATCTTATGAAATGGTCGAGACCATTTTATCTTTATAGATCGCTTAGGTTCAAGACTGTGAATTTAATAAAAGATAAGTACTCCATTACCTTGTGTAGTGGGTTTATCCCGGTAAATTCAAATTAGCCACCTTAATAAGTTCAAATAAAAATGCTTAAATATTTTTCAAATTGAGAATTAGTCAATGAGCCTCTAAAACGAAATGTTATTCTTTTCGTTACTATATTATTGGTAGTGTGTAGACTGTGTACATTGAATATTTGTACATATTAAAGGTAATATGATCATTAGGAGTATTAGATATACCTAATCCCTGATTGCTTCAAATTAATTCCAAAACAACATGCCAATAATTATTTGGTCTAATCAATTCTTATTTATTTCCCTCCGCATGATATAATTTTGTCCAGCCTGATTTCTATATATATTCTTGTTACATATTTTAGTGGCAGCAAATATAACATATTTTGTCTTATACCTGTGGTACACAATATGAGGCAGTGGCTTGGAAAATTGCATGGGTTTATCTATTTTGGGCCAAATTTTATCTTCTTAATAATCTATAATTTTACTGTGCATATCTGGTATAGTAATTTCTTATTTTCTCATTTTTCTAGCAACAATGGATGAAGGAACAAAAATGAAACATAACCACTGGACATTAACTTTTTTAACAGTTATACACAACATTTTCTACAATTACAGAAAATAAGAGTCCAGTTCTCCCATAAGAGGAGTTTTTATTAAGGTAGAAAGCTCAGTATCTTTCTCAACCACCTAGTAAGACTTGAAGTAACACCACAAGGTCCTAATAGTCATCCTTCACACAGTAAGCTGCCAAGAGATAACATCCAGCAAGAAGAAGAAAATAGGATAGTATACCAACCAGAAACTCCCATCCAACCATTGAAACGCCAAAGCAAACCATCGCAATGAAAGGCATAAACGATCTAAAGATTGACGATCTATCAACCCAGTGCCCCTTGAACAGTATAAGAACTTCAACATTAACCATGTTCCAACTCATTGATCCTCCATAGGATAGCCGGTTCAGGCAGTTAGCGACGAATGAGTGGCCATTGCAAGTGAAAGGGTTGAAGGATCTGTGCTCATAGCTGCACGTACTAGAGCGAAGAGCATCATCCCAATTTACTGCTGTCCCAAATTCTGCATGTTGATATCCATCCTTGCATGTGTGCCCGGCAAGGTGGGGAGGAAAACAACACTGTTTAAGCATAACAAAGTAGGTAAAAGGAGAGTGGTTAAAACATGTTTGTAGGATTCTAAGAGCCATTCAGGAGACGCTACGGCAAACGCACCAGTTGACTTTTCTTGCTTTTTTCTCTTTAGGGGATGCGATGGGAGTTCAAAATGGATGAAAGTAGTCATGAAAATATACCTGCAGTCTGTCTAGCTGGTAGTATCTAGCTACAGCTCCATAAGTGAGATTGCCAACATTAATCATGTTGGATCCAGAAAAATCTATAATGGTACCATCCTCCCTGCAAATGCCTACATGTCCAATAAAGGGTGCAAGCCAAGAAACCACTGGGAGAGGAGTCCAAACAAGGCAACAAGGGAACTTTTCTTTAGTTGGATCAATTTCCTCTAGTGGCCATAAATCATCCCGAATTACTCGCAAGGCACGACTCCTGTCAATCACATACCTACCATCTACTTCCATCATAGGAAGTCTTCTTGGAAGCATATGGCTATGTACAATTTTGCCGTTCCCAGCATTCCAAACTCAGATGCCAGCTTCGAGCATTATGGCCACAATGAACTATTTCTCATTAGCCCTGAAGAATGAGATCCCCTGCTGATAATTTAAAAAGAAGAAGATAAAAAGCTTCTTAGTTAAGCAAAAGGAATGATGATTCAGAAAATATCCTACGTTAAATGCATAAGTATAAGGAAGTGAACTTGAGAATTACTAGACACGAAGAATAAACTACATCGGCATTTGCTACTTAGTAGCTCCAACTTAGGAGCATACCCACTTCTTACCATCCAAAATAAGTCAGAAAAAGAAAAAAAAGCTCAAGCTACAAGAAACAGAATCTTCTATCCTGGATATATATAAATCTATATGCAAATACAGAATACCAAACACCAGCAGATAACATACAAGTTTCCTCTTTCACTCTATCGTCTGATTGAAACCCTCCTTTCTCCTTTCGTGGACGTAATAAATATTACTGAGGTTCACCTCCCCCCACCTATATCTGTCAGTTTAAATCCTCAATTGTGTCTTATGTATTCATATCTCTTTTCTTACTACTATTATAACCACAAAGGTGGCTTTTACAAACACTACAATCTAGAGACCAATACCGCCAGCATTCTTAATACCTTGAAAGTAACATCAAGTTGTAGCATGAACTCCCCAGTTGGTCACGGAATCAGCTAATATAGCCAGATTTCCAGAGTCCAATTACACTCATGCATAAATGATGCATCAGATAAGAAAGATTTAGAATTACACTAATTAATACTCCAGGCACTGGCACATTCCTTTAACCCTTAAACGTCACAAAGATAAACATTAATTTGTTCACTAGAAGTCAATACACTAACTCTATAGTCTACCGTCAGGAGCTTGAACTGAAACCTATCAATGATAAAGAAAGATTATTGAGCTTAGAGTTCTTAAATTGTATCAGATGATAGTTCTTAACCAAAAAGATCAAATAATTAATTCGACATGCTTAGCCTCCTGCAGAACTTGTATACTTCTTTAGCACTTTCTTAGGGATTTTTGTTTATCTATAATATTTTACCGTTATTAAAAAAAAAAAATTATTAGTATGTCACATGGAAGCAACCTCTCTAGGAAAGAAAGTTTTACATGGAAGTACGTGGCATATCAGGTTTTGAAGTACAATAAAAATAGCTAGTAACTCATGCTCTATGCTTATTCAAAAAATTAAGCAAACACGCAGAAGAATAAACATTTGACTCGATTTGCTTGATTTTCCCATCATATTATCTCTAGTAAGAAGGAATTATTGGAAACATATACCCTTTCTGTTGTGTACACACAGATTTGGGACGTGGGAAAGATGCATTACTGCCATGGTGCCATTTCGATATAAAACAAGTGAGTAGAAGTTGTAACTTACTGCACCATTTTGGTGCTGCTGATCATGAATGAAATTTACCCTTATAAAAAATAAAAGGAAAGGTAGACACAGAAATGCAATTGTAGTGAACAACATTCCTGTTTTGGACAAATAATGGTTTGGATAACTTAAGTTACTACTTATTTTTTCAGACGAGACACAAGGTACACTTATATATGAGTGTGGCGTGCACAATAGAAAATAGAGGAATGAATGTGAATGAAATCCATAAAATACAGCGCATTTATTGCACAGCTTGACACATTCATTAGGTCTGCACCTATCAATGCCCTGTTTGACTTCCTAAGACAAGCTCATAGTGGTGAAACTACTTGCACCAGAAAGCTAATATGGGAAAATCAACATTAACGAAATACCACGCTTATATGAGTTAACAATCACTATACAGTGTCCAGTTGCCTAGAAGAACAGCAGACAGTTCTTTATCCAAAAAAGAAAAGGAACAGTAGTCAGTAATAGGGAGAGAAGAAAGGCCGACGATTGCCAGAAAACTAATGAAAGAAACGTGGTCACATAAGTCAAACTCTTACTGAGATAATTATTAGCAAGATCGCTCAAACCAATCTTAGGGCGGTGATAGAGAAAGACAAACTTATAGAGATTATCACCATACCAGGTTGCATTTTACAGCATATGGTACTTTTGAGTTAAAAAAGCCCAGCCATTTAAGTAAAGATCATGTTATGAAATTTAGCTACATGGAAAAATCTTATCTAAATTGGATTCTTTCCAAGTGTATATTTTGGATTTTTCCAACACTATTGGAAGGAAAAGTTTTCGGACGAAACATAGTTTTTGTGAAATGGTTCATCTCTCAATAGAGAAGCTATGCATAATACAATTTTTTAAGAAGGGATGACAGGGGAATTACATAGGATGTGAGTTTTACGACCGAACAGGATTGGAAATACGTTAAAGTTGCGGAGTTCTTACAAAAAATATATGACAGCTTTAATAAGAAGGGGAGGAACACCTATAAAAGAAAACAATAAGAAATGAAGGAAAGGACAAGATGATATGGAGGAGGCCGAGAGAAACATTATACCAATGAGATCATACTACATAGGCTATTGGAAAGGAATCTGTTTCATTGGGTATAGTTTATGGTAGTTTCTAAATTTCATCTCCGCTCCAGCACCGAACATGAGAGCTGCTTCTTATCCAGCTCCATGTGAATAAAAGGATTCAAATCTTTTAATTTGCATTACGATAAAATAGTAAATTTTAAGATATATATGTATTTATAGAGCAATACGTTGAATGTGGGATTCATTGAGATTTCACTCAATTTATAATACTCCTCTGTTTCATTTTATGTGACCTTGTTTGACAGGCACGAAGATATAGAAAGTAATGAAGATGTTTTAAACTTGCGTTTTGAACCTGCCATAATACTTGTATGGCTATAATAGCTTGTCATTTAGGGTAAGATGCTTGGTTAAATTAAACTGTTTTCAAATTCAAATATAGATCTCTTTTTAACAGAATAAGAAGGAACATATAAGATGGAGCACAAGGACTAGCTCTTTTTAGCTTGTTGATAATGTGGGATGCTAGATAAACGGTAGTTAATATAAAGGAAGGCAACAAATCATTTAGAGTCTATCGAAAGGGAAGAAAGGAACAACTACAACAACAACAACATACCCTGTGTTATCCCATAAGTTGGGTCTATCGAAAACTGCTTCTACACCTTGGAGAGGGCAAGGGAAGAAAAGTAAGCGTGGAAGAATATTTTGAATAGCAAGATCAAAGAAAATAGCTTTTCGTCCTTGTTGATAATGTACGATGTGATAGTAGCGACGACTATTTCAAAGGAAAGCGGAAATTTGTTACGAGTTGGTATTGCTTATTATGTGAAAAATATGGTGAAGATACTCAGCACCCCGTAGTGCATTGAAGTCTCATTCATAATCACGAAACCTTGTGTTAGGTGACAACGCAAGGCAAGCATAAATCAAGCCTATCTTAAGCTTTAGTAAAACCAATTCCATACGATTGGTTTAAAGAAGAGAAGTCCATCCTAGGAACGACATGTTTATATATTTATTTATTTATTGGATTTTTTCCACATACAAGAAAAGATTCGTATAAAGTATGCACTATCACAAATGGTTAATCTCTCATAATTATAGAGTGAATTAAATGGGTTTTAAGTTTCATCAAGTCATTTTTTGCCTCTCTACGTTCACAAAGGTAGGGGTAATGTTGGCGTACATCTCACCCTTCCCAGACCCCACTTGTGGGATCACACTGGGTATGTTGTTGTTGTTGTGAGTTTCACAAGGCTTGTTTGAAGAATGGAAATACAATAAGTATGAAGAATTCCAATATAAAATATAGAAACAAGACAATATAGAGGGTAGCGAGGAGAAACTCATTTATGATGAGACTATACTACAATAGAGCTATTAAAATGAGCAAAAGAGAGGTGTGGAAGAGTATTTCAAATGCTACAGTACCAAGAATGTAGCTTTTCTCCATGTTGGACGTTGGTAATGAGGGACGTTAATAATCATTGTTAGTAGTGGCGGATATTATGGTAACAACTACTAACTTAAGGGAAGGCGACAATCTTAATAAATTGGTGTTGTTTATGGAAAAGATACAAAGCATTGTTGATTACATCGTAGTCTCATGTCAAGTCACGCTACCTTGTATCCTCCTTTTATTTAATATCATATCCATACCAACGTACACACATCTCGACTACTCCCGCTGCGTCGGGAGAGAGTGAGGTTATTCGGCTTGGGGAGAATCCAAGATCTCCAATTGCTACTCTTATTGCCTCAAACACTACGATCACTCGCTTGGAGACCTATGTGTTTCATGTTTATCATACGGGTGTTTCCAAGAAGATCGGATGAACTAGTGCCAATCTAGGGTTACAGAAGATTGAGAATATTAATATCTAGCTCCTGTTTCCTCATTTGTGCTCATCAAGCCAACTTTGCTCAGCGGGGGTGAAACACGGTTGAAGTGGACATTACAAATGACAGCATCGAAGATGTATTTCTATGTATACACAATTCCACGTTATCTCGGGATGTATTCCGAAAAAAGCAACATACTTGTGGGGCACTATGCCTTACCGCCTCTAAGATAAGCAAGTGAATGTCGCGGATGCGTGGCGAACAGTTCATCAAGCCATTTTCGCCCCAACCTGCAAAATCGGTTGAAAGGAAAGGTAGCTCGACGAACTAGACCGTTGTGTCTTTTTGGATTTACTCTTTTTCCTTAAGTGGGTCCTTTTATATTATTTTGGATCGAAAGAAATAGAAGATTGTTCAAAATAGTAAGAATGATGTAAAACATGTTGGATTTATTTATGTTTCTCTTACACCTTGAGAGAATTCCCACTCTTTTTGGATGAAGTGAGAGAATACCCTTTGGTATGGATAGTTGGCGTTAACTTGATTATGTTTCCCGGGGAATATAGATATAATTGCTTCATTAAATATTTTCTCTAACCCTACATATCTAAAAAGGATAGCCATAATGAGTATAACATGCACCTTAGACAAAATCATCTGCATTATGTTCATGTACTTACACTTTCCTACTTTTTTAAGTTAACAAGTAGGAAAAGGTACTAGGTACAGATCAGTCTGTTTGATAACAACCTTGAAGGCAACAAAAAGAATATGAAGATGAAACCATTACATTTAATATCTGTTAGCAAATTAATTATCAAGTTATTCAAAAGTCCTTCTCAATAAAGGACACAAAGAAAAGAGAAAAGCAGTTTCGAGCTGAGACCTCCTGAAAAGAGATCTTCCTAGCTCATCTAGATTTCAAAGTAGCTGCAGATTTCCTTTATCCCAGCGGAAGAACTAAAAAAGAACTAGCAACTGAGGGATTATGCAAAGGCAATAGCACCAGTACACTCGCAAAATTAGATTCTCACAAAGGACTGCCAGAAGGAAAAAGCCAACACATCTTCTGAAACATCTAAAATATTAAACAAGAATAACTTTTAGACATTGTATAAAAGGATAATTTACAATTAGTTCAAGCTATTGTCCAAGCCTTTCACTAAATTTGAGCAATGATTGACATCTGCAAACTTGGATAAGGTAACTGAATTCAAGAAAATGAGTTCACTCCCTTGTGCCCTTCCTAGGGCAGCCAAGGACAAAAGTATTCAAGAAATTGGATTCTAAATTTCAGTGCAAGATGCATATGCATGTGCCATTTGCAGGAACATTAGGAGAAAAAGAAAGTAAAGATCAATTATTGACCTTATTATGTCTTCTCGGCAAACCAGGATGCAATCTTGGGAGTCGCCTGTGTACAGTAAAACCAACACCCATATAACAAATTTAACAAAAACGAACAAATTAAGTGCATTGAGTAATGAAAATGAAATAAACAAAAATTGGGGAAAGATGAAAGAGCCCCGAAACCTACAGAGTACAAGCTAAGAAGAAATGTGAAGATGTGCCCCCAAAAAATTTACTTCCAAAATCGGAAGTTTATGATCCATGATCAAATTCATGTGTAACGGTTCTTTAAAAAGAATGTTCAATTAAAACCTTCTTGTTAGAACTTAGAATAGTCCGACCAACTTCATCCCTTTTCTTTCATAAACAATTCACATAACTTCAATATCTGGACGCAAATAAAATACCAAGCACATTTTAGAAGGACTCAAAGAAACGAAAAAAGTGCTTGAAAAGAGATATCCCCAGCTCATCTAGTAAACAATGTAGCAGCGGAAATTCGTTTTAAACAATGTCACTGAAGAACAACAAACATAACTACAAGGGAAAGGAGGGGTCGCAGGCATTAGCACAAATAAACTGATATTATTAGATTCTAACACGAGATACTAAACAAGGATAAATTTTCAAGTAGCTTAAGCTATTGTCCAAGTCTTTCACTAATGTTGAGCAATCATTAACATCTCCAAACATGGATTCTGTTATCCAATTCAAGAATTTAGCTTTACAAAACCTAACACAAATAAATTGAAGCAACATAAGGGGCAAAAAATCTACTAAACATCAATCAACATTTACGTTAATGTACCTTCTTGGTAAGCCAAAAATGCAATCTTTAGAACTCAAGAGTCACCTATATACAAAAAGAACCAACACCAACATAACAAAATTTAGGAAAAACAAAGATCAAATGAACAAATTTAACTACATTGATCAATAAAAAAAAAAAAGATTTAGAGCTATGAACTTACAGAGAGAAAACAAAGGCAAGAACTAGTGTGAGAAACAAGAAGAAACTTAGAAATGAACGAAGCGGTTACGGTTGTGAGAAATAGGAAAGACCAAACAAAGAAAAGTAGAAAACAAGAGTAAATGCTACGAGTAGTATTCATTATAGTTTTGTCCTTTTTTTAACTTTCTGTTACACTATTATGTCTTGTTTAGTTCTTTGCTGTTGTTTTGGTTTTCAGAGGAGAAAGAAGACTCAAAACGTGGAGTGCTGCATGAACTGAACTCGATATGTGGCATCAATTTTTTGACATTTATATATGTCACACGTGTCGGTGGACCGATTTCAGTATCTAGTGATGTAACCAGAGAAATTAAAGCTGAAGTGGGGATAATTGAAGGATATTTCTTGAAAATGAATTTCAAACTTATTTTTTAGTGTTTGGTTGCCGGTAAATAAAATATTTTGCTAATCAATTAGTAAGGGGCAAGATGGGGTAGGAGGTAGGGTGCACACTGGGGTTTCAGGGGTAGAGGTCGGAGGTGGGGTAGTGTAGTGTAGTGTAGGAGGTGGAAGGATGGTGAAAGGAGGCAATGAGGATGAACTTTTACCGTTGGAAAATGTTTTACTATTTTCACAAGTGAAAATATTTCCGTCAAGAAAAGTAAAATGAGTTGTTATGAAAAATATTTTAAAAAATGTTAAGCCAACTAAATATAAAAAATTAAAAAATATTTTTTAAAAAATGTTTTCCTTCGTACCAAACACACGTAGATGTTAGTGTTTTTGAACTTTGAAGTACATAATGGAATGAAATTTGTGTTGTTTAAGGAGGTTAATACTGCTTTAGTGCTGTGTGTTTGGATTATGCATTCACGAATCACGTGTGTTATTTGTATAGTGTTTGACTAATTAGTATACCTCTATGACGATCATAAAATCAGATTAGCAATTTTTACACGGATAATGTATTGTTTATTTCATACTATGAGTCTGTTTGGGTGGACTTATAAGCAGCTTATTTTAAGTGGTTTATAAGTCAAAATTTTTTTGAGAAATTAGGATTTTGTAACTTTTGAAAAAATGACTTTTAAACCATTTATGTCTTATAAGTCCAAAATTTTTTAAATTACCAACATATATTAATGAGTTTATAAACCACTTTTAAGCTCACTCATACGGGCTCTATAACAACAGTAACAACTCCACTTAAATGTGGACGATATCCCCGTAGGCATGCTCATATGGCGAACACAACACCTTCTTAAGAGAAATTAATTTGTTTCCCAAAATGAATGCAAAGCTATACATCAAATAACTATCACAAACAAAATAAATAAGTTTCCTCCCTTCTTAGTTTTAATATGTCATTGTCAATAGTGTTTCCAAAAATGAGTTTAATTGTTGGAAAATAAGGAAGATTGTGACACTTGTTTTACGGCTAACGTGATTTATGTCGAAGCATGGCTTGCCATCTATCAAAGAATATGCTGATTTTTTTATAGGTAAAGAGATAGGAGGGGATTAGTAGTAATTGCGATAATTAATCACTTTTTTAATGTCGCGACCCAGTTCTGGGGCCGTGACCGGCGCTTAGGAACTAAGCCCCTAAACAAGTCTTATCAAAATTCTACAAAAAATCGGGCAGAGTTTTTCCTGTTTTAGGCCTATCCAAAAATTTACCTGCTTTTAAACAAACAGTAAACCCAGCAAAACAACCAATATTCTTACGCATTAACAGTAAAAATACCACATTTATCTCCAAATACTACGAGAACGTCTAATAGGGTTGTGATAAGTTCATAAAGACCAAATACTCTCAAGACTAGCTTATAAATAAATAATCCAAGTGGTTATCCAATTGACTAAAAGAATGACTGACAAATGATTAAATGGAGCGACTCTAAGAGTTCCAAAGAATAAGAGTTTCAAAGAAGGACAATAATGAATAAATAAAGCTTCTTGCCCACGCGAACTAATGCGGGGCTCACCAGGATTTGTCAACCCGCGGCTCTAAGAATGGAAATCCTTGGCTATGGCACCTGCTGTATCTGGAAGAAAAATATAGCGAGGAGTGAGTCGCAACTCAGTGAGTAATAACGCTTAACCACAACCGTTTTAAGTGGGGACAAGTCAGAAAACATGCCAGTTCCAGTATATCATATGTAGCAATATATCTAGTAAAGAAAATGTCACTTTCAGAAATAGTAAACAGTAATCAGTCTTTCAAGTATTTATTGTAAATGAAGATCAACATCACTCAGTAGTAAGTTCAATATTTCCTTATATTATATCAAGTATATATAGGTTAGGGAGATTTCCAAGAACAAACCATGTAATCAGTATAAATTCCTCCCTGAGGAAATCAGTAACGGTAAGCTAGTTCTACCTTCCCATTAGCAAGGACTGTAGCGGTAATCCGGAGTATACAAGGTGCACCAGGTCTAACGTACCCGTCGTTAGCTACGGGGTCTGTTAAGGTTCATCCCAAAAATATATTATATATATTCCCTATACCAAGTACAAGGCATTTCAAGTAACAATTTAATATTTCACATAGCGGTAAAACATGTCAAGTAGCGGTAAAAACCATATCCTGTAACGGTAAAATAATTCAAGTAAATATCTCGGTATATATCTTGTAAAAGGACTCGTCCCATGCAGTTTAAATCATTCAGTAATATATATTACTTCAAAATCAAGTAGAAACCATGCATGTTATGGAAATACAAATTGCGGTAAGGTCATCACTCACAGTACAGACGCGTGTAGCTTAAGCGTATCTTCCACGAGCAATCCAACACCTCGTCCGGTCAATCTATAATAAAATCATATCGATCTCGTGTTAATTTCTTTGTTCAAACTAACCGCAAAATCCCTAACAAATTTAAAGTACCCAGGGTTTCATATTTAATTTTCAGTTAGACCAATATATTTTCCCTGCTATGATCAATAAATCTAACTGATGCTCAACCAATTCCATCTTGTATAATTTTTTTCCATTCAGTTTAATACTACTTATTTAACCAGTATGTGCACAAGCTTAGGGCCTAACAAAAGTCACTGCCCAGGTATTCCATATGTACTTTAAATTCTTTTATGCCTAGCAAGATTACATAAATCAGAGAATAAGATTAAAAAAACAATGAAAAGTTTACCCTTATCAAGCCAAAAATGTTTCCCAGTTGGATGGTTCCCGCTAGACTTAACCCAAGTGCCTAACGAGCTCCTCTTTCTCCAATTTTTCTCTTGCAATTGTTGAAACTGTTGTAAGTTTGGGAAAAGCTGCGTCACCCTTTCCCTTAATCCCCCGGGTACCAATTTTATTTGTAAATGGACTCTATAGAGTCTCTGTTTTGCTCAGCTTCGTTTCTTTCTTCTTTCCTTTTTTTTTTAAAAAAAAAATAACTTATGAAATAACTAGTTTGCCCTTATTTTAAATAGGATATTACATTCTCTCCCCCTTTAGAAATTCGGTCTCCGAATTTAAACTAAGAGCATACCTGTAGGGTGAAATTAATGAGGATACTTGGCTCGCATATCATCTTCCATTTCCCAAGTAGCTTCCCTTGCAGTATGGTTTTTCCACAAAACTTTCACGAACACAATTTCTTTTCTCCGTAACTTCCTTAATTGACTCTCAACTATGGCTATTGGTTTTTCCTCATAAGACAATTTCTCATTAAGATGTATAGCCGGTGTCTCAAGCACATGAGAATCATCCGGTACATACTTTCGTAGCATAGACACGTGAAACACAGGATGAATAAAATATAACTCTGGAGGAAGAGCCAAACTGTAAGCAACGGCTCCAACTCGTTCAAGTATCTCATAGGGTCCTATAAATCTCGGGCTCAACTTTCCTCTTTTCCCAAATCGTGTCACGCCTTTCATCGGGAAAACTCGTAAGAACACACGATGACCAACTGCAAACTCCAAGTCCCTTTTTCTTTTATCTGCATAAGACTTTTGCCTGCTCTGAGCTGTGAGCAATCTCTGCCTAATCAACTGGACCTTATCAATAGCTTCTTGTATCAGGTCTGGTCCTAACACCTTAACTTCACCAGCTTCAAACCATCCAATTGGAGAACGACAACGCCTACCATATAAAGCCTCGTAAGGAGCCATCTCAATGCTTGCCTGATAGCTGTTGTTATAAGCAAACTCAGCTAAAGGCAAGTAAGCATCCCAACTACCTCCAAAATCAATAATGCAAGCTCTCAACATGTCCTCCAATATCTGTATAGTACGTTCAGACTGACCGTCAGTCTGAGGATGGAATGCGGTGCTAAGGTCTACTCTAGTACCCAATTCTCTTTGAAAGGACCTCCAAAAATGAGAAGTAAATTGTGACCCTCTATCAGAGATAATGGATAGTGGAACTCCATGAAGTCGGACAATTTCATTCATGTATAACTGTGCATACCTCGCACCACTGTAAGTAGTTTTAACCGGCAAAAAGTGTGCTGACTTTGTAAGCCGAGCAACAATCACCCATACTGAATCATAACCTTTAAGTGTACGAGGTAGCCCAGTCACAAAATCCATGGTAATTCTTTCCCACTTCCACTCCGGAATCTCAAGCCGCTGTAGCAGTCCTGCGGGTCGCTGGTGCTCAGCTTTAACCTGTTGACAAGTCAAACAACTAGTAACAAAGTTAGCAATATCTTTCTTCATACCTTCCCACCAATACAATTGCTTCAGGTCACGGTATATCTTAGTGGATCCAGGATGTATAGTGTATCTAGAGTGGTGAGCTTCCTCGAGAATAACACATCTTAGCCCATCAATTTCTAGTACACATAACCGGTTACCTAGTCGGAGAACCCCATTATCATCAACAATCATAATCTTGCTTTTACCAGCTAGGACTTTATCTCGATATTTGCACAATCGTTCATCCTCGTACTGAGTGGCTTTAACACGTTCTACCAATGAAGACTTGGCTGGAACATAAGCCAATAATGCCCCTGATTTAGATAGACCGAACCTAATACCTGTACCTTCGACCCTGTGGATATCCTTGGCCAACTGTCTCTTTACGGGAGCTATATGTGCCAAACTACCCATGGAATTTCTGCTCAATGCATCAGCCACAACATTGGCCTTTCCCGGGTGATATAGAATAGTGCAATCATAGTCCTTGAGAAGTTCCATCCAACGACGCTGTCGAATGTTCAGATCTCTCTGCTGAAAGATATATTTCAGGCTCTTGTGATCTGTATAAATTTCACATGTTTCTCCATATAAGTAGTGCCTCCAAATTTTCAGAGCAGATACCACTGCAGCCATCTCCAGATCATGAGTGGGATAATTCTGTTCATTCTTCTTCAACTGTCGCGAAGCATAAGCTATCACACGACCATTTTGCATGAGAACACACCCTAATCCCACTCTCAAAGCATCACAAAATACCGTAAATCCTCCCGAACCGGATGGTAAGGCTAGAACTGGCGCGGTGGTCAAACATATCTTGAGCTTCTGAAAACTCTGCTCGCATTCATTTGTCCACTGAAACTTTGCATTTTTCTGTATTAGCTTGGTCAATGGTGCTGTTATTCTGGAAAAATCCTGCACAAAACGCATATAGTAACCTGCTAATCCCAGAAAGCTGCGAATCTCTGTAGAAGTGGTGGGTCTGGGCCATTTCTGCACTGCTTCTGTCTTTCTAGGATCTACCAGTATTCCATCCTTGGATACCACATGCCCAAGGAATGCTACGGAGTCTAGCCAAAATTCACACTTACAGAACTTCGCATAAAGCTTATGTTCCCACAATGTTTACAGTACAACTCTCAGATGAGCCTCGTGTTCTTCTTGACTGCGAGAATACACCAAGATATCGTCAATAAATACAATGACAAATCTGTCTAGAAACGGCTTGAACACCCTATTCATTAAATCCATGAATGCAGCTGGAGCATTAGTCAACCCGAAAGGCATCACAAGGAATTCATAATGCCTGTATCGAGTTCTGAAAGTTGTCTTAGGAATATCTTTGTCATTAACTCTGAGCTGATGATAACCAGATCGAAGATCAATCTTTGAGAAATGGGCAGCTCCCTGCAACTGATCAAATAGATCATCAATACGAGGTAAAGGGTATTTATTACGTACCGTTACCTTGTTCAGCTGTCTGTAGTCAATGCACATTCTTAGGGACCCATCTTTCTTCTTCACAAATAGCACAGGTGCATCCCAGGGGGATACACTTGGTCTGATAAATCCCTTGTTCAATAACTCCTGCAATTGTTCCTTTAGCTCCCTCAACTCCGCTGGTGCCATACGATATGGAGGAATCGATATGGGTTGCGTGTCAGGTGCTACATCAATGCTGAAATCTATATCTCGCACTGAAGGTAGTCCCGGTAAATCCTCAGGAAATACATCAGTGAACTCTTGCACCACTGGAACCATTTCCAAGCTAGGAGTCACATCTCGTGTGTCTCTCACCATAGCTAAGAATGCCCAACAACCTTTCTTCACTAACTGCTAAGCTTTTACAAATGATATGACATTACATATCTCTGGAATTTGATCCCCTTTCAGAATAAAACTGAGTTCATTAGGCATCTCGAACTTAACTACCTTCGCATGACAATCGAGGGTAGCATGGCAAGAAGATAACCAATCCATACCCATCAATACGTCAAAATCAACCATATCCAGTACAATTAAATCAGCTAAGGTATCCCTACCCTCAACTCGAATCTGACAAGCACGATACACATATTCAACAAGTAAAGAATCTCCCACAGGATTAGCAACTAGAAAAGGATCATTCAATATTTGGTTGTCTATCAAACCTCAAAGCAAAGAATGAGGACACATAGGAGTGGGTAGATCCTGGATCAAACAATGCAAGTGCATCAAGTGAGCGAACAAAAAGAATACCTGTAACCACAGCTTTTGAGGCCTGAGCATCTTGCCCAGTAAGTGCAAAAACTCTCGACTGGTAGTCCAAAAAGATCCCCCAATCTTAACCTTCTTATATGCATTTTTAGCTGCCTGTGATTCACGACCCCTGTTTTCAATCTTTCTGGCAAGGTCGAGTGCATTAGAGTAATTCAGATTCTTCATCTGCGGAGCAACTGCATTGAATAAACGATCAACCAACCCATCAACAAACCTCTGAACCCGAGATGTTTCATTAGGCACTAAGTTAGGTGCATATCTAGCCAGCTTAGTAAACTTAGTGTTATATGTCGATACATCCATATCTGGAGTCTGAACTAATCTCTCAAACTGCCTAGCATATTCCTTCCCCAGACTTTCAGGGAGAAAGCAGTCCATGAACAACTTAGTAAACTCGTCCCATGTCAATCGTGCTGCTTCTGCGGGCCTTTCTAAAAGTACAGTTTCATACCAAGTATTAGTTGTATCCTCCAACTTGTATGCTGCAAGTTCCACGGATCTCTCACTAGAACATCCAAGAGCACGCAACGCCTTAAGTGTACCATCCAAGAAACTCTTAGGATCCTCTGTAGTGTCAGAACCCGTGAACGTTGGTGGTTTCAGTTTCAAGAACTCTGGTAAGGACACTTCTCTGTTACCAAAAGTCTGAGTCTGTCTCTGAGCCTGAGTCTGTGGCTGAGTCTGAGTCTGTGTCTGTGTTTGAACCTGAGTCTGAGTCTGAGGCTGAGCCTGAGTCTGAGTCTGAGGCTGAGCCTGTGTAGGTACCTGAGGTTGCGTTGGAGCAACATTCTGTTGGCTAGCCCTTTCCTGTCTATCCATTCTGGCATTCAAGAGTTCAATGGACCTTTGCATAGCATTAAGTGCCTCAATAGTAGCATTCTCATATGACGGTGGAGGTGGATTATCCTCAATTTCTGGAGTAGGCTCTCTTGTAGCTCTTGTAGTAGCACCAGCCCTCGTAGTAGTAGCTTGGCCTCGTCCCTGAGTATTACCTCCTTTCCTAGCTGAGGTAGATGACGGCCCAGCAGTGGAGGAATTCGGAGCAGCTCAGACCGCCTTTTTAGATCTTGTCTTGCCAGCCATCTGAGTAATAGAAAAACTAACGTTAGATTCATCTATTTAGCAGTAGTCATCTCACACGTACGGAAGGAACAAGAAAGAAGGAAAGACACGAAACATCCTATCACGCCCTTGCAGAATAACGATTATGGGAATGGCCGGCAACATAACCATAATAGAGATTCTACTACTGACGTGTGCTCCATTAGTCACAGGAATAACCTAGGGCTCTGATACCAACTTTGTCACGACCCAGTTCTGGGGCCATGACCGGCGCTTAGGAACTAGGTCCCTAAACAAGCCTTATCGAAATTCTACAGAAAATCGGGCAAAGTTTTCCCTGTTTTAGGCCTATCCAAAAATTTACCTGCTTTTAAACAAACAGTAAACCCAGCAAAACAACCAATATTCTTACGCATTAACAATAAAAATACCACATTTATCTCCAAATACTACGAGAACGTCTAATAGGGTTGTGATAAGTTCATAAAGACCAAATACTCTCAAGACTAGCTTATAAATAAATAATCCAAGTGGTTATCCAATTGACTAAAAGAATGACTGACAAATGATTAAATGGAGCGACTCTAAGAGTTTCAAAGAATAAGAGTTTCAAAGAAGGAAAATAATGAATAAATAAAGCTTCTTGCCCACGCGAACTAATGCGGGGCTCACCAGGATTTGTCAACCCGCGGCTCTAAGAATTGAAATCCTTGGCTATGGCACCTGCTGTATCTGGAAGAAAAATATAGCGAGGAGTGAGTCGCAACTCAGTGAGTAATAACGCTTAACCACAACCGTTTTAAGTGGGGACAAGTCAGAAAACATGCCAGTTCCAGTATATCATATGTAGTAATATATCTAGTAAAGAAAATGTCACTTTCAGAAATAGTAAACAGTAATCAGTCTTTCAAGTATTTATTGTAAATGAAGATCAACATCACTCAGTAGTAAGTTCAATATTTCCTTATATTATATCAAGTATATATAGGTTAGGGAGATTTCCAAGAACAAACCATGTAATCAGTATAAATTCCTCCCTGAGGAAATCAGTAACGGTAAGCTAGTTCTACCTTCCCATTAGCAAGGACTGTAGCGGTAATCCGGAGTATACAAGGTGCACCAGGTCTAACGTACCCGTCGTTAGCTACGGGGTCTGTTAAGGTTCATCCCAAAAATATATTATATATATTCCCTATACCAAGTACAAGGCATTTCAAGTAACAATTTAATATTTCACATAGCGGTAAAACATGTCAAGTAGCGGTAAAAACCATATCCTGTAACGGTAAAATAATTCAAGTAAATATCTCGGTATATATCTTGTAAAAGGACTCGTCCCATGCAGTTTAAATCATTCAGTAATATATTTTACTTCAAAATCAAGTAGAAACCATGCATGTTATGGAAATACAAATTGCGGTAAGGTCATCACTCACCGTACAGACGCGTGTAGCTTAAGCGTATCTTCCACGAGCAATCCAACACCTCGTCCGGTCAATCTATAATAAAATCATATCGATCTCGTGTTAATTTCTTTGTTCAAACTAACCGCAAAATCCCTAACAAATTTAAAGTACCCAGGGTTTCATATTTAATTTTCAGTTAGACCAATATATTTTCCCTGCTATGATCAATAAATCTAACTGATGCTCAACCAATTCCATCTTGTATAATTTTTTTCCATTCAGTTTAATACTACTTATTTAACCAGTATGTGCACAAGCTTAGGGCCTAACAAAAGTCACTGCCCAGGTATTCCATATGTACTTTAAATTCTTTTATGCCTAGCAAGATTACATAAATCAGAGAATAAGATTAAAAAAACAATGAAAAGTTTACCCTTATCAAGCCAAAAATGTTTCCCAGTTGGATGGTTCCCGCTAGACTTAACCCAAGTGCCTAACGAGCTCCTCTTTCTCCAATTTTTCTCTTGCAATTGTTGAAACTGTTTTAAGTTTGGGAAAAGCTGCGTCACCCTTTCCCTTAATCCCTCGGTACCAATTTTATTTGTAAATGGACTCTATAGAGTCTCTGTTTTGCTCAGCTTCGTTTCTTTCTTCTTTCCTTTTTTTTTTTTTTAAAAAAATAACTTATGAAATAACTAGTTTGCCCTTATTTTAAATAGAGTATTATATTTAACTAGGAGATACTGAGTTGGA
This sequence comes from Petunia secreta, assembly GCA_029990175.1. Classification (NCBI taxonomy): domain Eukaryota; kingdom Viridiplantae; phylum Streptophyta; class Magnoliopsida; order Solanales; family Solanaceae; genus Petunia; species Petunia secreta. The sequence continues at coordinate 680,483 of JARKIP010000239.1, read as the reverse complement.
GATCATTCAGAATTCGCTGGCTCCATAATCGAAGGGGAGGTAGCAGATTTTTAGGTAGTATTTTTTATTACTTTTGTCAATTTAAAGGTCCTACATTACCTTTATTTAAAATAGCCGCGCCAAAGAGCTTTTTCTGAAGCAAAGCTTATATGTTTAATTAAGTGGTTTATTTTGTACCAAATCTTAATTGGGCATCATTTCTTTCATTTTACCTTTTGGTAGAGATATACATAATGTTATATATTCTCAACTCTAGATAACTTGGATATAAGGGTTCTTTTATTAAAGTACTTCCATACATAAATTCAATTTGGTAATCAACAAAGTTAAGGTAATTTACATGAATTGCTTTAAATAAACCTCATTAAGTAATGAAAAAATAATTAATTTGCTAACTAGTTATAATACACAGAGAGTAAAAAATGAATGAAGTAATTTGAAGTTCAAGTAACCTTTGATTTCACCGGGGCCATAATCAAGAGATAGGGGATACAAAGCGATTTTATGGTAGTGATAGAATGGTAGATCCACGTAAAGACCCAACAAAGAAAAAACTAGAATACAAGAGTTAATGCTAGTCATAAAATTTTTGTCCTTTTTTTACTTTTTCTGTTACACAATTATGTCCACTTCTTTAGTTCTTTTGGTTTACAAAAAAGATGATGACCCAAAACATGGAGATATGCATGAATTGAACTAAATATATGTCACCTTTTTTTGACATTTATTTATGTCACGTGCCAGAGGACCTATTAAGGCTAACAATAACAATATATCTAATGGTTATCTCACAAATAAGCTCTTTTGTGATTACTTGGCACACAACGTGACTCTGCACCATAGGCGGGTTTGACGAATGTCAGTTGCTCGGTCAAGTGCCAGCCATGTGTTGGACAAGTGTGAGTCATGCGTGGGACAAGTGTTAGCCGTATGTCGGATGAGTGTCAGTTGTGTGCTTGAGCGGGAGTGTCCTTCGTACGCTAAACGAGTGCTAGGCATGTGCTAGACGAGTGTCTGCTGTGCGCGGGCCGTGTGTCAGCCGTGCGTTGGCCGTGTGTCAGTCGTGCAACCTGTGTGCAGACGACGAGTGTCAGTGCCGCACGTTTTGGAGCTATAATGGAAATCTTGGAATATAGGGTGAAGGTTTTATTCTTAATATGCTATAGAGTGTGCATACCAAATATGGGGCTATGCGGAGTTTGTTTGCTTAAGCGTTGACATAGCCAAGAACTAGTGACATTTCGTAATTAAGCTGATATTCTAAAGGCTACATCTCTTCCTATGAGCATGGGAATGGGATGAAACTTCAAGGATGTGTAAAGGAAGTCAAGAGGAATCACCAGGGAAAAATGACACCTCGTTTGATGTTGAAATTGAGACAAAAGTCATTGTATGTTTGTCGAGACAAAGGATGTCAACTACTGAGAGGTTAGCTTTTATTTTAAGAGCATATATAAGGAGGGGCATGCGTGGTAACAGCCTACCAGCCTCCACATGGACGTTCTCAAGACGTCGTATCAACTGAGCTGTCTAGGTCCTGCCTGGACATTTCAGATGAGTCTCTAAGGTATTCATACGAGTTAGGCAACTCTATGAACGCACGTGGCCAGAGGGCCAGCGTAGGGCGTACAACGAGCGGCCTAGGCTTAACATGAGGGAAGACTAAGCCTCGCGGGCTGTCTTTAGGAAGATAAAAACCTTTGTGCCGATTGAGTACTCCAAGAGCTATTAAGAGCCTCGCGTATTGACTTGTGAGCATAACATGGGTTTAGCCTTGAAGGTAAGGGCCGTTGGCCTAAACATTCAGTCGTGGGGCAAGCATTATTAGGATGGAGGCGTGATGCGAAGGATACACTTGCCAATATCAGGAGTGGTCAAGGGCTTAAAAGTTATCCTACTCGGACAAAGCACAACCAAGTGCTACTGCACAAGGCGAGTGTCAAACTTGACGATTAAACTGTGCGCGCAGGAGATATGCTTAGTGCTAGGCAAGGAACTGACATCTCCTTAGCCAACCCTTGGTGCGCGCATACTGAATTTTCCGCATATGAGATGTGCACAAGGGAGAAATCTTCGGGCGGTAGAGTTAAAGCTAAACCATCAAGGCAAACTTTCTAGAAACATGGGATAAGGAGAAGGCTGACTTGTAGTCAGGTAAGACTACAAGCACCACACAGACTATTTGCATGCCCCCGTCATTAGGAAGGAGTAGGCCCGTGATAATAGGCGTTTTCATATTGTGAACACATCTTATTTGAGGATAATATTGATTATTATCTTTCTAAAGTGAATACAAAGTTATATATCAAATAACATCACAAATAAAACAAATAAATTTTAGTTTACTTATCTATAATGTCACATTATCATTAGTAAAATGAATTTTATTGTTAGAAAATAAGGGTGATTATTACTTTCTTTTTTCAGACTAACGTGATCTATGATAAAGTTATGGCTTGCCATCTAGCAACAATATGCCCAGTATCTTATAAATGGGGTATGGGGAAGGCGAGGTTTATGCATACTTTTCCCTTACCTCGAAAAAGATAGAGAGAAGATTTTTAATAGACCCTCAGTTAAAAAAAAAAAATAGTTTCTAAAATATAATTGAAGAAAAAATTATGATGAAATACAAAGCTATAAAAAGTATTTGACATCAAAAAATTAAGTGGAGTGTTCGCCATCTAGCATGGACTATATATTTTTATAAACAGATATTTTCACATCTTAAAACAAACGGTTTGTTTTGTAAAAAATCCTTATAAGACATCATTTCTTTCATTTTACACCTTGAAACCCCCACCCCCTCCTCCCATCCCTTTTGGTATAGATAACATAATTACATATATTCTCCACTCAAAATGGCCGGGAGATAAAGGGGTTTTTTTTTTAATCTATAAAGTTAAAGTAATTAACCTAATTTTTTTTAATAATAAATAAAAAAACAATATAATTTGCTAACTAGTTATATCACATCCTAGAGTAAAAGATGAATAAAGTAATTTGAATGTTCTATGTATACTTTGATTTCACTTGTGCCATAATCAAGAAATAAAGTATACAAAATAATTTTAGAGAAGTGATAGATTGGTAACAGAAATCAAATAGGTACTCTTAATTTTCACACATAAGATTGATCAGTTGAACTATCAATGCAAGTCAATTAGTAATAAAAAGTTGTAACTTATCTAGAGATACATGAAGACCAACATAATTTTTAAGGACGGCAAGCATGCTAAGCTTAAACTACTTATAAAAGTGATTTAGAGAGTTGGTGGTTTTTCTTGGAATTTCGTTTGGTGTTCTTGGACTAAAGAATAATTATGCTTCTAGCTCCACAACATCAAACAAATCCGTTATCGTCCAGCGGTTAGGATATCTGGCTTTCACCCAGGAGACCCGGGTTCGATTCCCGGTAACGGAACTTTTTGCCTTTTTTTGGTGTTTTATGCAACCAAACAGTAGCGGGAAGAACCACTGAAATTACATGTGTGAGAAAATTCTTATCTGCTGAAGGCCAAATTAGACCCCTACAACGTACCAAAAATTAAACTAACTTTTAAAATTTTCACCCAACTATTAAAAGAATGGCCACTCTTTCTTTGTCTTCTTCAGTTAATCTGTTGCATGAAATCTCCACTTTTCAATCTTTTCCAGAAAATCTCTCATCAAAACTACTTCTTTCATCTCCCAGAATAAGACCCTTATGCAAGAATTCACCAGTCCATTATTGTGAGAGGCAATTGCAGCAAGTACCGGAATCTTGGAAATGGAGAACAAGGGTGTCTTTCTTTCCTTCTTTCTCAACCAAAAGCAAAGACATTGAAAGCCTTAAGCTGGAGCTTTTCGAAGCCATAGCCCCTCTTGATCGTGGTGCTGAGGCCACTCCTGAAGACCAGAAGCGTGTTGATCAGGTGTGGATTACCTACTCACTTTTTGAATTGCTATTGTGCATTGTAGTTTCTGCTGTTTGTGACGTTGAAATTTTTGTTATTGAGGTTATTTGGGACTTCAATTCAGTGTTAAAGTAAGTAAATAAAGTTGGACACCTACTATGAGCTAAAGCTTTTAGATGAGGCGAAGGGCCTACTCCTAATTCAATATGTTATGGCACCACATTGGCATTGAATCAGGCTAAGGGCGTACTGCAATCTTAAAAGAATTTAACAATTTAAGTTGAGATGAACTAATTACCATTTCAAATTAGGAGCATACCTCCCGGCTCCCACGTAACTCTGCCCACCAAGACTAGACATGTGGAAAAAATCACATGTGCTTTTACCTACGGTTGGATTTGAACTTGAGATCTCATGATTCTTAAACTACTTCATTGACCACTAAGCCACACTCTTGGGTGCAAGAATACCTGATATTATTATGTAGACATTATGAATGCAGTGAGTTTAATTTGTGAACCTATCTTCATTCGGCAGTAGTAAATTGAAGAGGGGGAAAATTGTTGTTTGATTGAGAGAAGGCTTTGATTCCCATGTTGTTTGTGGTGCATTCGGTGCATTGCCCGGCCTAATTTGTCTGCAGATTGCAAGTCAACTGGAGGCAGCTAATAAAGTGAAGGAGCCCCTGAAGTCGAGCTTATTGAATGGAAAGTGGGAGCTTTTGTATACCACATCTCAATCCATTCTGCAAACCAAGGTCTGCTCTTCTGTTATCTTTCATTTCACTCAGTCCTTACATTCAATTTGCTCCAATATTAGTAAACGTTTACCATGCTCTTCTGGTACTTCTAATGATCAATAAAAGGAACAGAACTCTTCCATGCTTCCAGAATCAAGCATAATAAGTAATGCTTTTCCATTTTCAGCGACCTCCCCTAGGTTGCCTTAAAGAAAAAATTTCCTCGTTTTGATAGTGTTGGATGATCAAGTCCTTCTCTCTTTTCCTTCTGCTTTTCAAATGTTGGTTTTAGACCACACTTTCCAATTTGTTTTCTCAATTCGAACCATCAACATTATGTTAAATATGTAGTCTAAGGTGAACATATGACAGCAAGATTCTCGAAAGAAAAAATTAAAGAAGCAGTGATTTACGTATGAGCTATAAGAGTCTTACATTCTAAGCTTATGACCAATATTCTGTTGTGTAATTTCTTTGTTTGATGTGCTTCCTTATTTCTAACTGTTGTTACAAGTCTCTTCTTTGATTATTACTGTGGCAGAGGCCGAAAGTCTTGAGACCAAATGGAAAAATATACCAGGCTATAAATGCAGATACATTGAGAGCTCAGAATATGGAAACATGGCCATTTTTCAATCAGGTTCATTTTCTGATCTCGTCTCATAGAGAAATAGGAAAGAATCTCGGGTCTTTCTTCTTTTGCTCTAAAAAGCTTCTCGTGAACATTTGCCTGTTTCTGCATAATTATGTTAGTAATACTCAGGAAATGTAGACAAGTAAGTTGAATCTGCAATGCAAGGACTACATACTTTTAATTTACAGGAGGAGTTGGGACATGGTTCATATATGTGTACACATACACAAGCATTTGTAAGCTTTGAAGAAGATATTTTTATTTTACCAAAACAAACCTCACACACACACACACTTTCTTTAAGATGTTATGAAATATTTTCATGAATAAGAAGAACCAGACAGGAAAAGTATACTTGGATTGACTTTGATCTCAGCATTAGCATGTGGTTTAGTTATAAGCTGTTGGAGCTGCTGCTTTCGATGGAAGTTTTCTATTGCTGTGAAAAGGCAAGGTACAATAGTGATGCTCGATTTCAGTTGGGGTAGATATCATAGGCAGCTTCTTTGCTCCTTGAAAGTTGAAAAAGTTGAGTGTTTCATCAAGATGAGATTCTCATTGTCCTGGATTCCAAGAGAAAATTTTAAAAAATATCTAAGAATGGTTATCCCCAGTCAATCTTAAAAAGAAATTGTTTCTTCTTCGATATTTGAATAATGGTTGAGGTCAGTTATCTAACATATCTGCAGGCCACTGCCAATTTAGTTCCTATTAATGCACGGAGAGTTGCTGTAAAATTTGACTCTTTCAAGATAGCTGGTCTGGTAAGTGAAACCTTCATTTTGCCTTAGAAAATTTTACTACTCTCGTTATCTATCTTCCTGTCTACTGCTTGCTTGTTAACTTTTCTTTGGCCTATCTTTCTTCTGACTTGTAGATACCCATAAAAAGCCGTGGAAGTGGTCGTGGTCAACTCGAAATCACATACTTGGATGAAGAATTAAGGTAAAGATAGAGCCTACTCATTAGTTGTTCTTGAATAAGAATCTTCCTGATAGGCTGGCTAATCAATTTTCAGAGGGCATGAACATTGAAACTACATTTTGATGAGCTTCAGTTCTCCGATTTAGTTTCCTCGTTTCATACGGATGAGTGCTTTCAATTGTTCGGTGCTCACAGTTCTCTTAGTAATCATGAAATTCCTCTTTGTTTCTTTGGCACGTTAACAGTAATCTTTGTGAAGGATTACACAATCCGTTGAACACAAAATTCGCCCAGGGTCTAACCGTACTTGTTTCACTAGTCTACAATACAATCACAGTAAAATACACGAACTGTAAAGATTAATTCACAGTCTAAGTCGTACCTGGTTACAGAAGAAGTTCCAATTCTTAGAAGACCGCCTATGATCTTCTCAGGAATCTACCATCGTAGTTCTTGCATAGAAGAAGAGAGATTTCTACTTTTAGAGGAGAAAGAAAAGAAACCGTTTCTTTTGACTGAAGAGGAAGAGTCTGTTTTCTTCCCAGAAGAAAAACTAACGCTAAAAAAAAAAAAAATGTTAGAGTTCCTAATAGGACTCTTTTTTTATATATCTGAATATACACAACTCTTCACACATTTTCTTCAATAGACATGTCTTTTCTCCCTTTTATATAAATATATATAATTAGTAATATATAACAAATACATATTCTAATTATCTGACATGGATCCGGGTTGACCCACATGGGTGCCCCGAATCCAATTTCCAACATCTCCCACTCACACATAGTGGGTCAACTCTCATTCTCATTCTGTAACATCCATACATAACGACTAGACCGTGTGACCAGTGCATACTTCGAGAGCTTAGTTGTTATACATCTGTTAGGAATACATAACATCTCGATTAACAGAACCTTGGAGTAGATTGTGGTATGCAGTACCCTAGATCATTTACCACATTTATATCTCTCATAATCTCTTTGTAATAACTTGAGTTCATCATTATGTTCTTGTCTCAAAGACAAACATAAAGGGGCCCAATGAACACAATTAATGTGATAATACTCAATGATCTTCCTTGTCTCAAGAATCTCTTAATCTCAATCTGACTTGCTTTTCTAGAAATGTCCCGCCAGACCGAATCATCCATGATCTCTTGGCAACATCCTAAGATAGCAAACACCAAATTGAATCTCGAGAAACTGGTCAAAGTAATGAGGGTACAAAGAAAAAAAATTACTTATAATTTTCAGGGCTTCACACGATAAACAAGAAAAGATTTAACCTTGTATCGCCCATAGGTCACTTTATGCATACGTGGTATGAATCACGTATCACAGTATTGACTCCTTTCCCGTGGAGCGTATGTCTTTCACAAATTAAATACTGTGCAGATGATAGTTCAGACAACATATGTCTAACTTTGAGTTCACACATCTACTCATACATTTTATCCTTCAGAACTCACATCTGGCATTAAGACAGACTCACATTTAATCAAATATGATTAACCAAAAATAACAAGTGACATTCTTATTATAAACTTCAAGCTCTCTATTATTATCACCTCAGATAATAATAAGTTTATAATTGTCTCATCCCTATTAGCCACCTAGATAATAGAGGCGGTTGCCTGTGTGAATAGTCCAACCTTTTTGTCTGTCTGACATACTTCAAATTTATGTACTAAACATAAAATCATTATATGTATATAAACCAACTAAATAATCAATTTAGGCTTCAACTACATTAACTCCAATAATGTAGTTTTATGTGAACATGTTTGGGGAAATTTAAATAAATACATCAACATCTACGCAAACTCAATGCCTCCACATATCACTCATAAGCACCAAATTTTATGAGTTGCATTATCGGATCTACTATTATATAATGTGTAGAGATGTATTTCATGTTCACTTTTCTATGTGTACAACTATGTCTCTAACGAAATTATACTTTATATCAATATGTTGTCTTTCAACAATACTTGGGACCTTATTGTGTAAGCTATTGAGACTTGACTATCACACTTGATTGTCACTAATTCAATAGCACGCAGCACACCCAAATTTATTATAAAGACATTTAAGCCAAACAGCTCGGCATAGTTGCTGAAAACGCTAGAAATTCAGCTTTCTTTATAAATAAGGCTGATGATTGTTTCTTGCTACACAAACAATATACACATCGCTATTGTTTAGCAAAGAAGGACATACTCAGATTTAGATTTTCTCTCATCTAAATCCTTCTCAATCATTGTAAGTACAACCTTTGAGTTGTAAATCATTTCCTTTACATCATAAGGATAATCACATGTGCTTTTGAGATACCTCAGTATCTTTTAACTGCTTTCCAGTATTCATTTTCTAAGTCAGATTGATATCCACTAACTAGAATAACAGATATCAAGTTTCAAGAGACAAAAATCATAATCTTGTGGATTCACGAGGACACATCCTCCCACTTGAAACTTCGACTCTAGAAATAGGAGTATTAATGGGTTTGTACTATTGCATATTAAATCATTCATGAAAATTTCTTAATATAAGATTTTTCTGAAAGAGACAACAATTCCTTGGGACGATCCCTTGAAAACTGAGTTTCAAGAATTCACCCATATTTTACATTAAGTCATTTGCGTATTTTGAGAACCCATTTGTTCCCAATAGTGCTATGACCCATAAGTAGATCAACCAATTTCAACTTTTGGTTTGGTTTCACTAACTCCATTTCATGTTCCATTGTTCTAGGTACTTATCCTTAGCAGGGTATTTAAGAGCCTCATTTACCTTTCGTTGCTCTTATTCATCGTGTGGAGTAACTATATATGCTTCCCCTTCGATCTCAAATCGACTATGGGAATTACGTAGACGACTCATTCGTCGAGGTTGAGATTGATAAAATTGATTTATCAATTGATAGTTACTCCCACTGGGACCAACAATATTAAAATGAATTCTATTTGGATGACATATTGGTGCTAATTTAGAACAAATCCAATATCACAAAATATGACTCCCACTCAAATTCATTTAATGTTAATAGCGGAAGCAATTTGGTTCACAGTTTTATATATAGACAAGTCTTGACTTATCTCGCCCTACTTAGGAAACACATTCACTAACAATGTAACATTGTGATCCAATTTCAGTTACTATGCCACTGTTATGTTGTTCACTTTTGAACATATAAATCTTGCAATAAAATAGTATCACAAATTGATACATGTCCTTCCCCTTGGAACTAGTTTTCCATGTGGGAAAATAACTTAATGTACAGTAACAGCACAAACCCAATAGTAGAAAAGAATTGAATTTTTATTTATCCATAACTTATATGGGATATAAGTAACTGACTTAGAACAAATTCATAATTTGGATCACAGATGTCATAATATACCAGCTACAACGGAATATAATGTCACTTTGAAGAGACATCGTAGACATATCTAGAGTCTCAAGAGTCTTTTGCTCTTTTAGGACATACTGAATTTTATTGTCAGCTTTAACCTTACACTTTTGTTAAGCTCGGGACAATATTCTCGTAGCAGTTCACATATTGATATGATCAAGTATAAACTATTTGAGACAATTGTACTTCTTAGAGCCTAAAATTCATATACATACTAATCCTTAAATAATTTGATTATATTAAGATTTATTTCACATTTAGATCTGGAATCGAAAGTTCACTATGTTCCCAATCATCATCCAAATTCTAACGTTCAATAAATCTAACATAATCAATTATTAAATGAAACTCGTCTTAAATTACTTATATTCAAGACTAATAATAAAGAAATTCCATAACAAATATAGAAATACTTACACATAGTCAAATATAATGTGCCATAAACAATTGCACATATTAAATGCACCGTTGGTATTTTCTATAACACGTACAGAAAAATCAAGTGTCACCACAAAACTACGACCATCTTGAACTGCACTATGGCCATTCTCTCTGCTGGCAAATTATCCAGATCGTATGGCATTGCCACTATCCGCTGCTTTAATAAAGAGGAGTCTCACTCTTGGACCCTTTTGTCAACTAATATTCTCAGAGAACATTGGTCAATAGCACATGAAAAAACTAATGCTTGGGAACAGTGGCGTAAAGGATATCTAAAATCCTTTTCATGAAGAGCGAAGGCTATGAGTGCAAAACATATATTGAATTGAATTTGAAAGAAAACCGACACCATTAATTTCAGGATATATTGATATCTATAACTGTTTCTACGAGGACTCCTCATCCTTCTTTTTTTTTCAGTACACACTATTTTTCCTATAACATATATAGAAAAAAATATAAAGCTAGGCATTAAGCATATATACGCACTTGTATACATTAAGAGGTTGGTGTAGACAATAAAGCTTTTACCCAAAAATAAAACTTTGATAAGGGTGCTCAGTTTCTCAGATACACTCTTTTTGTAACATATACAAAATATATAGATTCACAAAATTAACTATACATCTATATGTATAAAATTGTGAGAGGTGTAAGAAGAGCAAGAAACACCAACTAAATGTTTCGTCAACTCAAATAGGCAATACAGTTTGGTGCATTCTACAGGAAATTAAACATCACAGTAAACGTGATAACAAACACATGTTTCCAGAATGCTTTTGCACTTTTTACTTTGATTAATTGTTCTATGGTTTTGTGGTGAAACTCTAAATTGCTAACCCAAGAAGGTAGCAACTATGGCTTCCATGCTTGAGTTGCGCATGCACTCGTAACATATACGAAAAAATTTCAAAATTTTTTTATAATAGGACCCTTTCCCATGGTTAATACAGTAATAGGATATACTCCCGTAACAATTTCAGTAAATCACCCATTATAAAGTGATGCACTCAATTTTAAAGTGTCAGATGAACCAATCCTCTCTATATAGTGCGTCACTTTTGACCAAAATTCTAAACACAAATTTGATGATGCATCCCTGTCCTATCACGAAGAGAATGAACAAAATTCAAGACTCAAACTTGGTTCATCTCTGTTAAGTTGATTCGTGAAAGCAAGTGAAAGGAAAGAAAAAGAAACAAATCTTTTATTGGTTGATTTTCCTGGAATGCACCAAATTACCAAAGTTGGTTTCATTTTTTGAGGAAATTGCATGTAGGTGTACTGCTTATCTATGAGAGTACATATTTTAAAACTTTTAAAATTACACCGAGAACATCTATAGGGAACCGTGGTTTCTATTCCAGTAAAAACATAGTAACTTCTTTCCCACTTCAAAAAACAATTTCAGAAAGGAATCAAGATTCCCACAACGTCCAAAAATAAATACGTCGCCCGAAATAAAAATAATTTTTTCGCAGCAGTAACAATACACTTTCCCGTACTGTTTGTAGAGAAAGAAAGACAGACAGACTAGGAAACAAATAACCTTGGCTCTTGATACCAATGAAGGATTACACAATCCGTTGAACACAAAATTTGCCCAGGGTCTAACCGTACTTGTTTCACTAGTCTACAATACAATCACGTGTAAAATACACGAACTGTAAAGATTAATTCACAGTCTAAGTCGTACCTGGTTACAGAAGAAGTTCCAATTCTTAGAAGACCGCCTATGATCTTCTCAGGAATCTACCATCGTAGTTCTTGCATAGAAGAAGAGAGATTTCTACTTTTAGAGGAGAAAGAAAAGAAACCGTTTCTTTTGACTGAAGAGGAAGAGTCTGTTTTCTTCCCAGAAGAAAAACTAACGCTAAAAAAAAAAATGTTAGAGTTCCTAATAGGACTCTTTTTTTATATATCTGAATATACACAACTCTTCACACATTTTCTTCAATAGACATGTCTTTTCTCCCTTTTATATAAATATATATAATTAGTAATATATAACAAATACATATTCTAATTATCTGACATGGATCCGGGTTGACCCACATGGGTGCCCCGAATCCAATTTCCAACACTTTGATACATCTACTATGCTCAGGCGGTTTATTGTGCAACCATTCTGTGAATAAAGAAAAAAGCAATATGTTTGACATGGAAATACTGATGTTATAAGTGGGTGATTGGTACAACAAGTGTCTAATCATGTTTCTGGTTCAGTGCCTTCTAGTTTCTGGTTTAAATGTCATCTAATTCCTTATCATGTTTAATTTTTCTTTTCATATACTAACATCATGATTTACAGGATATCAAGGGGAAACGAAGGAAACCTGTTTATCCTAAGAATGGTGGATCCATCATATAGAGTCCCACTTTAGGCATAGTTCTCTAAAGTATTTCAGCTCATTGCTGGAAACAATATATACATCTGAACCTTCTTGTACAAGCAGCAATTGCAAGAAATGCTTCATGGTACAGCATCGTCCAAGCGAGCCTACTTGAAGTCTTTACTTAACAACAATCAACCATTATAATAGCATATAAACGTGCACCTTGTAGTCAGAGGCGAAACCATAATTTGATGTTTAGGAGGTCGGGATTCTAGTCTGTTTAAGTTACGGGTTCTAACTTAATAATTTGTAAAGATTATATGAATTTTTTAAAACAAATACAGAGTTTAGACCAATGCTTGGGGTTCGGCCGAACCCCCTTCACTGCACTCCCTCCGCCCTTGCTTGTGGTTGTAGTTAGATCAAACAAGGACTTTTGGATCCAAATCAACAGTAATGCATAATGACTATGGGAATTCAATTCCATTCTACTTTTTCCTTTCATCAACTGTACATTAAGTTACTAGAGTATTACTTTTAGTATTTACTTGATTATTAGTTTCTTCCTAGAAAAACATTCAAACTATATGTTAGACTTATTAATTAAAAACTTTCTAACTCTGCCCCTGGTTTAATGAACGTAGCATGCAAAAAAGTAGGTTTCATATCTGTTTCAGTTAAGTCATGAAAAATGTATTCTTCACACTTTTCGTAATACTAATGTTAGATGATATGAATTGGTGGTTCTATAAGTCCAAATTTATGAGCTAACAAAGTAGCTCTACACGCCTTTATGGACTTTAAATGACTACTTTGGTCCATAATCTATTCTCTTTACAGAAAAATGGATATTAAAATATATATGTACTTCTTTTAACAATTGTATTTCAATAGTTTTCTAATCCCTTGTTTTCATTTTTAAATCAAAACCAGATCAGAACGCCAAGACGCCACTAAAGCAAATCCCTTATACCATTAGATATTTTCCACTTATTTGTTTAATTTATTATTGTTGGATAGAGATATTCGCTGACAGATTATAGTTGATCTACACCAGCTAAATTTACTCTTAAACAAGAAGAAAACATTTTCTTTTTCTCCCAATATCTGGCAGAAAATTTAAAAATAATTTCATTTGGAAAAAGAATCAAATCCAGATAATGCGGTGCATAAATACTCATCAAACATAGTTTCAGGTTTCAAATTTATCATAAATTTTCAACAATCATCAGTATATATACAAAACAACAACAAAAAAACTATACGTATGGACATGAAAACAATACAGAATACATATGAAACTTTTCAATTCTAACCCCAAAACATTACAAATACACATGAAACTTTTCAATTCTAGCCCCAAACCATCATCTTCATCTTCTAAAAAATCAATGGCTTCACTTTTCTTATCAAACCCACGTCCATTTCGCCCTCCTCTAAACCCTAAATCAAATCCCCATCTCGTTTTCCCACTTCGTACCCTCAATTTCTCCGCCAAATCTAGTACCCCACCCCCACCCCCTAACCCCAATACAGAACCACCCACCCCCCAACAACCCCCACCGGTAGTTGTAGAAAAAAAGTCATTTGCTGTGGCTACAGGGGAGCTTTTTTTAGGCATTGCTTCACGGGTTTTAAAGCGTGGGAATAGTATAGTTAATGGGCTGGAAAGTGTGAATATGTTTAATGATGAAACTGAATCTTATTTTTGGGAAAAAAGGAAAGAAGGGATAGCCACGGTTGTCGAGGACCCGGTGCAGCCGGAGGTAGTGTGGGAGCAGCGGGAGAAAGATGTGGAAGCTGAGAAGAATATGAAAAGGGTGACTAGTCCCGGGTTTAGTTTCTCGGCTGCTGGGCTTTTGTTTCCTTATCATCTTGGAGTTGCTAAGTTGCTCATTGAGAAAGGTTATATCAAGGTTCGATATATTCTGGGTTAGTTGTTACTTATTGTATTGTACTGTACTGAACGTCTGGATAGATTGTATTGTTTCCTGTCGTTTTGTTATACCATTCACTAGCAAACTGAAGAAATATTGCGAAGAAAAAGTAGGGTACCATGTAGGGTTTAGGTTAAAGGATAAAATAGGATTACTAAATAATAAGTAGCAGCAAGATAAAAAAAATTAAGGTATTGATGCGATCACACCAAATTGGTTGTTACATAAAATGTTGCTTTTTGTTATTACGTGGTGAAGTAGCGACGGATTTAACTACACATACAATAAAATTTGAGTAACAATCAAAACAAAATGATCAATAAGATACATTACAAAGGTAATAACCATCCAAACAAGTAATTGGTTTGTTGTGTAATGTTGCTTCTGTTCGCTTGGTTCTGCGGTTGATCGATTAGGAATATATTATTAGAAAATCATTTGCTGATATATAACACTTTTCTTAGACCTTGGATGTAAGAAGGGGGAAGTTGAATTGAGATGGATGAATCTGCAGAAGTTTAGTAGTAGGATATAGAGCTCGGGCTAATAGATACAATGTTGCTTGACCTCCGTGCCCATTTTTATTTTTTGGTTCGTGAAGTGATAGCCTGATGGATATGGAGGATTCATTTTAGGGACAAGAACTATTTGGGATTAAGACGTAGTTGAGTGCTTTTATAAACTTTTCAAAGTTAGCACTAGTATCTTGATAAACATTTTTCGGGTTTGAATATGGATGATTGAGTGACGATAATTCTCGCTAAAGGAGTGTTAGATGATACAAGCCAAATGAGTTTGATAGCCCACTTCATATTAGTGTGCTCTTTGGGGGAACGGGGACATGTATGTTAACCCAAGACATTAATCAGGATAGGTGAACAAAATACAAGTATTAAAAACATCTATTATACTGTTTCCTCTCTTTTATGATTTAGTTACTCTGCCTTCTAAGGTAATTTTTGCTTTATTTCCCGGTGAGCTGTAAGTAGATACTGTTGTTGACCTTATGATCATCTTGACATCTGGAGTTCAGGCCTAATGTTTGTCGCTATGATGATATTGCATGATGTGTTGAAGAGAGGAATTCTTTTACACTGAAAGAAAGCAAATTAATAAAATAATGGACTGAATATCAAAACCTCGACCTTTAATTTTCTGAACAAAGGGAAACAAGAAACGCGTCAATTGAGCTCCCTTTTCGAGTACTATGCTCTTTAACTTAATCTTGGTTCATCTGACACTTTGAAAACTTAAGCGGCTATTTACCTTTTTGTTTGACTTTTTCTTAGGTAAGTAGTTTATTGAGCTATTGTCTTGATTTATTCAAACAACTATATTTGCTAATATGCTTATTGAGAGAAAGATATCCATGGTCAAAAAGTTAAGAAGCTCTTATACAGGATTCACATTAACCACTGGTGGAAGGGTTTTGGTTGAATGCTCTTTTTGGTAACAAATTAGAACTACAAAGATGTCTATCCATAATATTTCCTCTTTCCCAGGAGACAACACCACTAGCTGGTTCTTCTGCTGGTGCAATTGTCTGTGCAGTGATTGCTTCTGGTGCCAGTATGCAAGAGGCTCTAGAAGCTACTAAATTATTAGCTCAAGATTGTCGGCTCAGAGGGACAGCATTTCGCCTTGGGGTAAGTGTCATAGACAGAATTTCTTAATTGTAAGCTATTAAATCATATCCATTGATATATTAATATATATAATATATCAAATGGTGAACTTTATTTGATAAGTGATATGATTGGTCTCATTCAAAGTCTATGAAACAGGTATAAGCTAGAAATCATAATCATTGATTCTTTTGTAAAAGTGAAACAGATTAATTGAATCAATGAATATGATTTCTAATCAGCTAATAACTTGACATGTTTGAAATTTGCTTACTCTGTGACGTTGATATTTTCTAGAGTATTGTGATTGAGGACAAGTAGTCAGCTTGTTGGTATTTAAATGTTAAAGCATCTAAAAAGAATCATTGTGTACCAGGCTGTTCTGCGAGAAATTCTTGAGAAATTTCTTCCCGATGATGCTCATTTAAGGTGCAATGGAAGAGTTCGTGGTCAGTGTAGACTACTTTTGTTCATGCTAGCCATTATTTAAAGCTCTTGCAACATTTAATTGGTTTTGCTGAGTTGAGAATTGATTTAGTCATTTCATCCCAGTTGCTGTAACCCAGTTACTTTGGAGACCCAGAGGCTTATTGGTCGATCAGTTTGATTCTAAGGAGGATCTTATCAATGCTGTCTTTACTTCTTCTTTTATTCCAGGGTACACATTTTTCTTTATTAGTTTCTCTTTTGGCTCGTAATGTAATCTAAACACTTTGAAGTACCATGAATCACAGTTATCTTGCTCCAAGACCAGCCACAGTTTTCAGGAACAGGCTCTGTATTGATGGGGGCTTGACACTGTTTATGCCACCAACATCTGCTGCTCAGACGGTAATTTTTTGAGAAATTAGTTAAATAGTCTGATAAACTGGACATGTTTGGTCAAGGCTACCTTGCTTCGTCATTTGTGGTGATGCCAGTGACGGGTTGATTTGCCATTATATGTCCTTTGCATGTAAATACTATTTGAAGCTGAAAAGCATTTCATAATCACTGACTTGCACTTTTAAGAAAACGATGTGACTTTGATGAAATAGAGAAAAAAGCTAAAAACCTGGTCTATTCACCTGGCTTCACTCTATATTGTAGAAAGTGACAGTAAATTATTCCAACCCATTTAGAGATATTTCTATGACCCTGTTTACATTTATTTGACTTTGGGACATCTATATATAGATAACTATTTGATCAAGTCTTCTGGTAACTAGTTATCAACTGAAGCCTTTTTCTCTGTGGTTTTGGAATTTGTTCGGAGTTGCTAATGCCTAATATACGCTTTGTGCTCTACTGTAAATCAGTAGTCTCTATATATAAGAAATTCTCTAAAATCAGAATGCATTTTTCATGTCCTCAACAACAACAACAAACCCAGTAAGTTCCCACAAGTGGGACCTTTTCCATGTCCTCATGTTCTCTAATATAGCCTAAACTAAAAGCACTAATGTTATTCTGTAAATCTTCCTAAGTTGCTGAGTTCCTATAATTCTTAAGATTTTATCCGTATGTTTGATAAATGGTCATACTTGTCTTCAGTCTTCTGCATAAACTTAAGTTCCCTATCGAATTTTTGTTTTTGTGTTTTGTGCTGATAGACTGTTTTCTCGGTCCTTTTCCTGTATTACGTCTTCTGGCAATTATATGCAACAGTTTATGCTTTAGTTGTACAAATACAGCAATGACTTGTCAGGATATAGATTGCTATTCATTTGATATCTGGAGATGCAGTTAACAACTAATTGATTGTATCCAGGTGCGCGTTTGTGCTTTTCCAGCAGGTCGGTTGGGATTGCAAGGTATTGGAATCAGTCCCGACTGCAATCCTGAAAGTAGGGCTACTCCCCGGCAGGTACTTGAACATCCTACAGTTGATTGCGTGGTTCTTCTAACCTGTAGACTCACAGACCAATAACAAAGTTTCTCTCATCTGTTTTGTTGGCCACATTTGCAGCTTTTCAATTGGGCACTTGAGCCAGCAGAAGATGATATTCTTGAAAAGCTCTTTGAACTAGGTTACGCGGATGCAGCTGTGTGGGCTCTGGAGAACCCAGTTGAGGAGTTGGTCCGAGATGACAGTTCTCCCTTAGGCAGCAGCCTTGCAGAATAGCTTATACAGATTGATTTACTTCAAGAATGTATGAGATGATACACGAGACAGCTCGTCTGGCCTGCAAAGTCAGAGCAGTCTTATGGATACACATCAACAATGATGGAACTCTTGCCATAACAAGGAGCTGATAGTGAGGAAGAACGAAGAGGGTCGGAAGCTGATGGTTTGTTAGCAGCAACATTTTGTATATATTACATTGATAAGATGTAAATTGTAAAGGAGGGCAACAAGGGAGTACATAGAAAAAACAAAAAGAGCATAGGATTTAGGATACGTAGAGCAAGTACTATTAGAGCTCTCCGTTCCTGTTCCATTTACTGCTGAAAAAAAAGTAAAAACAGCAGTCAGAGTAGTAGCATTATATTCTCTTATATTAGAAACTGTAGTAACATTATACCTTTTTCAGTTGCAAATTGCTGTAGAGAGAGGAAGTTGCCATTTTGTAGTGAATATTGTTGTTAAATACGTACCCTCTTTATATAAGCAAGATTTAGATGTTATTGTGTTGGTTCAATTGGTACTAGTCTAAAGAGAGTTTCTATAATTATTACGAGACGAATACGTGATGTTGAATTCCATATACATGGAAGGAATGAATTATATAACATGCTTATTACAATTGATTTTCTTGCCAGACCTATGCTGGAAATGGACATTAAGCAACATTACTTGCAAGCTTTAAGATACTCTGTGTTAAATTTGACAAGGATAAAACCCAAATATTTCTAGTGGGCAGGATCGAGAAAAGGAAAAAGTGGAGATGCGGGGTATCGATCCCCGTACCTCTCGCATGCTAAGCGAGCGCTCTACCATCTGAGCTACATCCCCATTGATATTTATCAGACGGTGGACCATCAAATTTAGAACAAAACTACATATGAGAAAGAATTTATCCCGATACATCAATAAATGCAAGACATATCTATATTTTTTTATCACTTAAAGTATGTGTTCTAATTAGTTTATTATTTTATTTAAACGTCGAGCGAATAAATATATTTTTTTAAACAAGTGACAACTACGCCGAGGATAAACATACGATATACTAATTAATTGATGGCAAACATTTGGGAGGGAACACGTCTTGAAGTAAATATTTGTGGAGCTACCTATATAAATCCAACTCTCATTTCATTCTGAAAAAAGCCATCTTTTTCTCAACATTGATCAATTATCATCCAAAATATTTTGGTACCAATTTTGGATAATTTCCCATTGCTCCATAATCCATATATGAACTTAAAATCTTATGTTGGAAAATGTGGATCCCTCATGTTACTGCTTCAAAATCCTGCCATCAGTTCGAATTGTAGGCTATAAAAATGAATTGAATCAATTGTCCCACTATAGTGCCTTCATTATTTCCACCAAAAAGTGATCCTATTAGAGTGTCAAAGATAAACAATGATGCCTGCTATGACAAAGAGCTCCAGCAATGTAACGTGGAGTTGTGGAAAATGAAGCACACCAGTTGACAAGAAGAAAATTGGAAAAAATAACAAACCCCATGTGAATCACCTGTGGAGGTTGTATCTTAAATTTATTTAATAAGATTCCATGTGAATTATCTTACAACAAGCTTGGCATGGAATCTGTATTATTTAAATTTTCTAAATCAGATACAACAAGAGTAGCAGCAAAGACAAACGTTATTGCTCCATCAACGAAACAACAATGTGGCATGGTAATGGTTCACACCTTTTGAAGCAATTCTAGGTTAGAAGCATATATCTTCATATATTGTTTATCTAATCCTTCCTTAAGTTTAAATACAAATGATATTATGTTGCTAAAATAATTATCCCTCCTGAAATCAACGATTTTAAATGCTGTACTATAATTTATTGAGTATTCGGTTAAAATTTAAAACGCACATTTTGTATAAGAAAACATCGATCCAACTGCATTCTTCTAATATCTCATTTTATATCATTGTCTTCCAGTAAAAGTGTTCTTCAACTATTTGCAATTCCAAAAAACTAACAAATAAACTTTAAAAAATTATCAAATCCACTGAAAGTATCTTCCGTACCATCGTTGTCCATTTTGTCTAGGCAAGCTTCATGATGAATTTTAAATGTGAAGAAGTATATCCACTACTAGTAGTAGTAGTATGAGATTATAACAAAAGGTTGGAAGTTAGAGGACCAAAAGTGAGTTTTGAGAACTTCATGTCTTTCAAACTGCAAAGAAGTAAGAACCCATAGGAAAAAGATGTAACCCGTTTGTTTATATAATTTGGGAGATTTATTTCAAATAATACTTCAAGTTCTTCAAATTGAAATTTGAAAAAAATTACTTAGACTAGGAGTATATTTTTTAATTAGCGGAATAGGTTACTTACCTCCTGAACTTGTCTCAAATTATTATTTTCCTACCTAAATTTTACGGGCATCCGCTTATCCCTTAATAACTTCTAAATGATTAGGTAGAAAAATAGTAATTTGGGATAAATTCAGAAGTAAGTAATTTATTCTGCCTTTTTTTTTTTTTTTTTTAATTCAACTCGAAATACTGAAATTTTCAAGTTCTCAAATACAAAAAACGAGGTTTGACGTGGCAACTTCATCCAAAAAGCAAGACCGTACGATGCATTACGTCAATGTCAGATCCTAAAACTAAAACGAAAAAAATAAAAACCAGAAAAAATGGAAAGACAAACAAGGAAACATCACAGTCTAACACTCCACAAAAACATCTTTCATGAAACTGAAGTTATTATTAGTAATGTTTGTTGAAAGTTGTAAGTTAGAATAAAGATGCATAACAAATTTTTACAAGTAGTTAGCTCAAAACCAGCTTTTGTTGCATTACCTTACCACCGTCAGCACCAGATTCTGTGTTGCAACAACAATTCTTCACCATCAAACCATAAGTTCAAGTTTAATTTTGTGGGTCGTTCATTGGGTGATAGGAAGTGGAAGTTTAAAGATATTGATGCTAGTGAGTTTCCTAATTTCTGCTTTTCTATCTACTTTTGTTTCTCGAGCCTGAGGGATAACACTGAGTATGTTGTTGTTGTTGTCCTTGTCTTTTGTTTGACAATTTATAATTTAAGTTTCAGTTAATTAGTTCCAGTGTATTTTTAGTTTGGTTATATCAGTTAAGAATAAGTCTGTGATTTAGAAAGCCTTTTGTTTTATGAGGCCTTAATTTGTCTTAATTGAGAGATTATGTGTTAAGGCGAAACAATGAAGCAGGATAGTTATGAATGATTTAAAAGAATTGTATTAGTTTGAGATTGAGGCGTAATTGATAGATTATTATTCGAATTCAAGATTCATTTCGTTGAATCTATGAGGTGGTACGAAAACAATATCCTCAAACTTGCACACTCATCTTACTCTAACACAACTGTCAAACTTGACAATCCTTGAGATCTCCTAGACGTATTTCAAAGAGTTCTAAATGAAAAAAGGAGGCGAAGGAACGGGCTTTCTTATGCAGCATAATGGTGCTAGAATTACTAGTGAATGCATGATGAAGGAAGGAAGTGGAAGACAAGGAAGAGGGAGGCATCAGAAAATTGAGATGGTAGCAAAAAAGGATGATGAGGGAGGAAGGGAGAGGACCAAACCCGGCGGATGGAGAGGTATAGTTAAATTTTCAAGGATAAGGATGTTAAAGTATATTGCTCTTAAGGAAGTTTTGTCCTGAAACCTTGTCCCAGGTGGGATGGACGGTAGCATAGTCTCCTAGTCCCACTGCTTTAGGGGGGGGGGGGGGGGGGGCACAATGAAAGATTCTCATTTAATCCTTGTATCAGTTAATTAGTGGATGCTGCCATGATGCAAAGCTGAAGTCAACCAAACTTTTGGACCCTTGTTCCACTTGCTTGAGAATCCCCGAGAAGTATATTATGGGTAGGCGATAGCCGTATAGCCATAGACGATTCGAAGCTTCCGACATATTTAGGCCACTGTTCAGTAAGGTGTTACTGACTGATCATTGCGTGAGGTGTGGCTTTACAAGACGCATGCCCAAATTTTCATTAGAAGGAGAAAGGTCACCTGAGGTTAGAAGTTTGAGTCAGCAAGGGAATAAAGTGGGAAGGGCAGCTGTGTTTTCTGGGGAGGGGCTTACCATATCATTGGAAAAAATATATATGAATTGTTCTCACACAGACTATGTTAATTTGAAATATCTAGTGAGATGTAATTCTGCAAAATAGTCCTCCTTTTGTTACTGGCTTCTATATTTTTAAAAGATTCTTTAGGATTAGTACAAACTTCTCCTTGTGTATTATAGTTATTGAAGCATAGGTTTCCTCTGGGATTGGTTTATCACAGTTAACTTTCAGTATGACAAACTTAAATGACTTTGAAGGCTCTTTTTGCATAAGCAAAAATTGAGAATAGAATATGATAATCTCTTGTAGAGCGTTGATAGATTTGACTCTTCTAAAGTTATTCTCAGTACGTTTTCATCAAGATGGATCCTCTTTTCCTTTCTAGCGGGGGGTTGGTGCCGGTGCTGTAATGTGCTTGTAAGTATCACAGGTGTTGTGAGGCTACTTTAAGATCCCGTATTCTGTTCTATGTAATATGCAGGACAGTTAAAATAATAATCAAAGGCGAGGTGTTGTGTTTCTTGACATTTTACATGAGAAATTATATTTCCAAAAAAAAAAAGAAAAAAAAAAGATAATTCAGATCCTGAGGTTAGAAAGTAAACAGTGAGTAAATTGGTCGTTCGTTTTTCCAGCAAGTGGTTCACTGAGTTTATTAAGTCTTGCTCTGTTATTGCTATGCTTTTACAGGTACAGTGCAAGAATCAGTTAACCACTGGCTGTCAAAGACACAAGACTTTTGGAATGAAGTCACTTCACCGCTGGGCAAAACTGCCAATGATAAAAGAACTAGTTTACAGGATGAACAGACTCAAGATACGGAGGACACTTTTATGGCTGAACAGACAGTTGACAGCCGAACACCGAATGGCAATCTTTCTGTAGCTGCTATTCTTTCCATCGAGCAATTTAGCAGGTAAGGCCCATTATGCATGAAATATGCAAAAACTGACTACTTTTTGTTTAAGTGATCTAGCCATTGTTCATGCAATGTAAATTTCCCTTGTTATTTGTCATTGCTGAGAGGGGGAGAGTTTAATTGGTTTAGGAAGAAAACCATCAAAATAAACATATTGATCATGATATGGAGAAATATATATTTTAATCAGTGCAGTGATGCAAAATATTTTACATTCTTGCATGTCCTTGCCCTTGCTGCCTTCATTCTTTTTGTTTTAGGTACTCATTCTTGCAACTGACTGTTAAAATTGTAAAGTTGAGCAGCCATTATTTTTATTTTTGATTAGTGTCGATGTCCAACAAACCTATGATGAGTGAACTTTTGTTGTTTAAATTAAATGGTGGACTTGAAATGTGCAGGATGAATGGATTGACTGGGAAGAAAATGCAGAAGATATTTAAAGCACTTGTTCCTGAACTTGTTCATAGTGATGCTCGGACTTTGGTTGAATACTGCTGCTTTAGATTTCTGTCAAAGGATACTTCTGACTTGCATCCTAGCCTGAAGGTTTGTTGGCTTACCTTCGTGTCTCCTTTCCAGTCTTTCTCTAGTCTTAGTTGATGGGCTTAACATCTAATGTTTGCCTATATGAAACTGATTCTTCTGGGAGCTAGAAGTCTCACTGTGCAGCTTGCTCCTCAATTCCTCCATCTACTCCATAAAGAAACTTGTCATTTAGCTTTAGAAAAGCTCCCCTATTCCTCTGGTGGTCTAGGCTTGTCGAAGATATGACAGGCTAGCATGTGTTTGGTATGATGGAGAGCATTTCTAGAAAATGACTTATTTTCGGGAAAATATTTTCCTGGAAAGTGTTTTCCCTTGGTTGGGGTGATCATTTTCCGAAAATTAACATTTATCAAAGATTGATTATAATGTTAGGAAATCAGATATCATTTTGATAGAACTTTTCAGTATTAAAAATTAATAAAAATGACAAAGTGTTGGCTAGAGCAGAAATATTAAGGCTTGAGATAATTGTTAATGAAAATGACTTTTTCCTAAAAAGCGAGGGAAGTCGTTTTCCTCCCGCTGGTGAAAATATTTTCGTTGGCAACCAACTACCAGAAATGACTTATTTTCCATCACACCAAACATAGTTGGATTGAAGTGCTTTCGTGATCCTGGTAACTGGTAAGCAACAGCTTTTTCGATGCAGAGTTTAAACTGTTCACGGGAAAAAGTACCAATGTCTTATTGTGTCTTTTATTGTGAAGAACTGATATTTGCTTGATGCAGCACAACCAGTAAGTTGTAATCTCTGATCACTAAATCTAGATCTGAACAGATTAAGAAGAGAAATAGAAAGAAAAAGATACCCCTGGGGCTTTGGTTTAATGGTAAGAGGACAACACAAATGTGTTGGTTAGGCACGAGCCTCCAGGGTTTTGGTTTACTGGTAAGAGCTCAAGGTGAAATGTGTGGGTTCGGCGCCCTTCACAAGTTCGAATCTTGTCACAGACAAAACATAGTATTTAAATGGATAAGGGTAGAGGCGGACCAACTATCTACCGAGTTTCGAACCGTGTGCCACTGGCTCTCGGGGGTTTGATTAATTAAAGAAAAAACGGAAAAGTGGAAGAGAAAACGTTTTTATCATAACAATATTAGAAAACTTGAAGTTTCTCCTAGGTCTTTGAGAATAGGAATGTTTCCTGATAGTCCTTTCTGCTTTCCATGGATAGTCTCTACAATTTTGCTTAAAAGAAATACAAACTCAATATTCTGGTTAAGGATGACTGCTGAAAAGGTAAGTTTTATCCACTCATTGATTAATACTTTTAGATGTTTTTACAGGAACCTGCATTCCGAAGACTAATTTTCGTAACTATGCTCGCATGGGAGCAGCCATATAGCAGCAGAGGAGACTTGCCTGCTGCAGTTTCAAATAAACATTCTCTGCAGGTTGTTTATCCACTCTTTTTTTAAACATTGTTTGCTTTAAGGCTGTGTTGTTGGCTTTAGGATTTTTGTCTTTAGCTGTTAGTCTAACTGTAGATGCATGTTCAAGTTTAGCTAATGTACAACTGAGATACCACCAGTTACAATTTTATTGGACTGCACTGAGTTCTTTACTATAAACAGAAATATACATTGTCCAGCCTCATTGTGTTTGAGGAGCACTGGTTTATTTTTCTAGGCCTTGTTGCATATACTTTTAGCTATAACCTAAATGTATCTGGTCCTGCTGAAGCTAAAGAAAAGACTAGTTGGAGAAGAGGCTTTTGTTCGTATTGCTCCTGTTGTCGCTGGTATAGCTGATTGGACAACAGCACACAACCTTTTCAAAGCTCTTGCTGGTAATGATCAGGGCATCTCATTTACCTCATGGTCCACATATGTTGGTGAACTTCTCAAGTGAGCGTCCTCTCTTTTCAGTTTCGTTTGCGATAAGTATCTTCTAACTGTTACTCCCTCTGTTCCATTTTAAGTGTTTTGGTTTGATTGGGCACGGAGTTTAAGAAAATAAGGAAGACCTTTAAATCGTGTGGTTTGAACTTAAATGTGTGTGTAATGTGGGTCTGTGCCTTTAAATCTTGTGGTCCAAAACAAACCTTGGAATTAAAGAGTTACCAAATATGGTAAGAGGCACTCTTTTCGGGACAAACTTAAAAGGAAAGGCAGACACTTAAATTGGGACGGAGAGAGTATTATATTACAGTATGTGCTTGTGACTGCACAAGTAAAATTTTTAGTCAATAATGGATCGCATACACAAAATATTGAAAGGTGTAGCAGGACTTTCTTAACAAATTTCATGTACTCCTGCTCGCTTTTGCTTCACAAATTTAAATTCTTACGCTTCCTTAAGAGTTTGGTTTGGCGTGCTATTAAGTAACTGCATTCTTTAAAAAAAAATAATTAAATCCATGTAAAAGATATGCCAGGAAGTTCGTACACTTGAAGTGAACTTTATTACATAAACTGAATTGGGTGAGCATTTAGCTTTCAGATGAATAAAAAAAGATTCTGAATATTCATTCATGTTGGTAACATTCGAGTTGTTTGGACTTGTGAATTTGGTGAGTAATTCTTTCCTTTCAGTTATGGGGAAAATTGTGATTTAATCTGATTTTTATTTATGAAACAATAGGACCAAACGTGAAACTTGGAAGTCACCTATATAATTCTTCTAATGTTTCTTTCTTGTGTTTTTAGAGTGCATGAACGTCGGAAGTCTTACAAGTTTCAAGAGTTATCCGAGCTCCATAATGAGAGCATCTTGTGCATTGCTTCTGGTGGAAAGCACCCTGTTCTAAAATGGGAGAATAATATGGCATGGCCTGGAAAACTTACTTTGACTGATAGGGCCCTTTACTTTGAGGTAACTACTTTCAGACATAAGTGATAGTCATGTACTTCCGGAGAATGAGTAAATATGTAAGAAGATGTCCTAACCCATCCTTGTTGATAGAAATATCTTTCTGGCAGTGCAACTTCATCCTTGACCGTATAATTTAATTGGTACTTCCTTGGAGTCATAAGAAGTTAAGAACTGAGCCAAATGGGTGATGAAATGCATTTGATTTGGCTAGTTGAACAGTATGCACATGAGATACCTGTTTTAATTGATTCTGGCGTCTTGCAGGCAGTTGGTTTGATGGGAAAAAGAAATGTGTCAAGGATGGATCTTACAGGAGAAGGTTCGCAAGCAAAGAAAACTAGAGTTGGGCCTCTGGGATTTGATCTTCTAGATTCTGCTGTATCTGTTACTTCTGGTGCTCAGTGAGTAAGCTTCTCCAACCAACTCCATGTGGACTATATCAATTCCTTTTCCCTTTTGATAGAGTTCTGTGAGCATCTCCCAAGCTGTCTAAGGAGAGCCTAAAATTAGGCCCCAACATCACGACTGTACATACATTCAGTGGCACTTTTTATATATCCAAAGTTTCATCCTCAGAATAAATAGTTTTTCAAAAAGTTGGTACTCCCTTCTACACTTCTACCTGTTCCATCACAACTAGGATAGACCATTGTCGTTATTCGATAAAGACAACAGAAGAGATTGCCTATGTCAACCCTTCTTTGCTGTAGTGAACAAGAAGATCCAGAAAGAGGAGGAATCAGTTCAGCTAGTCTTCATCTTTTTGTCTAGGACCCCCTTTTTGGATAAGAATCTGACTCTATAGCTATCTGCTATATAGTCTTTTTTCCTATTTCAAGAAAAGGCTTTATAGCTGATAGATATGTGAAAATGTATATAGGATATTTCACTTGAACAGGCCAAGAAGACTAAAATCTGCAGGGGTTTTCAAGGTGTCATGCCTTGAGTTTACCGTGATGCATTTCTAACCCCAAACCTTGAAAATCTTTCAATATAGAACCCTTATTCAATGAGATTTTTACATATTTGCTTGAATATTATGCCACTGTTTCCTACTTACATGAGCTCATATCCTTGCTTCTCCCCAATCTAATATTATGTTGCTAAATAATATGATATTGAAGTCATCAATATTCATAAATAAGTTGTATATATGGGTGAGCCTTGCATATACAACAAATGTGCTACTAAATCGGGATTGGTCAGATCGTGATTGGAGCTGTCTTCTTTACTTTTGTATATTTTCCTGGTGTTATGCTGAAACTTGTTTGGCTGTTAGTTATCCTACACTATCCTGTTGGAGAGCTAGTTATCATGTAACTAGTGTGCCCTATTTGAGTGTTATTGCCTTATGACCCAAACCCTTGCCCAAGAGCCGCAGCCTGCATTTTCGTAAATGATCGCTCATTTTACATACTCTTTGACTTATTTAGTTTCTTAAGTGTTTCGCATCTCATGTTGGATTTTTTCTTTTCCGTTGATCAGAAAAAAATTATTCTTGTTAGCATATTCTGTTCTAATCTATTGTATTCATATCAGGTCGGATACATGGGTATTAGAATTTGTCGACTTTGGAGGAGAAATGAGACAGGATGTGTGGTTTGCATGCATCAGTGAAGTTATTGCTTTATACAAGTTCATACGAGAATTTGGACCTGAGGAAGGTGATCAATCTGTAAACAATGTCTATGGTTCCCAGAAAGGGAAGGAAAGAGCAATTTCTTATGCTACTAATGCTGTTAGTAGACTTCAGGCTCTTCAACATACTCGAAAACTCTTAGACGAACCAACTAAATTGGTTCAGTTCTCATATTTGGAAAATGCACCTTATGGTGACGTTGTGTTACAAACTCTAGCAGTTAATTGTTGGGGTGGACCATTGATTACAAATGTGAATGAGCGAAAACATCAATCAGGGGGGTTGCCTAAATCCACAAATGAGGCAACAGAAAGCAGTACTTATGTGCTTGACATTGATGGAAGTGTGTACCTGCGGAAGTGGATGAGGTCTCCATCTTGGGCCTCTAGTGCTTCACTTGCTTTTTGGAAGAACTCTCTTTCGAGGCGGGGGATAGTTTTCAGTAAAAATCTTGTGGTCGGTGATATGAATTTGATGGAAAAGGCAGCAAGAACCTGTAGGGATAAATATCAAGTGGTCGAGAAAACACAAGCTACAATTGATGCTGCAATGATTGAGGGGATACCTAGTAACATTGACCTTTTTAAGGTCGTCTTTTCTCTTTCCTTTTCTGTTCTTTCGATCTGGAAATGTTTTTGACTTTTGGATTTGTTAGTTTGCAGTTATACATCTCATAACTACACAATAATTAAACAATCTTCGTTTAAAACATTCATGGGTTTAACTGCTCGGTAGTATCAAGGATAGTAAGCATGTTAAGTTATGTAAAAATGGCTAGTGCTAGCACATACGATGGTTTTTCAGCCTCCTGCAGAGGCCGCCTTCATTCCCTCCGCTTTACATGCCCTTAAATTTATCGTCTAGGAGAAATACAAAAACGTTCAACCAATGTATAGGGGAAAATTTTATATATGCTTCAGATATAAGCTCAGATTCAGTTTAGAATTTGCATCTTTGTTGCCTGAGAGTTCGCTGATGTCAGCGGCATTGCATTGTCTGTGGTGTATTTAAGTCCTTATGTTTGTCTTTTCTCCTATTTGTCTTTTCCATTCTATAGTTCTGTTTGATGAAATTTTGTCACATTGTTTTGGTGCCCTAGCATTTTATACTAATTAGTGGTTAAGTTACTCTTGGGATGGAAAAAAAGGAACTAGGAAATGCATCACTTTAAATTATGGCGACAACATCTTACCAGGGTTACTTCTCCCTCAAGAAGAAAAAAGAAAGAAACCAACTATGATTCGAAGAAAGAAAAATGGTCAGTTTGTGCTGCTAATGATATGTCTATTTTCTTAGAATAAAACTTGTGTAAAGTATCTTTTTTTGTAAATCTGTGGTTTTACGAGTTCAGGTTCATTGTATGTTGCCTATTTTTCTAACTCAAGTTAAATTCTTTAATAGGTAGTTGGCTATTAACTTTTCCCCTTTTTGACAGGAATGGGTATTGTTTTATGTTTTTCTTATAGCAAATGGCTGCAATATCGTGTCATAAATCTGTGGTTTTACAGATTCAGCCTTGTTGCATCATGTTCCCTGTGTTTTTCTGAATCTAATACGAGTTTATTCTTTCATTAGTAGTGTTGATTATTAATTTTCCCCCTTTCTCGGCAGGAACTTGTGTTTCCTTTAACAGTTATGGCGAAAAACTTTGAGAAACTTAGGCGTTGGGACGATCCCCCATTGACTGCCTCTTTTCTTGCACTTGCATATACACTTATACTAAGGTAAACTGTGTTTCCCTATGTCGAGAAGTCTACTGGCATTAATAGCTGGTTTGCATGTCACCTTTAAGTTTACTGAGATATGTGGAAGTATTCTGTAGAATATGTATATGACCACAAAGTACAAATGAATAATTTGCTGGTCACTGGAGAAATGTTTTTGTAAATAAAAATTTCATACTGGTGTTTGATTTTTTAAAGTTCTGGAACCATATGAAGTTGGGATTTTCTGGGCTTGTTGCTTCCTGTGTTGAATTTTCACATGAATTACCATACTGAACATCCCAAATGGTCTTCACCATATTTGTCATTTAAGATTTATCAGTTTCTGAAAAACGTATTCATACACCATTCCGAAGAGTTCCTTTTTGCAGGTTGCAGAAGTTCATGAGAAATGCTACACTGTTGTACTCTTAAATTTTCGCCCATACTTGTGAATTTGATAAAATTTCACAATTTGTAAATCTCAAATGTGTTGTTTGTTTTAAAGGATAATGTGAAATATTAAGTCAATATGGTGGGTGAATCTCTATTGTAATTCCTTGCTGACTTGTGTTAGTTACTTTACTTGGGATCATGTGCCTGAATTTATTATTCATTTGATAAGTTACATGTCTTAGTTTTGATAAGTTACTTAACTAGATTTTCTGGGATCAGGAATATGCTATCTTATGTTTTCCCAGCTATATTGATGGTCTTGGCTGCCGGTATGTTATTACTCAAGGGGCTCAAGGAACAAGGCCGGCTTGGAAGATATTTTGGAAAAGTAACCATACGGGATCAACCACCATCAAATACACTACAGAAAATTATTGCAGTTAAAGATGCCTTGCGTGAAGTGGAAAAGTATCTGCAGAGCCTGAATGTGTCATTGCTCAAGATTCGAGCAATTATTCTTGCAGGCCAACCTCAGGTATCTCCAGAGAAATTATGTACATAACTGCTTATTCTTTCCATTACCATGACTTGCGCCAATATCCGGCCTCTATGTCTTTCAGTGGCCAGAGAAAGAAATGAAAAACATTGGCAATCCTATGCTTTAAATGTGTGCTGTCCTAATATGCCTGCTAAGGACATATAACAATAGCTTGGAAGTGGAAATCTTTTTGACAGCCCAAGCAAGAGTAGATCCTTCAATTTTTATTTATTTTTAATTAATGGCAGCTATTTCAAAAGTATATTAGATCGAATAAAGTAGATAAATTATGTAAGTGCTCCCATTTCCCTACTTGATAGCAAAGATGTCAATTATTTCCCTCAAAAAAATTTATGAGCAATTGGAATTACTTCGAGTAAGAGTGTCCAGCAACTGGTTGCTTTGGTGATATATCTTTCCATTTTGAACAAAGCAGCAAATTGCTCTAGATGTACTCTATGTTTCTGTAATGAGATATCTTTTATTCAGGTCAATGAATGTATTAATTTTTACATTCTTTGACTTTTTTTGTGGTATTAATCTACCAGTTAATGGGAATACTCAAAAGTCTTCAAGATTCTTCTTTCTTTTAACCCGATTCATTCTCGATGGCTGCATCTAGTAAAAATACAGCAGCCCCTATGTCCAGCCAGCTCCACTTGTCATCACAAGCACCTTCCTCACCCCCAACCACTTGGAGCTCCTTCGCTTCCACTCACAACTCCTGTCACCTAACTTGATGCCAATAACCCTCTTGTCACGTCTCCTTTTTTACCCTCATGCTGATGCAGTTACAAATAGCAGAAAAGATAACTGAACTGAAGGGTAGGATGGGTCTTCAAACACTTAAAATTTATCTTCAGTTTTAGACTAGAAATGAGGGACCAAAGTGGGAACTTTTCTTTTAGGGGAATTGTGTTCTGGATTTGATGAGATTATGTGCTAATGCTGGGACTACTATTTGCTCGTTTGGGTTAGCTTATTTTAAGCAGCTTATAAGCCACACTTTCTGAGAAGTTGGGATATTCTAACTTCTTACTTTTGGCTTTTTTTAAGCACATAAGGGCTTATAAGTCCATAAATTTATAAGTTACCAAACATTTACTAACGGGTTTATAAGCTTATAAGCCACTTTTATCTAATGCTCCATCACTCTCTTACTGAATTGAGTTTATGTTTGACAATCTTTTTCAGATTACAATGGAAGTTTCTCTGGCACTACTATTTGGTGCGACCATTCTCTTAGTTGTTCCATTCAAGTACATAGTTGCCTTCCTAATTTCTGATGCATTCACTCGAGAACTCAAGTTCCGAAGGGAAATGGTTTTGAGATTCATGAGCCTTCTGAAGGAGCGGTGGGCCACGGTTCCTGCTAGCCCAGTTGTTGTACTACCATTTGAGGATGATGAATCCGATGCACCAATTAGTGAGAGAAAGGAGTTTAGTAAAGATGTAAAACAAGAAAAACAGTTAAAGCAGTAGGTTATTGTAAATCTTCTTTTAGCTATATTTCGTATCTTTCTTCTTTGTTCTTTATTAGGGCTAGTTGGCCGTGGCAACAGGTGCGGCCGTTTGAAGATTCAAGCAGAAACATTTTTCCTTTAAATACAGTATCATTTGGGTAGGATTTCATAATTTAGCCTCTTGGAACCTACTTGAAGAAAATGTGATTTATTGTGTATGAATTTCTGCTGAAGAGGAGAAAGAACATTAGAATGTCAAAGAATGTGATCTTCTGTTGTTTATGTGGATGGCATTTCTAAGTTACAGCAGCTTCTTTGTTATCACTACCCTCTACTTTTGTTCACTCCTGAAATTACCTTTATGATTAAAAAAAAAAAATTGTTGAAAAAAAGAAGCAGCAAAAGCAATCAAAAACCTTAATAAAGGAGAAAAATAAAATGCAGTTGCCAGTGCGCGACAACAGGTATTCAAAAAGTTTGCAACTGTACAAGACTCTATCAAAACATCCCTCCAAGACTAATTACTGTTGGGAATCCAACCAGCAGTATATGCCATATTTGAAAGAGTGACTTCAATCCATATGCTCCATTACAAGTCACATTTTTGCCCTGATATGTGCACTGTGTCTGGTTCCTGCAATCCAGACAGAATCTTAATCAACATTAAAAAAGATTTATGTCCAAGGGGTGAGGTCGATTAGTGAAGTGGGATGAAAATCATGAAAGACCCAAATTCCAACAGAGACAGTGTTGGGTTATTTCATCCCATCTACCTAAATCCTGATGGGTAGAATTATTCGGTGCGTATACTGATGGGAGATAGCAAGTATTGGGTGGAATATTAAGGTGCATGTGAGTTGGTGTGGACACCATTGTTATAAAATAAAAATAAAAGATTTCTAATTATGAAATATTAGAATAGCTTACCTTGAAGAACAAAATGACACAACATAGTCGGTAGAAGAGCAAGTGGTGACACTAGTTGGATCATCAAAGGCAAAACTATAAGCCACAGGGCATGCTGTCTTGAAAATCCTTGAATAGTTTGTAGGCAAACATGACACTGGACTACTAAATGTACCCCGGCAACAATATTCATCGGTGTCGAAGACGTTACACGCGCTCCGGCAAGCGATGATCTTGCCGTCCGACTTGAGAGCTAGCTCAGAAGGGCAATCAAGCCTGAGATCACTGTCACAACCAACAACACTGCAATTTCCTTTACCATTTACAGGTTTTACTACTATAGGCAAGTTGAACCCATCAACAAGGCTAACATCATAAAAATCAGTGTCTCCAAGTGTAAATTCAGCAACTGAAGCTGGAGGCTCGCCCGGTTGACTACATTTTAGACTGGTTCCACATCTACCAGTTTGGCATGTACCATTATCATTCTTGTCAAAGTCACAGCCTGTTCGTCCCCATATACGGCCACTCCACCCGTCTGGGGCGGTAAAAACAGCAGATTGGCCTTGTTTCAGTTTAAAACCATCTCCACTGAAATTGTTTTTAGGTGTAATTCCAGGCCATACTGTCTCTTTACAGTAGTTTATAATGGTAATATTTGCACAGTCGGAGAATTTTGCCCCTGTACTCTCAAATAAAAATTGATCAAAATATAAAAAGAAAGAGAATTAAACTAAATCTTGATCTTTCCTTGAACATGGAACACATAAAAATATCAAGTGCTAACTGCTGCCCATGTAACGCAAACATAAAAAACTTAATTTTCAAAATTTTGCACTCTCAATTCAAGACAATACAAAATTTTATTACACGTATTATCTTAATTCCTACAACATAGGGATGAGGAGACGACAAGGAATGGAAGCACATATGGGATTCAACGTTCCATCTACATGTTAAGAGGTTGACGAGCTCACCTCAAGTAAGAATTACCTGCATCCGGTGTTTATATCAAGTTATTTAATTCAACATTAGTGAAAATACATACTACTTATCCATGATTAAGTGATAAAGTGTGTGTCATACGAGAAATATGTCCTACATTTATTGGTCTATTGTAAACACTCAAGTACGATTGAACAAGCTTTTACGATTCAGCTGCTACCCTTTATTTTTTTCATATGAAGAAATTAAAAAAGGAAGGAGAGATGAGAAAGTGTGTAGTGTTACCTAAGGCAATAGCAAGCAAGAGAAACCAAATTTTTGAAGATGAAGTGAAGTGGGAAGCCATGAATACGCAACAACTAGCTAGTATAGTTAATTGAGCCTTGGTAGTGAAAGAAGTGTAAGACAAGTGAGAGTTTATATGAAGAACAAATGATGTCTAAAGTTGAGAAAAGAATACGTGCAAAGGAGAGGGAACAATATATTATTAGAAGGCTTCCTTTCTTCTTCCTTAATCAACTGATTCCTTAGTGTTCGTTACATTTGTCTCCCCTTCACTCTGTAGTGAGCTAGTATTGGGTTAAAACTCGGGATTAACATAAAAGTGCACGAATCGTGATGGCTAATTTTCCTGGAATTTCGTTTTAGAGAAGAATGAAAAGGATCCTTTCTTTATTTGCTTGTCCTTTTTCTTTCTTTTGATTACCGAAACATTTCATCTAGATAAGAAATGTTTAGTTGAATGGATTTATCTGATCTTTCATGTATAAAATATGGGCAAGACATCTATAAAAGATACTAGTAATAATAAAAGCAAGCAACTTTGGCTAACATAGAGATGCAAAGAGATGGATTTTGCACCATTTAATTCTCATTCATTCAATAACGGAATAGGGAACCATGCAGCACTGTTACAACAATAAAGATGTATAATGCCCAATCGATCTCCAAAATTCTTTTTAGTTTTGGTAATGGGAAACTTCTAACAATATTCTAAAATGAGCAATGGCCTATCGCTAAACACGCAAACTATCCAATCGAATAGAGTTAATGTCCCAATAAAGTTAGAATACTTAATTTCCCAAAAAGTTAAATTGCAGAATTAAAGTAAATTAAAGCTCATATCAAAATTAGCATAAAATTATTGAATCATTCTTCCGTTACATGTCAACTTGCGTGCACCTAAACAAATCTAATTGTGCTATTTTATCTAATTGTGCTATTTTCGGCTAGTATAGATAACGGATAACTCTACCACCAACTGTTTATCATGCGGAAACAAGTCACCTTGTATTTCCTGTTCATGTCTGCTTATTCTTGTCAAGATCTTTCCTTTTCTTGGCATAATTCTTGGTATGAAAATCAAGGAACAATGCCAAAAGGGAAGCATTAAAAACAGCATTGAAGCACCATCCTCGGATCCCAGAACAGCCCGACCCAGTAAAATGATAATACAACATCAAACCCGAAATCAAGAAACTGAACACAAACTGAATAATCTGACAGTCAGTGACAGCTCTCTTCCACCATGGACGAAATCCCAACGTACAGAGAAAATAATAAGCGTACATTAGCACATGCACAGAAGCATTAGTAACAAGCGCCACAGGGAACAGTGTTTGTGAAGAATGAAGCCATAAATAGCACATAACAACCACCACTGCATGATGGTACACGTGGAGGAACGACAGGCGTCTAGTTCGAGACCCACTTAGGATAATCAAAAGGGTGTCTAAAAATTCAAGAATCTTGGAGAAATAAAACACGTAAGCCCAGAAAAAGACAGGGCCACGTGGAGGAGTGTGATTGGCTGGGAAGCAGATGATCCATGTCCAAGTTGGCATTTGGTGGAAAGATGAGAGGGAACAACCAACGGCCATGATGAGGGAGAGGAGGGAGAGGAAGAGGTTGTGGACGGCGGAGATGAGGCGGAGGGTGGTGGAGGAGAGTGGAGGGAGAAGAGTGAAATGGTGGAGAGTGAATGTGAGAGTTAAGTAAGTGAGTACTGTGAGTGTTAGAAAAAAAGGTGATGCACCAAATGTGGAATCTTGTTTCCATTGGAAATGTGCTATGGTTGGATGAGCTACTAGCCAGTAGTGAATGGTGGTGGAAAGAGCTTCCATTCCGCCGTATAACGGTGGAGATAATGGTGGTGATGGAGCTTTTGAGATTTCAACTATCTCTTTCCAAGGTTGTGTAGATAATGAGATTATACTATACATGGTGAGGTTCTTGGAGAGACACGTCATCCATTCAAACAAATGGTTTCACTTTTCTTTTTCTTTTCCTGTAGTCACCGCGTCCCCAATTTATTTTAATACTAGGATATGTACGCCCACGTTGAGCGTGGGCCCAATTGTATTGTATTGTATTGTGTAAAAAAGCATCGGACGGAGTTCTTACCTTCTTGGGATTTTATGGACCAAGATCTGCTTTTATTATAGGAACACTTACAAAAATACCCATAAAATCTAAAATAATTGCAGCCACTATCCACTACTTTCAAATATTACTGGACCTACCCACTAAATTATTTACCCACTCTACCCATCCAGACTTGTATATCATAATTTATGCAGTATACCATAAAGGTATATACCTATAAGACATAACAAAGGTATACAGTAATAAATATTCCTCCAGACTTGTATACCATAATTTTTACAGTATCCTTTAAAGGTATACACCTATAAGGCATAATAAAGATATACAATAATAAATTGGTAGGTTGGGTAAATACTTTTAGTTTTATGGGTAGTATAATTTATAATGGGTATGGCTTGTAAATACTTTAAATTTGTAATGGGTATGGGTAGTCTAACAAAGTCACGTGGTTTTACTGGCAAGTCTAGTAATTGTTCAATTCCACAGCAATGAATGTACAACTATTGACAAGCACCGTTTTCCAAAATGCCCAAAGCGCACCTCATGGTCGGCAAGTATGTTGACCATGAGGGGCTTATTGCCATTTATATATTAGGAGTAGATATTTGATGAAGGAGTGAAATTTCATAAATTAATGAACAATTTTGAATTTATGGTTTAAGACAATTCATAACAATTTATGTAACTGTCAATGTCTTATAGAGGTAAACTGTTCTACTAATATAGAAATATATCGTTCTTTTTTTAGAATAGAAATCGCTCTTTTTTTAGACTAATTAAAAGTAAGGAGTGTCACATAAATTCCTTTCTTTTGAGCCAATATCCCAATCAATGGGAGCCTTCTTGAGTTTTGCTACTATCCAGTCCACGCTACGATTGATAGTGTAATTTTAGATATAGCGTGGATCTCCGGAAAAGTGAAAGATTTCAATCGTTTAAAGACAAAATATAATTGTACCAACTTAGGTGTGGCCTAAGATAAAAGTTGGAGTTTCAACAAAGACAAGGTAGGCTAGGTGATTTCTTAGCATAATAAAACAATTGTTTTCAAGAATTGCAATACGTATGACCTCTCTTGGATAAAGGTTGCAAATCACAAAAGCCATCTGAACATTCAGATACCATTACACTCCTGCTGTGGAAGTTTGTACATCTTGGTCGGAATAGGGAAAACATAAACAAAAAATATGACCTAAGCTTCAATCCCTTACAGGTTTACATCAATATTCAGGCGAGGTGATCCTTGCCCAAAAAGAAACATGATCCTCATAATAGAGCACTGCTGCATGACACTGAGAACGTCAAAATGAACAGTTACAAGGTCGGGCGTAGCCATGGCACTATAAGCATATGAAAATAAAATATTTGATCAGAGCAATATACCTACCACCTAGCCATTGAAAAGATCTCCAAACTTTAATCTTAAATCTTATACTCATTTTATTGAAATCTAGAAAGGAATGGGGAAAAAACTGAGACAGCTTTCCCCGCATCCTAGAACAGTTGAATCACCTCCTGCTGTAGTGGCAATTGTACTTATCATAATCAGCATCTCAGCTCTCTTTGCTTGGTGCTTTAGACCAAAAATCCTCATCCAAGACTCAGGTTGGGAAAATTGAGCAGTTAATGGTACTATATCAACTACCTAGGCTCGAGTTGCTACCTTTTTCCTGACTATTCTTTTCCTTCGAGCCTTAGGAGCTGATGTTTCACCCTCTGCTGCTGAGTCACTCTGACCCTGTTTGATACCAAGAAGCCCAAGCCCGGAAACAATTGCACTCTTAGATATGAACCATTTTGAAGATGGCTGCTCAAGACCTTCGGCAGGTCGACTGTATGCCTTCAATATATCATCTGAATTAGCCAGTGGATCCACCTCCACACCAAGCCAAGCTAGCCTTGATGTCTCTCCTACTTGAACATTCAAAGCTCTGCATACAATGAAATGTTATCGAACTGGAGAAGATGAAACCTAATAAACACCAATATGATCACTAAATAAAGAAACACAACCAACTCTTTACTCATATAAGCAAATCCTTTTTAATCAATATGAGGGGAAAAAAAGTAATTTTTCCAAAGTAAACTATTAACACATGAAATCGACTTGATAAAACTAGCATTTGTGTATACTACCATCTATTGGTCCAGCTAAATACCTCATAGCAGTGCTGAAGAAGAGGGCCACCCCAAGGACATCAAAGTAGTTAATAACTGCTCGGTCAAATCCATTCAACAGCTGATAACGTAGGTTTGCATATACACCAAGGAAGGCCCCATATCCAAGAGCATTACTGCTCGCCGATGGAATAGTCACTGATAACCTAGAGAATGACAGAAAGATGCCATCAGCAATGTACACACCTAACATTTCCCCTTAAGGAAAAATTAGCTCCGGACAAAAACTTAAAACACCGATTTTTTTTATAATGCTTAAACATCGAAATTAAATGGCCAACATGTCTAAAGATGCTTACCTTCCCTCCTTTTTACTGGCAAGAAGATTTGACAGAGCCCCTTGCACGGCTCCTGCACTAAGTCCAACCATACACAACTCTGCAGCCTTATAGAAGAAGGAATGAACTCTCTTCTGCAAGTCAAATTCTCTTAATGGATAACTCTTCTCAAATATATTGTTTGGAAGCTTCTGAAGCGTGTTCTGCAAATCAAAGCGGAATGTATTCCCATAGGAGCGACAAGGAGCAAGCGTCCAAACAACAGCAGCGTTGCAAGCCGTTGCAGTTAGGACGTTGAGAAGGGCAAGATCCCACTCCTGTTTAATCCTAGATCAAAGCAAAATAAAACGCGTGCATCAACTCAATCAGATGTTAAAATTTCTGAACCAAGTGAAGATGCCCAAAGTGGGGTGGCTTGAAGAAAGCCATACCCCCCACCCCTCCCCCAAAAAAAAGTAAAAAAGAGGAGGGGTTAAAAGAGAATCCCGTCTTAACCAAACGAACATTTGAAAAATATTCGTACCTTTCTTTGCGATTTTTAATCTCCCACCACACTGAGCAACCAATTGTGGTTACCTGCTCTAGAAGCAGCTTGTACAGAAATGCTGGATCTGCAATCATCCTGTCACGGAAGACAATCAACAAAATAAGGCAACTGGAAATCTTGGCTTCACTATGCAATAAAAACCTTGACTACCTAAGACATTATTTAGACAGCTAAATATTAGAAAACGTTAAAATCTGAAAAGCTTAGAGGAAATAGTCTAAGGTGTCAAACTGCTCCGTGAGTTTACACCTAGGCAAGTGATATAGACAAAGCAACTTTCATTTTGCGGAGTATTATATCTTAGGTTCTGCTGGAGTTAATTTGAGATTCATGGAAAATTGGTGGCTATCATTTCCATCAAGTTTTTGAAAGAAAAAACAAGACTGCTCCTCCTTCCTCAGTAGATCAAAACAGAAATCCCACAATAAAACCATTTTTGGCTGCAGAAGCATGGAGAAAGGAATTTCTTTTCAGAAGTTTGCTTTCTTTGGATTATTATTACTGCAGAAGTATGTAGCCCTTTCATCGAATGTGGGGGGCTAATGAGTAAAAAAACTCTAATTCACTCAAAAGATTTTTCATGATATCAACAGGCATTGACAAACCCCCGGCAGATAAGTGCTCAGGGAAATGGTATTATGCAGATTCTTTTTCACCCCTCCACTTGATTCATATAATTAAATTTTTCAAGTACGCCAGAGAGTCTTTAAATCTTATTCAATTGATGGCCCAGTTAGAAGCTAACACTTATTGCTGCAGTGCTAAAGAAAAGATGCAAGATATTTTGTGGGGTTCCTAATCTAAAGAGACAGAATAACTACATTGTTCAGCAAAGGT
Source organism: Petunia secreta (assembly GCA_029990175.1). Classification (NCBI taxonomy): domain Eukaryota; kingdom Viridiplantae; phylum Streptophyta; class Magnoliopsida; order Solanales; family Solanaceae; genus Petunia; species Petunia secreta. Next base: position 640,260 of record JARKIP010000239.1, on the reverse strand, counting down.
ATTTCTACAAATGCCACTAATTATCGTGTTTCCAGCAGACAAACTTGTGTCCATAATATTTTTCCCTGTGCGGTGTTGTGAGTATTGCAGCAGGGCTATATTACCTGCCAATGAATGCCCTGGATAATCCTTGAGGAAGTGACCGGGAAATAAATCTAGCCGTGGTAGGCCTAGCATTGATGGCTAGAAATTTCACCATTTGGGCAGAGCTGACTAAACCCTGGATGAAAAGGCAGAACTTAAAGTTAGACAAGAAATAATCCAACCAAACTAGAGCACTGATTAGAGTAGCTTACCATTTCATAGGCTTGCCGAAGTCCTGCTGGTAAATCCATCATTGTCTTCTGCCACTCGTTCAACACGGCATCAACAAATTTACGGTCAAACAACTGGCAATATGGAAAAATTATGAGTGACACGATATTGTTCAAAAAATCCAGATTTAAGCTGAAAAAGTTTCCACTTGCAGAGGCCTCTTACCTCCTGCAGTAACATTCGTCTCCTAAAGAGTCCACCGTCATCTCCCTCATCACCATCATCAAAATCATCAAAGTAATCGTCATCATCCCCATCATCATCACCTCCATCACCACCACCATGATTTAAATTCTTTCCCATATTTCCACCGCCTCCACCAGTTGCAATCTGCGTTATATGGCCGATTTATTAGTGAATTGGATAGTAGCACAAGGTTAACATGAGGTTTAAGATCATGCAAGACAACAAGAGAGAAGGATTAGATAGTCTGAGAGATCGAGCATTGTTCTCAATATAGTTGGATTTAGTATGTCATCTTTTTTTATCGGTGCTTTCTTGGACAAAGATTGCCGCTTTTGTGATACCCGAAATGCTTATTACTCCCTCCGTCCCACTTTGCTTGTCATACTTTTCTTATTAGTCCGTCCCAAAAGGATTGTCATATTTCTAAATTTGGCAACAATTCAACTCCAAAGTTATTTTTTGACTCATTTATAGCCACACAAATATCCATGGCTTATTTTATGCACAAGTTTCAAAAGTCTTTCTTCCTTTATTAAATTTTGTGCCAAGTCACACTACGACAAACAAATTGGGCCGGAGGGAGTATTTTGGTTTTGCTATTTGTCAGAGTTGTCTTTTGACCTTAGTCAATCGATAGTAAATAGCAATAGAAACCACAGAGAAAATCTCTTCATTCCAAGTCTCTAGCATAGCATGTGGGGAGGACAGAAACATATGTACTCAGCTACAGATACATTTCATACATACAGGAAGCGCGTCTAAACCTCCTTCAACCTTTGTTATCAATACAGGATTATCACATTTAAGTATCACGATAACAGTTAACACAACAGAATATTCCAGCTTCATTTCCATTGCGAGCGACAGCCCCTCAAATCTCTAACATATTATTAAGCAGAAAGAACCGTCCTCTTACTCCAAGAATAAAAGAAGATAACAAATAACAACCTAAAACCAACCAACCAAACAACGCCGAAAACTCTATATCGATCAATCAATCAACTCAGCTACAACTAAAAGTCCAAGCAAGTTCCAATCTTTTTGTAACTTTGATTTCTTAGACAAGGCTTTCTAAACTACCATTACATTATTTCCCCAAATTTAGCAACTAGCAGGAACTATAATCAAATACTATTATTATTCGCATAACACATGACAAGTAAGTAAATTAAGTTAAACAAGAAACAAACCTCAGGACTAGACTTAGTCTGCTTTTGGGTCAAATCAAGTTTCGATTTTTCCAAAGTAACAGCACCCAACGAACCAAATTTCCCCCCTTTCATTACAGGCGCATACATAACTGAATTCGACGACGAAGAAGCCGGTGAATCAATCGATGGTGAGGCTTGAAAACAACGTTCCAAGCCAGCAATTGGGTCTCCATCAACAGCAGGCGAAGCAGTAGCCTTAATAACAACGTTGGATTTACGCAGTTTGTTGGACAAGACTATAGTTTGGCGGCTAAGTGAAGGGGGTAATAAGGGTTTTGAAGAAGGGATTATTTGGGTATTGTTAATTGGCATGATTTGAGCTGTTTGGAATACTGAGTGGGCCATTTTTTGTAATTTTTTTGGGTTTTTGGATAGAGGGAGAAATTATGGGGAGATTTTCATGGAGGAATGAAATTTCTGTGAGTGTGGAGAGTGCAGAGGAGAGGAGAAAAGAGGGTGAGGTTGAGAAAGGAGTTGAGGTTTTGAAGGCTAAAGACAAACCCAATCTTGAGTTTGTCAATTAACTTACGGCTGTATAAACCCCCAACAACATATGGTTAAATCACTTGTCAAAATTACACAATTTCTTCTTCTTTTAAGTGACTAGTGAAAAAGAAATGATAAAAGATAAGAGAATTTTTTTTATAGGATTAGAATTTACATATTCGAGTGGTGTAAAATTCATAATATTAACGAGGGTTAAACTTCCATCTTGCAAAAGTTCAATATCATGTCAAGATAATGTTCCAACTTATGAACAATGTTTTATATGCTAGAAAATTACCTGATTAAAATACATTAACAATAATTAAATTAAGTCATAGATATACTTGTTTAACCGTAATTTCGTTTTATTAGGTTAAGTTACAATTAAATTTATAAAGCGGAGTCACAGTCAATAATCGAGATTAGATGCTCCCTATGAAAAGATATAAATGACGGTAATAAATGCGAAGAAGTAAAGATGCAATCAATGCGATGTAATAAATGAATATTTGAACAAAAGGAACCGTGCTCAGGCCGTATAGACTTGATCAAATTCCCTTCCTCGTACTCTTTATGATATTCAATCAATGGAACAATAAATGAGATCTTTCGATTATCAGCAGTAGTAATAAATATTGACTGAAGATAAAGAATCGGATGTTAGTAAATAGTTGGAATACAAGTGTATGTTCAGAGAGGCATTCGATTCAATGCTTGTGACTTAAATTACAATATATAGATAACTATGTGTCTGTTCACGAGCAGTTGTAACTCCTCAGTCGAGCGGTTACGTTGCTTATGGATAAGATTTCTATTTTGAACTGGCTTGATTGATGAGCTGCGACTATTCTGGCCGTGGCGACTGTTCATCTGTCCGTTGTAACTGTCCATCTTCGATTCTATCCATTGCCTTTATGTCCACTCACAGCCATGTGTCGTCTATACGTCGTCCTATGTGGATGCTTAGTCGCCAACTTTGGTGACGACGGATTTAACCCAATACAGATAGTCCCCGCACTACTCGGGCAGAGAATCTGGTCGAGGAGTGGAAAGCGAGTTTTGAGCGGGAAAGAACTTTTTGGAATTTTTCCCAAGTAACATATTTGAGTCCTTGTACTCGTGTTTGGATGCTGCCCGTTGAACTCCTTATAGGCTTTTGATTGAGTGACGTTCTATCAGTATGAGCATTAAATGCTCCGCTAAAGACAAAACGTGCAAGTTGTCAATTCTATTCCACTTTTTACTGAAAAAGTAACTGTTGCGCGTTCCGAGACTGCAGGTGTAATGATTAAACTGCGCCTACTCACGTCTTGCACGTCCCAAGGCAAGAAACCGTCACTCCGATTTTTATTTCATTATTTTCTTTAACGGCTGGATTTATTCTCCTCTTGCGCGGATGTTTGCCACGTGTAGGGCGGATCGGGTTTTACCAACTCTATAAATATGATTTCCACCATCCTGAATTCTTTTTACTGCATTCCAAATCTCATTCAAACCTTCAAAGCTTCAAAACGCCCTTTTAAAACCCTCTAAAACGCAGAAAATTCTTCCAATTGTCTGGTTCAAATGTCTCCAAAAGCTAAGAAAAGTTTGAATATGGATGCTGTGGCTACTAGTTCTTCAGCAGCAGCTGGTCAGTCTACGAGTTCTCCGACTTCAGTCGCTGACGTGATTCTGAAACTCTGGGGAAATCTTGAAAATGACTGTTCGATCAGCTCGTTCAGTCATTATGGCAACATAAGGTCGTGGCCTTCAAGTCGATTTAAGAGTTCGATTACTCCTGACCTTTTGCCTAAGGTTAAGGAAGATTGTGGCTGGAATGATGACGTTATAGTTTCTTGCCCCTTTCCGACGGAGAATATTACTTCTACGAGAACTGGGTGGACGGCCATATCAACGTACCCATTCACGATAGGTCACACGCTCCCGTTGCATCCTGTTATAGAGGACATTTGTAAATATTATCTTATCTGCCCGGGGCAGCTGTGTCCAAGTATTTATAGGATTGTTTCTTTGCTACAATGGTTTGCCGACGAGACTGAGCAGGATTTTAATTTTAAGCATTTTGTCTCTCTGTATAGCCTTCAGGTCGCGAGAGATGGATATATCAATGCCCGTATGAGGGGAAGAAAAGCTCTAGTGAGCAAATCTGAAGATACAGGGGATAGAGGTTGGATGCATAGGTATGTCTATGTGCAGTCTAAGCTTCTCACACGTGGCAGCAAAACTAATCTCCGCGAGGTGTGGAATAAAACTCGTAAGTCCCCGAGTCTTTGTATTGAATATTCTCCGAACTACGTATTTGCACCTTCTAATTTACACTCTTTGTTGGTTAGCTGACAAGATTCCTTACGATGGTCTGATTTCCGAGGAGGAACTATCTGCTTGGGTTGAACCAATTCTGGCAGAGTTCACTCACGAGCAGAGGCAGTGGTCTCACTTTGCTTCCTTAAAACATTTATCGAACCCCAGCACCCATGGTAAGCTGATTACCCGAATTCCTGCTAACTTATGCAGAACTCATTACGGTATTAATATGACTCTATTCTCAGGTCTAGGTACTGGTGGTAGCTATTTCCCTGCTCCTCCTCCTAAGGAAGTGATTGTTGATCATGTGGCTGAGATTAACGAGGAGGCGGCTGCCATTCTTCAGACTGCTGCAGCTATCAAGGCCAGGGAGGGTGGTGAGGAGGTCCTCGCGAATTTAAAGAGAAAGAAATCTGACTCGGAAAAGAGCAGACCCAAGAAGAAAACGAGGACAGCCCGTAAGACTCCTCAGCCCTCCGAAAAAACAGTCGAACTCAATGCTGCTGCTGCTGATACGCCCAAGTCTGGGCAAGAGAGTGTTAGAAGCTCGGCGGCTGCCCCTGAATCTGCTGAGCCTATAATTTTTGATATTTCAGATTCAGAAGCTCCCGATGTGAGCTTGACTCGGAGGAAGAGGGCATCTCTTTGGGGTGATAAGAAGAAGGATGTAGAGACTTCTTCTTATGCTTTCGAGGAGAGTCCCCGGGTCATTCGTGAAAAAGGAGATAGGTCTGGGGAGGTAGGGGAAGAGGGAGTGCGTGAAGACTTTGCTTTCTTCCCAGAGGGCCCAGAGTTGGATGAGCCTGCACGGGTTGGTGGCCAACAGGGCGAGTCTGAGCAAGTCAGCCACAGGCGACCTGGCAAAGAGCCGATGAGGGAGGAGGATAAGGAGGAAAACGAGGAGGTTGATGAGCAGAGGAAGACTGAGGGGGAGGATGAACCTCAGGTTTTTCATTATAAAGACATGATGAACTTGGTTGGTGATGGGGTGGCGCCAGTTTATCTGCAAGAGTGCGACACTCTGGGCCCCGACGAGGCAGGTGACATCGAGATCTCTCGCACTAAGCTCACTAGGCGAGTATCTTTAGGAGGAAAGGTTGGGGCGTACTCTGTCAAGGGCATACGCCACAAATTTGGTCCCCAATATCCTTCTGAGCAAGCGAGGGAACCCAGGCCGTGTATGAGGGAGTGCGACTTTTCCATTTCCCCGGACACAGATTTTTTGACGAAGCCTGGCCACTTAGTTAAAGTGATGTCCAACCTGATTGGTCCTCGCGAGGAGTGGAACATGCGCAGTATGAGCGACGAGCAGCTGGCTTATGCAATCGCTGAAGACACTGCTCGGGTAATGTTTCCCCCTTTACTCCTTTACTTTTATCGATACCTTAGTTCTAATTACCTACGCATTTTTACTTGTTGCCAGGCAAGTATGATGGCTGCCGAGATCATGTTCCGTTCTAGGCTGAACAATCAGGAACAAGTCCTTGGCCTTAAGAAAGATCTTTTGAAGGCTCTTCGGGACAATCAGGCCTTAGAAGAGGAAAAGCAAGCTCTGATCGGGGAGAAGCGGGTCCTGGAAGGGAGGCGTGGCTTCTTTGAGGATAAGATAGACAGGTTGGAGAAATCCAACGCTGAGGCTAACGATAAGATAAGCACACTCCTCGAGGAGAGGGACCGTCTTCTGGATGAGAAGGAAAGGTTTGCGTTATCTTTTGAAGATCTGAAAGCTAAGATGGATGAGCAAGGTCGTCAGATTTCCCAACTTGCCCATGAGCTTAATGTGAAAGAAGTTACTCTGGAGAGCATCCGCAACGCTTCCGACTTGATGCTGAGAAACATGAACAAAGCTGAAGCTGAATCTCAGGCTGCTCGAGGAGAACTACAAGAGGCCAAGAATCGGGCTGTGGAATCTGCGAAGGTCCAAGAGCTACTGATGATGGAGTTGGCGAATTTGAGGGATCGTTATACAATCGACTCCAAACTGGAAGCTCTTGAGGCCAAGAAGAAGTTGCTTATCCAAATGCAGCGCGACCAGATTAATGTCGACTTAGTCCTTGATCAGACCATAGCAGCTATCATCAGTGTCAAGCAAGTCTTGGGCATGGAAGTAGGAGCTGACGATGATGATGTCGAAGAGGACGATGAAGGCAGTGAGGACAATGAAGATGAAGATTTGGGTGGGGATCCGACTGATGAAGCTAGTGCATCAGGTCGAGACCCTGGCCAAAATGACAATTGATGCCTCGTCTTGTCCTTCTTGTAAATTTATTGGATGTCGCTAACTCTGAATATTGTTAACTCATGAATGAATGTATATTTTGGCTGCTTCCTTTTTGTCTGACTGGCGAGGCTTGACGACCACTTTTGGTCTCTCAAGTTTCGCTTATATGAATGCTGTTGTTATTTATTGCTTAGTGAGGTTTTCAGAGGTCAAAATTATATTTCAAATCTTAGTGTCTGAGTTCCTTTTTTGGTGTTAATCTGCGCAGATGTTTTGAAATAGAATCTGATCATAGCCAGGTTAGGCTACCCTTAGTTAAGATGACTGAAATCAGGCCCCCTGGGCTGGACGAAACCAGGCCGTTTAGGCTGACTGAAATCTGGCCGTGTAAGATGGTCTTGCGATAAACTTCGCTTATCATATTTGACAATTGAAAGTTTTTGTAGAAAAAATTTTGTTAAGGTTGCCCTGTTATTTCTATTGAAAAGGATAGGTAACCCAATGACCAGAACACATGATTGTTTGGTCGTAAACCAGAACACAAGATTGTCTGGTCGTAAAGTTGTAGGACTTGGGCGAATACTGGCCGCAAAATGTAGAAAATAACGTAGCACAAGTAAAATAGTTCTATTGAACTTACTTGATTCTGCTTAGTCGTGGATTTAGCGAATGATCATGACCTTGCTCTGCTCGAAGGTCACTTATGTTAGCCGGGACTTTGGCCTACTGGGGCCCTTGCCACCCCCCTGTTTTTATGTTGAAATTTCGTAATTTCAGACATAAAAAGACAATGGGTGAAACGCTGAATCAGAGAACACATATAACCAAAAGAGGAGTGTGTCCGTTGCGGGATTTGAACCCACAGCCGCGAAGCACGAGGATTTCGAGCTCTACCAGTTGAGCTAAACGGATCTGGCCTTTTGAAGACCGTTAGTACCATTTAGACAAAGATAAGAAAACAGAGCAACTTAAAAGAGAACGAAGGCAGGTAAGCAACAAAGAATGGATAGAAACACTAACCCATGTACCACTTAGAAGTAGTACCTCTTCAAGTGAGTCACGTTCCAACTGCTGGGCAGAAGCGATCCATCTGGTCGTGCCAAACGGTATGAACCCTTACCAACGGATGCAACCACCTTGTAGGGACCCTCCCAGTTTGGACCAAGTTTGCCGACGTTTGCCTCTTGCGTATTCTGGGAGACCCTACGCAATATAAAGTCCCCGACTTCGAAGTTACGTAGCCTCAGCCCCCGATTATAATATTGCTCTATCCTTTCTTTCTGAGCCACTACTCGTATAAGTGCTAATTCTCTGCGTTCTTCTAGAAAATCCAACTCCTCGGAGAGGTTGACTGAATTAGATTCTGCAGTTGCATAAGCATATCGTAGACTTGGCTCGCCGATTTCGACTGGAATCAATGCATCAGAACCATATACTAAGGAATAGGGCGTCTCCCCGGTGCTCATTTTTGTGGTTGTTCTATATGCCCAAAGAACCCCGGGGAGTTCTTCCACCCAGCACCCTTTGGCCTGCTCCAGACGCTTCTTGAGTGAGTCCACTATTATCTTGTTGGTCGATTCCGCCTGCCCGTTTGCCACTGGGTGATATGGGGAGGAAGTAATCCTTTTAATATGCAGATCTTCAAGGAACTTTGTGACCCTCTGACCAACGAATTGGGGACCGTTATCCATGACAATCTCTTTGGGTGCTCCGAATCGACAAATGACATAACGCCAAAGGAAATCAACTACTTCCGTTTGACGTATCTTTGAATATGCTGCAGCTTCAACCCACTTTGTAAAATAATCAGTAATGATTAACAAGAAACGTACTCCTCTGGGTGCAGCGGGCAGTGGCCCAACGATGTCCATTCCCCATTTCATAAACGGCCACGGGGAGATGATTGAATGCAAGGGCTCTGCTGGTTGATGGAGGAGATGTGCAAACCTTTGGCACTTATCACATTTTTTGACAAACTCGTTAGTATCTTTTTCCATTTTGTCCCAATAATAGCCTGCTCGTATAAGTTTTCGCGCAAGCGCCTTTCCTCCCAAGTGATTTCCACAGCATCCCTCGTGAACTTCCTTCATCACATACTCAGTTTGGCTGGGACCTAGACATTTGGCAAGTGGGCCTGCAAAAGTCTTACGATAGAGGGTGCCATCTATAATTGTATACCTGGCAGCTTTTATCCTCAGTTTTCGAGCAGCCTTAACGTCTGATGGTAGGGTTCCATGCAGTATATAATTGATTATCTCATTCCTCCAATCCCAAGTCAGACTGGTCGTGTTGACCTCCATTGCGTCTTTATCGATTGTTGTACATAGGAGATGAGCTACGGCCACTGAACCTGCTGCTCCAATCTCTGCGACTGAACCCAAATTTGCCAAAGCATCGGCCTCATGATTCTCCTCTCGTGGGATCTGTATGGCTTCCCAATCGTCGAATTGTGCCAGCAAACCAGTAACTCGGGCAAGATACCTTTGCATACGAGACTCCCTTGCGACGAAACCTCCAGTTATCTGGTTGACGACTAGGGCAGAGTCACTCTTAAGATGAATCCTGTCTGCTCCATAATCTCGAGCCAGTTTTAATCCTGCAATTACGGCCTCATATTCGGCCTCATTATTAGTAATAAAGGGACATTTTATGGCCTGTCTAATGGTCTCCCCCGAGGGAGTGGTGAGGACTAAGCCTAACCCTGACCCTTTTACGCTTGAGGACCCGTCAGTGTGTAAGGTCCAAGTCCCCGACTCCGATCCGGCGAAAAGAACCGCCTCACGTTGAGCATCAGGGTACATAGTGGCGCTAAAATCTGCGATAAAATCTGCTAGAGCTTGAGATTTTATGGCTACCCGGGGTTGATAAGATATATCAAACTCACTTAATTCTACTGCCCATTTTACTAGCCTGCCCGAGAATTCAGGTTTGTGTAAGATATTGCGTAAGGGGAAGGTAGTAACTACAGCTATTGAGTGACTTTGAAAATAAGGTCTTAATTTACGGGCAGCGATTACCAATGCTAGTGCTAATTTCTCCAAAGGTCGATAGCGGGTTTCAGCATCTAATAAGGATTTGCTAATGTAATAAATTGGTAGTTGCTTATCTTTGTCTTCTCGAACCAAAACTGCACTTACCGCAGACTCAGACACGGCCAGGTAGAGCAATAGTTGTTCACCTGGTTGTGGCGTTGAAAGTAAAGGCGGGCTTGACAAGTACCGCTTCAAATCCTTAAGTGCTTGCTGATATTCAGGGGTCCATTCGAACTCCCTGTTCTGTTTCAGCACGTCGAAGAAGCTTTTGCACCGATCAGATGAGCGGGAGATGAATCTCCTCAGCGCTGCTACTCTCCCGGTTAGCCGCATTACATCTTTTCTGTTATGAAGTACGTCGGGGATGGCTTCTATCGCTTTTATCTGGGTGGGGTTCACCTCGATCCCTCGCTGGGAAATGATGAAACCAAGGAATTTCCCTGAACCCACTCCAAATGCGCATTTCTCCGGGTTGAGTTTCATGTTGTATTGATCAAGGATTCGAAAGGCCTCCTTCAAATTAGCTAAGTGATCTTCTGCCCGTTTGGACTTGATCAGCATGTCGTCGATGTAAACCTCCATGGTTTTGCCAATGTGGTCGTGAAACATCCGGTTGACTAATCGTTGGTAAGTTGCACCTGCATTTTTAAGTCCAAAAGGCATTACTTTGTAGCAATACGTACCTCGGCAAGTAATGAAGGAAGTTTTCTCCTGGTCGTCGGGATTCATTAAGATTTGGTTATAGCCTGAATATGCATCAAGGAATGTAAGCACTTCGTGCCCGGCCGTCGCGTCGATTAGTTGGTCAATTTGAGGTAGTGGATAAGAGTCTTTCGGGCAGGCTTTGTTCAGATCAGTGAAGTCGATGCAGACCCTCCACTTGCCGTTTTTCTTTGCCACTACGACCACGTTGGCCAACCAATCTGGACACTTGACTTCTCGGACGGAGCTAATCTTGAGCAAGCGGTCAACTTCGTCATTTATGATCTGGTTCCTGAATGCTCTTCTTTTGCTTCACCGGGCGGTAGTATAGATCCACGTTCAACTTATGAGAGATAATCTTCGGGGAGATTCCTGTCATATCTGCATGTGACCACGCAAAGGTGGTGTGCCGCTCCTTGAGGAAGTGCAAGATATCTTTGCGCAAGTCTTTGTTTAACTCCGCTCCCAAATATACCTTCCTTTCGGGCATGTTGTCGAAAAGTTCTTCTGGTTCCAAAGCTTCAATAGTTGGCGCGTACTCTTCCCGTGCATCCAGTTTTGATATGAATTCCGGGACTTGGTAGTTTGATGCTTCATTGCTTGATTCTGATCCCGGGTTCTTTAATTGCTATTTTGCCTCCTCGGGGAGCTTGACTGCAACTGAGTAGCAATCTCTAGCGCAACGCTGCTCTCCCCGAACTTCCCGTATTCCCCACTCTGAAGGGAATTTCATCACTTGATGATAGGTTGACGGGACTGCCTGCATATCGTGTATCCATGGCCTCCCAAGGATTATGTTGTAGGCCATGTCCTCATCAATGACATGAAACGTTGTTCGTCTCATGACGCCTTCGACCAGGGTCGTCAATGTGATTTCTCCCAACGTTTTCTCGCTGGAATTGTTAAATCCTGAGAGAACGCGAGAAATTGGTACAATCCCATCGTATAGTTTCAACTGCTGCACGACCCGAGACAATATGATGTTTGCTGAACTGCCTGGATCAACGAGTACTCTCTTGACGTCGAATTTCTCCACTCGTAATGTTATCACTAAAGCGTCCATGTGAGGAAATTGCAAGCCATCTGCATCTGCTTCTTCAAAAGTCATCGTATCCTCAAGTCGTGGTCGTTTGGTCTTTGTAATAGAGACTTTGGCGTATTTCCTTGCTGTGTATGTGACTGCATCAACCTCAATTCCACCAGAGATGACGTTGACTGTCATTTTTGGAGATGATACTCGGGGAAGTCCTGATTTATTTTGCTGGGCCTTCGCGTGAGTTTGCTTTCCTTTTTCTGTCAAGTACTCCTTGAGATAGCCCTGTTTCAACAAATTAGCAACTTCGTACCTTAGAGCCTTGCAGTCATCCGTTGTGTGGCCGTGATCGCGATGGAATTCGCACCATAAGTTTTTGTTGCGTTTGCTGGGGTCACCCTTCATATCCTTAGGCCATTTGACCTTTTCGCTCATCTCCTCGAGCACTGCTACAAGTTCGACTGCTCCGATGTTGAAGACGGGCAGGGTTGGAATTCCACTAGAAGTTGAAGTGGAATCATTGCTCCTTGCCAGGCCTTTGTTGTTACGACCGCGTCCGTTTGAGTTGTTACGCGACCGACTGGGATATGGCTCGTGTCGTGCGTCTGGCCTATCTGTCTCGATCTTTCCCCAGCGCCATTGGGGCGAGTTTGGCTCCGTCCTCGGGTACCTGTGCCAATCAATTTATCTTCGTCTATACATACCTTGGAATTATAACGGTTGTAGACATCCGACCAGTTTGCTGCAGGATATTCTCGCAGGGACTCATACAACCGCCTGGTCGCTTCAGAGCTCTTGACGTCCAAGCTGTTTGTGAATGCAATAGCCGCCCATCGATCTGGAACTTTGGGTAGCAACATACGTTCGCGCTGAAAGCGATCCACATACTTCCGAAGAGACTCCCCGGGCAGTTGCTTGATTTCAAAGATGTCCTCAACTCTTGTTTCTGTTTTCTGAGCGCCTGTGTGTGCTTTGACAAATAACTCCGCCATCTCGGCAAAAGATCCTATTGAATTTGGTGGCAGCATTGAATACCACCGTAGAGCGCCATCCGCCAAGGTTTCTACGAACTTCTTCAATTGCACTGATTCGATCTCCTCGTCGGTGAGATCGCTCGCCTTTATGAAATTGCTAAACATCATCAAGTGGTCATTGGGGTCAGTTGTTCCCCGGTATCTTGGTATGTTTGGCATTTTGAATGTTTTGGGGATGGTCTTTGGTGCTGCTTCTTTTTTCCAAGGCCTCTGAGTATACCGTTGAACGTCAACTTTCTTCAAAGTGGGTGGTGCGCCAGGGATCTGGTCAATCCTCTCATGAAGAGAGCGCTGCAGGGCCTCCTGGCTCTCTTTGAACTGCCTGGTGAGGGCCTCCATGACCTCGCTCATTTCTGTTGGCACCGCTGATCCTGCATTCTGATATTCAGCGCGCCTCGAGGCATGAGAGGGTGAAGCATCCCTTGGACGTCTCATGGGTGGATTTCCTGTGTTTGGCAGGTTTTGTCCTCGTAGGCTGTCGATAACTTCCCGTATTTGCCTGTTGATTTCAGCCTGTTGCCGTATGAATTCAAGGACAGCGTCTTGAGAGTTCCTCGAATTCCCAGGACCATTGGGTCTTCTAGATCCTCCAGGCCTTTGGTCGACGTTTCCTCGGCCAGGATGGCGGCTATTTCTGCTACCTTGCTGACTGTGCTCGTTTTCCTGTTCCGCTGGGAGTACGTTCTCGTCCTCTGCAATGGGGATCGCGTCGTCGTCTGCAGGAAGAACATCTTGCTGCTCGTCCCCGGCCAAATTCAAGTCTACCTGCTCCGCAGCGTTGAGGTCTTGTTGCCCGTCAATGGGAGCGTTGTTGTGCGAGTTGTTATCTGCCATTTTGACAAAAAGAAAACGAGGAGAACCAGCGAGCGAGAAGAAAACGAATAAAGAATAAAATACGATGAGCAGTCAACCTACGGAAGTTATTGACCGGCTCCCACTGTGGTCGCCAAATTGTTTAACCGTAATTTCGTTTTATTAGGTTAAGTTACAATTAAATTTATAAAGCGGAGTCACGGTCAATAATCGAGATTAGATGCTCCCTATGAAAAGATATCAATGACGGTAATAAATGCGAAGAAGTAAAGATGCAATCAATGCGATGTAATAAATGAATATTTGAACAAAAGGAACCGTGCTCAGGCCGTATAGACTTGATCAAATTCCCTTCCTCGTACTCTTTATGATATTCAATCAATGGAACAATAAATGAGATCTTTCGATTATCAGCAGTAGTAATAAATATTGACTGAAGATAAAGAATCGGATGTTAGTAAATAGTTGGAATACAAGTGTATGTTCAGAGAGGCATTCGATTCAATGCTTGTGACTTAAATTACAATATATAGATAACTATGTGTCTGTTCACGAGCAGTTGTAACTCCTCAGTCGAGCGGTTACGTTGCTTATGGATAAGATTTCTATTTTGAACTGGCTTGATTGATGAGCTGCGACTATTCTGGCCGTGGCGACTGTTCATCTGTCCGTTGTAACTGTCCATCTTCGATTCTATCCATTGCCTTTATGTCCATTCACAGCCATGTGTCGTCTATACGTTGTCCTATGTGGATGCTTAGTCACCAACTTTGGTGACGACGGATTTAACCCAATACAATACTAGTACGCATATATACTGAGAAAGTCATCAACTGGTAGTATATTCTGTTTTTAATATATATAATTATGTACAACTATTCTACAAATGTTTTTAAGACGACAATTAATGATTCATCTCGTAAGTATTACGGTTTTCCTAGGCATCCTCTCAACCATGCTCTATGTAACTTTAATAAAATATCTCTACAATGTCATTGTTTGTTTGGTATTTTTGGTTGTTGTATAACGAAGAATTATTATAGAAAAATATGAGTAATATAGGCAGAAGGGTCAACTAGCTCCTTATACTTGTTTGATTTCGTGTTTGTACTTAGTAAAGTGTCAACTAGCCCCTTTATACTCGTCCAAAACCTATTTTTTAAACGCTTTTCTGTTGATGTATCAAATTATTTGAGTATGTGCAAATGTGCGTGTGGCACACGATATTTAAGCGAGTTTTTTTGCTCTTTTTAAGAGCTTTCATTACCAAAAATAAAAAGGGCCAATTTTTCTTTTGTTTTTTGTTTTTCTTCCTCAATTTTCTTTCTCCTTTATTCCTCACTCTTTTCTTAGTCTTTTTTTTTTTTTTTAACAATTCTGATTTTATATGGAAGATATGGAGCATCCACCATTGTGTTAATCAATTTTTAAACAAAGACCGACTACATGTTCTTTAATCAGTTAAAACCCCTAATTTTTAAAACAAAACATATAATAACAATTGATTAAGAGAATATTACAAAGCCGTTACCTCACAAAGCCCAAATCTCCGAGTTAAAGTTGAATTCCTGAAAAATTAAGCCATAATCTTAGGTTAATCGGGGAAAGATGATAGATTTTTTGGTTAATTGAAGGGTTAAACGGAGGAGTGTGAATTTGGTTATTCGGGTGGGTTAAACGAGGGGTGTGATTTTGTGTTTCATTATTTTTACCGGGTGCCTTTTCATTCTCCTTTTCCTTTAATCCGTAACAAATTACGTGGCAAGAGATATGGTCCACTTATATGACGTGGGTGCCACGTGGATAGCGTGTGTGCTCCACACTCACACACAATGGTTTAAAAGATAAGTTTTGGACGAGTATAAGGATCCGTTGACACTTTGCTAAGCACAGAGTTAAAACAGCGAAAGCGGACAAGTATAAGGGGCTAGTTTACATAAAAAAATAAATTCTAAAGAAACTTGGTACTAGTTACAATAACATAGATTTCCATAGAAAAATCTAACAGTAATTATTTTAGCTTGAAGTGTTAATGTACAATTATTGTGCATCAAGAGGACTATCTATTTCAATAAAAATTTAATATGCCAAACATACTTCAGGTTGAAGTTTTGTTTGAGATTTTAAAAAAAAATGTCACTAAATGGGTTTGTAAGTACTGCACGTAAAGAGAAAAAGAGAGGAATCTGGTAAACACATGTCTTCATGTATTAGAATTCAGAACACCATTTTATGTCCAATACTTTGTCTTATGCTTTACTTTTGGCTGGGGAGTCATGAAGGATTGAGGAAGCTACAGAAATATTCTTCAGAGATAAAGAATCTCTTCATGCAAAGCATTTCCAGAAAGTCATCCTTTTGCTTCTTTCCCCTCCCTTTTTGAAACTATCTATAAAAGCCTTTGCATTTCTGTGTTGCTACATCTAATTTGTCAATTCTGTGACTCATTTCCTATCCTGATTTTCTTCCCAGAAAAACAGCATGTCCTTGGTCCCTCGTCCTCGCCCTCGAGTTGTTGTCAATGGAGTCCAGAGAATGAGAACATACCATTTCTACTGGTGCAGACATTGCCAAAGATCTATTAGGACAACTTCAGCCAATCCCTATGAAATTTTATGTCCAAATTGTTTTAGACAAGTTCATTATGAACTTGATGTTACAAGGCCTAGGCTAGTACTTTCTGATGTCACTAGGCCACAGCCATCCTCAAATTCTCGCCTTCTTGATGCCTTGGCGCTCATGACTGATCCATCAATTAGACAACAAAACAATAATGCTGATGATCAAAATCATCGGTCTAGACAACGTGCTCGAGTCATTCTCCAGTTTATAGGCCCTGATGATCAACCTTATAGGCCTATTTCTCCTCATGCACACACACATCCTTTGCCAGGAAATGCAATTCAAGATTTGACTCAGAATGATAGGCCAGGGCCACCTCCAGCACCATCTTCAGCAATTGATGCATTGCCGAAAATTGTGCTCACAGCAAACCATTTGGAAAATGACTCTGTTTGTCCTATTTGCAAAGATGACTTTGAAGTTGGGACAGAAGTTAAAGAGCTTCCTTGCAAGCATTTTTACCATTCTGAATGCATAGTTCCATGGCTAAGAATCCATAATACTTGCCCAGTTTGTCGGCATCAGCTGCAAGGATACTCATACAATGAAGAACAACATGGTTACGCAAATGAATTTGATCAAATAGAAGAAGAGGATAACATGACAAATCCTCTAATTTGGGGTTGGACTCAGCTTATCTCTCTATGGCCTTTTAGTTTGCTGTCAAGTTGGAGTCACAGAGACTTTGACCCTTTTGAGACTACAAGTTCTGATTTTCCTAGAGGTAGATATTGCTAAGTACTCCTTTTATACTGATTTCTAACTATACCTTTCTTGCTTCTTTGCAAGTGTATTTTTGTGGATCTAACTTATATACAATGACAGTGTAAAGAACATCTACACTATCAGTGTATGTTTACATGTTATACCAGATAAACTGCGTAGTTATCTTACTAATCCCATTTATTACTAAATATTTGATTTCTGGACAGGAAGAGCATGGTGGAACCCTTGGATTTTTCCTTGTTACTGCCTGTTCTTGAATTGGCTATTTGTTACATTTTAGAAAACAGTAGACAGTAGTATGCATTTATCATTCTTTGCTTCAGTAGGCACTAAGCAGGTATGTTTACGAATCAACTATATCATTCTGATTGATGAAAACTATCTGTGAATGAGGTCAAAAGACTAGTGACTCAGCAGGTACGTGCCATCCTTCTCTCTCAGTCGAGAAAAAGTTATACGTTATTGTAGGTCAACTTACAAGAAAAAAATGAATCAGTTAATAGTTACAATTATATGTTGTTTACTGACTCAATGTAGTAAACATTGAAAGTATTGCAAGATGTTGATAAGAATTAGCACAAATCTTGAAAGTATTGCAAATTGGATCTCAGAGCATCAGAACTGAAGAGACATGCAAACATAAAAGAAAATGACACTACTTTCATCTAATCATCTAACATCTTTAGAAACTTGTACTGTTGCAGCAATTTAATTTCAGCTGGAAGTATTTTCTTGAAGTTATTATTGTTGATGGCTTCTGGAGTTCAAGGACATCTCAGAGTGTTAGACTATCAAGAGTCGTGGAAATATTTTCAGCCAGAAAAATGCAAGAACAAGAAGAAGCCTCGCTATTTTATTAGTAACCAACCATGTTCAATGTGGCTCTTTTGTAGCAACCTCAATCTCAAAATCTTGAAGCTTGTTTAAAAATAAAACATATCAATTGTTAACATGTGTGGTGTGGTAGGTGAAGGAATAGACAATTCAATTTCATGTTTAAAAAAGGTCTAGTGTTCTCATTGGTTACTTTATGAGTTAATTAAGCTTGCCTCTTTGAGTCCCTCGGGGACAATTTATGAAGGAAAAAAAACAGTACACCTAATTATATAAGACCCAAAAGTTAAATAATTAGATAGAATTATTACCTTAGTAATTAGGGCCGTTCATTTTTCGGTTTAAACCGATAAATCGAACCGATAAAAAGTTAATGGTTTATAAATATTGGGTTATCGGGTTATCGGTTATTTAACGGTTTGCAAAAAATTTTATTGGGTTATCGGTTTGGTTGTCGGTTTTGTACATTTTCTTATTGGTTAAACCGATAACACAATAAGGTTTTCAAATGTACTATGTTGCGCTTATGTGCATAAAAGTAGTATACTTAATTACTATTAGTTGGAACTTGAAAATTTCAAACCCTAGTCTTCTTTTACTTGTGTAGCTTTCAAGTCGCCCCATCCATTTCAACCACTGATTTACTATTTCACTCCTTGCCTCCTCCATTAGTTTATAGAATAATGAATTATATTTGAATCTGTTATTGGTTGTTTTTTTGAATATGGTGAATGCTATAAGAGGCATTTGAATTCACTGTGAAAATAAAGCCGATTTTGTATTGGATGCAACCGTTTAAGAGTTTTTTTTTTACACTTGTTAGGCCTAAGTTTCTTAATGGTTAAACCGAAAACCGAACCGATAAGAACCTAAAACCGATAACCCGATAACCGATAACTTATTGGTTTGATTATTGGTTTAGCACTTTTAAAAACCGAAAACCGATAGTACAAACCGATAAGGTGCAAAACCGAACCGAACCGACCGATAAATACCCCTACTTGTAATATTGTAACTCGCAGACTGTACTATACATATACACTTTGACCATTCACCAAACTCGGCATTGTAAAAGCTAACAAAATGTTTTAGGCGACGAAAAGGAATTTCTCTAGGAACTTGCTAAATTGTACGTACTCTAATACATTTTTGATAATTTTATTAAAAAGAAAAAACTGGAAATAAGTTTATTAAAGAAAAATTGACAGTGTATATACAAAAAGCCTACACAATATATTTTTTTAGCCCCTCTTTTTTAAAATTACTACAACAACGCCTAGACCCACCTTATTTCTTTTTGTAGCCACACCCCTAAGGGTCTATTCTTCCCTTCTCTTTCCCCGATTACTAGGGTTCCGCCACCGCCCCCTCTTCCTCCGGCCAGTCTTCCCCCTCCCCACGGCGAGCACCGCTGTTCCGGTGAGCCGCCGCCGCCGCTTCAGTGAGCTTTTGATGCCGCCATTTCGCTTCCCCACCACTGCCCTCTTCCTCTTTTCCCCTCCCCCCCCCCCCTCCCCCTCCCCCTGGCTTCTTCGTCCCAAATCTGCGAGGTCTCTGTCATTCGCTACTGGACTGCAGATTAGAAACTTCGCCAAAGCTTTGGTGAGCTGCTGCAGTAACGGAACTGCTGCAACTCGCCGAAGCTCCGACAAAGATGCAAATCCATTTTTGAATAAAATGGATGTATTAAAATAAAGTGTATACACTAAAAATAACTGAAAAAAATGCGTGCATACATTGTGTATTCCCGAAAAATTTGACTATATACACCATATTTTTTTATGTAGCCACTGTGAATACGTGAGGATACCATTTGTATACCTATGTTATCGTTTGCATACACTGGGTATTCATTTTTTTATATACTAACTATAAAAAGTATGGACTAATTAAAAATAAGGGATGGAAATTGACGGCTGTATTGGTAATTCTCCCTTTATTAAAATTAGTATTTGGACACACGCTTTGCGCGTGTAATCCCATATGATTAAGCACAAACTCTTTTAGAATCATATAAATACTATATTAAATAATATATTCGAGTTCTAAACTTAATAAAAAAAATCAAAGAAATATGTATAAATTCATATTATTAATCCTAGCCAGACATACAAATAATAGTAAGGAAATCTCTCTCCCCACAAAAGTCCCAAAATATTTAACGCTGAGAGAAGTTCTATGTTATGCCACAGGCCGTAATGGTTTTCTGCAGCACATAGTTGATATGGCATATAGAAATTGTTATTTTTCAAGTTGTTTCGTATTAGGCTGGAGCGATATAAAACATAAACAATATGTTACTCATCAAATGACAATGATTAAGAGATTTATTAGAGAGCAACGAATTTGTTACGTAGAATTCTTCTAGATACTATATGTAATTCATTAACAAAAATAAAGTAAATATGCAATTGATGAAATCAGAACATTTGATATTTTTTCAACAAAGCCAATGGAAAGAGCAAACGAAATGTACTACTACCGTATGACGGAGTAGCAACTCATATTCCACTTTTTATAATCAAATTTTTAAATAATATTTTACTAAAAGTCAAGCTAAAAATAAAGTTATCCGTGTATCGGTTAACGAATTATTAGATGACGATATAGTCAAGTGCCTTCAGGAAGAATTGCAAGACTGAAAAATTGTACAAAGAATAAAACTTACGAGATAAATCATTGATAATGCCTTATTTAGCCTCCTTACTCTGCATATACCGTCGATCACTAGCTCTTGCTGCAGGTTGATTAACTTTTCGTATCTACAAAATAAATATCAACACTATAAAAAATTAAAATGAACTTTACCTTCTCACAATTGTGGCTGGTTTTTTTCAAAAGGTACCTTCATTATAGTACTTGACATTTCAAAGTTGTAGCTTAATTTAAGTATGAAGAGAAAAAGTCATTGTTATGCATGACATCCTTTTATATGCGCCTATGCATTAAAGAAAGAAATTGATGATCGACCACATAATGAATTAGTCAGGTGAATGTAGACATCAGATAGTTTAATATGCAACTCTCGAAATTCTCTCCAAGCTTTACATTATTTTCTATTTTTTAAAATTAATTTTTCAATTCTCAAAATATATTTTTAAAATGTGCTGCAGGGGCAAAATGGTCGTTTACTTTTTACTATTGGGATTGACTCTTTTAGAATAGTGTGTGTGTGTGTATATCTATTGCTATATTATAAATGAAGATAAGCACCTCATGGTCAACATGCTTGCCGACCATGAGGGCAAAGAAGTAATTTCACATGCCCACCATGAGGGCAAAGAAGTAATTTCACATGCCAACCCGTGGCTTCAACAGATTTGTGCATCTTGCACAGCCCCATCCTAAACCTCCACGTGTGCTTATTTCACCTGCTCCCATGTCCCCTTCTTTTAAACACGCAGATTACAATATCAATATAGTTATTGCATCGTATCTCTAATCTTCATTATATAGAGCGGGGAGTTGGTTTGTTTTTCCGATGTGGGACGAAGTTGCATGATAACAGTTCTTTATGTGCGTCGTTAGCATTAAAGGTGTTTTTCATTATATTATATTTCAACCATAAAGATAAAGGTTCCAATCAACTCATGAATAATCATTCCAGAATCCAGCATGCAATTGTATTCAATACATTAATTATAAGAAACCAAAAAAAAAAAATAGTACTTTGAAAAAAAGTTCCAAACTTTCCCACTTTCGAGAATTACCAGTTCAACAGCAACAACAGAGTGTGCTCTGATTCTTGAACGAAACCCAACATTGAAAAATCGTGTAGAAGCAAAAATTTGTGAATTTAAAGAGACCCCATTAAGCTTGGAAATTAAACAACGATGATGATGATTCAAAGAAAGTGAAGGAGTGGCAGCAGCAGTGGCCATTGCTGAAATCCAGTTAAATCTAATGACGGGTTTCTTGTTTTTCCTTTGATTTGATTGTTTATGAGTGTAGACATATAATATCAAGCCTATGTATATTGGTAATTACAAGGGAAAGAAGAAGGGGGAGAAAATATGTTTTGATAATTTGGACTCATTTTCTTGTTTGATGATGAATATTTGGCCACATCACTTGTTAATTTACTCTGATTTTAAACCTCCTCAGTCTCAAAATACAATCCCCACGGTCAACTCATTGGTGTAAAGTTTAAATATGCATGTTTACTCTTCATTTGCATGATTAAGTAGGATAATTTGTTGTTAAATTTTTTAACAAGTTTTTACGAAGTCATATATTGTGGCAAAATATTTCATTTATTTGCTACAAAAGTTCAAAGTTGTGTGCACATAGTGACATCGTGAACGAGGAGCTATAATTACAAATGTACTTGCAAAGACCATTCGCGAACATGCTCTATCTGAGTTTTCTCATATGCATTCTGTTACATTACTTTTATAAATTGTTTATTGACTTTCTTTTACAAATATTTTGACTTAATCATCAAACTAAAGTAAGCCTCTTACCTTAATCATTTTTCTTATTGTTTCTGAATATTTACTCTACAAGAAGACATTTACAAGTCGCAAGACCATCCTATGTTCACGGGCGTTAGATGGGATGTGATAGATCGATGAAATGAAATGACAGAATTGATAACAAACTTAGCACATCAAGTGTTTATGCTAATATACATTTTTTTTGTCAACCATGATTAACATTTATATATCATTAATCACTTAACATTAGTAAGTTGGTAGTATAAGCAATCAATGCAGTCAAGTTTTTACTATGTGATTGTTTACCAATCTAGAATTCAAATTTTCCTTAAATGTATGTTTGAACGCCAAGCTAGGAGTTTTCTAACCACTTTTTAGTGTCTCTAAAATGAATGTATCATGTAAGTTATAATATTCAGTTCAAATCCAAATTTGTTTTCTAATTTTGAAATTAGTGTTGCTGAACCAAATGTAAAAAATATAGTTAACTGTTATAACAACTAATGAAGAAACATGTGCGCTCTGTCGCTAAAAACAATTCAAAAAACAAGTAAATGCATTGTTGCATTTAAAGAAGAAAGAATATGCTAAGCATAATATAATCAAGCTCTAGCCGGTTTAATTAGCCTTGACCAGTAAAAGAAAAAAGTACATGCCAAGTGTGTATTTAAATAGATTTGGTTAAAAAAGAGAAATAGACAGTTGCAATGAATAGTCATTGCATCAAAACGAAAGATAGAAAGAAAAGCACAATAATAATTCTAATATTTTGGCTAAAATAATGAAGTTACGACCAAGGTTTATAATAAATCTTAAAAGATTGTGACGTGTGAATTAAAATTTACTAAGTATAAAAAATTATCGTTCCTATTTTGAACTGACAAAAAAGAAAAATCTTCTCATACAATAGAAAAGAGGGAGTAATAAGTATGCAGTTTAAATAAATAATTATGTTATCCAACACACACACACACACACAAAAAGAAAAATTTGGTGAATTAAAAGAATCAACAAAAAGATAACTAAAAAAACCAAGTGATATCAAAAACCAAATTATTACACCAAAAAAAAGGGCAATTCACAAAACTATACAAACTAACATCTTTCTTACACTAAAATGTCAACATTTTCCCATTTTTAAAACATAGCAACATTTTTTTCAAAACATAGCAAAAATGCACAAAATGGTGCTAAAAACCCTAGATCTTCCTCCTACCAACCCCAGCCACCACCCCCAAGCACTGCTGTTGTATGTGTGTGTATTTTCAGTGTATGTCATATGTATATTTTTTGTATGCACAGTGTATGTAAAGTCTGTAAATCTACATCAATAAGCCATACACAACATATACAAATGAATAAACACAAAATACACGTATACCTATTGTATGTGAGGTGTATATCTAATGTATGTCACCATATATCTATTGTATGTCGGTGACATACATTAGATATACACACGAAAAACAGTTTTATTTTGCCTCAACTACCCACCAACAACCACCGTACCTCCACCACCACCAACAACCACCGTGCACCGCCAGAGAACCCAACAAACAAACATACATGTATATGTGTTGTATGTTAAGTGTATACCCAGTGTATATCCGGTGACATACATCGGACATACAATGGGTATACCCGTGACATACATATTTTTCACCTCCAAAAACACCACCACCAACCACCGTAGCCACCAGAGGACTAAAAAAAAAAAAAAAAAAACAACAGAGCATTCAGATCTCCGGCGCCGGCAAGTGCAAGCGGCTGCAACAGGGATATTAGATCCGGAATAAGGACGACGATGGGAGCGACGACGGAGCTCCATCGCCGCCCTATCAGATCTGTCATAAAATGAGAACGAAAACAGATCTGTCACATCAGACGGAGCACACGGTTGCCGGCGTTGACAGGGGTGACGACGGCGCAACGACGGGGGACTGGGGGAGGGGACGCCGGCGATGGGATGGTACCGTGGCCGGAAAATCTGTGGGTGGGAGGTAGAGAGGATAGAGGAGGAGACTTAGGGTTTTTAGAAAAATGACATGTTTGGTAGCATTTTAGAAAGTATTGCTACGTTTGGTAAAGTGGCAAAATGTTGCTATGTTTTTAAAAAAAGATCCCTAATTTGATATACAGTGTAATTTGCCCAAAAAAAAAACACACAATTATTTTCCATTGGGCCTGTGCTTAGCACAGGCAGTCCTGCCGCTAGTATATATATATATGATAGTCCAAAATAGAACTATATGGGACTCATCTGCAATTATGGCAAACTAGGAGGGATATTAGAGCAATTAAACGGCTCGTCGTTAAAAATAGCGGGTATATGGTTCGGGTTATAGAATTCTACGGATCAAATTGAAAATGGCGGGTTGGGCCGCAGCTTTACCATCCAATCCCAATTTTCCCCACTCATGGGGCCCACCGACCACCCACCTCCTCACCAACGCCGCCGCTCTCCGCCTCGGCGAATTCCTCCACCGCCGTCTCCGTCTCACCTTTCTCCTTGAAAATTCCTTAAAGGTAAAATTCTTTGCTTTTGGATTGGGTTTCATTTGATTCTAATTTAACCCAGTTAAATGTGTTTACATTAGTGCCCCGAGCGCTTTGGTTTAGTGGTAAGAGTTCAGTATGTGACGTGTGAGTTAGGTGCACGATCACTGGATTGACAAAAGTCTAGTATTTAATTGGAGAAGGTTGGAGGACGGGCCCATTAGCTATTGAGTTTCAAATTGTGTGTCATTGGCCCTCGAGGATTTTTTGATTATCAAAAAGAAGTTTTTACATTACTCATCGTCATGATCAAACATAGGAATTACGATATGAAAATGTTGAAAAGCTCAGGTAGTATTTTTGGTTGCTTAGTTACTAAAGGCTACATCCTATATCTTGACATAAAATTGTTTTAAGACAGTTTAAATGCAAAATCTTTCACTTGTGTCATTTTTGTCACCGTGCTAATCAGATGCTTATCATTAATTTGGAAAAGCATGTCAAGAATCCATTAATAGTACTTTGATCTGTTACTGTCAAACTAAACCTCAATCTCAAACTACTTAAGGTCGGCTATATAAGTTATCTATATCCATTAGACGATTAAGCTTAATTTGATTATCTTTACCCTGTCCATCAACCACCGCAACTCTCATCTTTTATGTGGGTCTAGGGACTGTTATGCTTTGCACGCTGGCAGGGCTGGCAGATCTGCTTGAATCCTGTCTCCTTATCCTTACCATTCTCATAAAATTCTGGAAATGCAAAGATCTTAACCACCATTTTGATTGCTGTACAGCATATTTATTGTCATGGTCATAGGCCTATATTGAAGGATGCATGGGATAAATGGACCATTCATGTTACTGGATTCGACATCCTTCAATGGTCACAGGATATATTCTCTGCTGCACACAAGGAATTACTATTCTTCAATGCTAATGAAAGTAGAGGGGAATTCAAAGAATTTCGCAAGTCATACCCAAAGTCGTCTAGATCATTCTTTTCTAGTGAAAGGAAATGGACCAACATATTCCTTGCACTTAACATATTGTAAGTTTTGCATTCTTAACCAAAAGAAAGTGGATATTATGATATCGCATAAACCTTGGATAAATATCTATACAAATGAATTCGATCTTTTTCCCTTTCACAACTCAGAATGAAGTAAAAGGCACTTCTCAAATTATGGTTTGGACTGGTACAAGTGACAAATAGTTATTGTTATATAGAGAAACTAACAATATCTATCTCAATGACTGCAGGGTATTTGTTGGACAAGTTGCAACGGATGGGAAGCTTTTATTTTGGGGAGCTAAGGTTAGACCAGGTTAAATATGTAGAGTGCCTGACATATTATCTTCCATATCAACAATGTTCTTCATATGGTTGATTGATATGTTTTGCAGATTAACAGTCTTATTGATAAAGGGCAATTTTGGAGGCTGATAACTTCTGCATTCTTGCATGCAAATATAGGGCATCTCATGGTCTGACTTGATTCACGTTTTTATGGATTCCTAAACCCATCTTTGGTTAAGGTTTTAAACAGATGTGGCTTTGTTTCAGGTTAATTGTTATTCCTTGAATTCTGTTGGGCCCGGTGTTGAAAAAATCAGTGGCCCTAGAAGATATGTTGCGCTGTATTTTACATCTGCAATTGCAAGTAATGACACATCACTGCATAAGACATATTCTTATTTCAAGAAATAACACCTATTATACCGTGATTTTGATTGTATCTTCTGAAAGAAATCAGGTTCAGCTATGAGTTACTGGCTAAGTAAGGCACCTGCAGTTGGTGCCTCAGGGGCAATTTTTGGATTAGTAAGTGCTGCTTTTCCTTTGTAATTTTAGCAGACTTTTCTTTTGCAGTTTTAGCAGACTTTCTATGATGGTGCATGCAGCTAGATTATCATCTCACACTATTTCATGATTTCTTGTCCCTTAAGTTGTCCAACTTTTCCATCTTTAAGTGTATTGATTTCTGTAGACCCTTTTGTGTATTATTTTCTGAGAGACTTGATGAGTAAATCCTATTTTTACTGAGAAAATCAACTTGCCTTAGAGTTGCATGCTTTTTAGGAAAAATACCTCTTAAGCTTCAGTTATTGTAGTATTTGGGATATTGAAATGTTTCTGGCAATATAAGGAATCTAATAAAGTGTGGAGTTTCTCAGAGAAATTAAAGGATTAGATTTTTTACCTTTTCATTATCGGGTTAGGAAATATTGATCTCCATGTTTTTGTGACAAGGTTGGTTCTTTTGCGGTGTTTGTTTTGAGGCATAGAGGCATGGTCAAAGGCACTGAAGGGGATCTTCGATATATAGCACACGTGCTTGTTTTGAATATGGTAAAGTACTATATTCCCTATTCAGCTGCAAGCCTTAGGTTGGCATTAACCATGCGTATATTTGAGTTATTAAACACGTTCTCCAAATGTGTGTTTTCTTTTGTGTGTTGAAGATGCTATATAGTGGTTTAAGGATTTAAAACTGATCTCAGAGTATTCATAAAGGATAATTCATATTCTTCGGTCCGTAATACTTGCACATTCATTGATTTAGAAGTGTCAAGTTTGACCTTTCTAGTTCTTTGTCCTATTTCATGCCTAATTCATCAATTTCTGGCAACCATTTTTCTTTTTTTGCAGGCTATTGGACTATTGACCAAAGGGATTGACAACTGGGGACATGTAAGTATAGTACGATTAATATCTAACTTCTGAATCATGTTTCTGATCTTGTCGTTTTCTGTTCACTAAGCTCTTATCTTTACCATGCTACAGTATGAGCCTGCTTTTGACTTGTAAGAAAAATTAATGGCACTGCCAGTATCTCCCACATGCATCTTCCTTTTAGGGTTGAGGAGTAACCTGTCTTCTCTCCTCTTGTATTCTGTTGCTTTTATTTTTTTTTAATCCCCAAAAGAGAACGAAGAGTAACAAAAAATAAGGTCATTGCCCATAATTTTTCCCTTTAACCATTCTGCACAGTATATTTTAAGAGCACTGCTTTCGAGAATGCAAATACCTCATGTTCTGCCAAAGGTTTGTTCATCTCATAAGAGATGGTTTCTGTTTGTTGAAGTGCATTTTGCGAGCTTTTACCAAATTTTTTTTTTTTTTTTGAAAAAAAGAAAGAAAGAAAGAAAGAAGCAATATGGCAGTATATCATTACCAAAAAATATGGCAGGATATCTCATCCCTCTTCTAGTCCAGTCCTCTTGTTCTACCTACTTACTCCTTCCCCTCTGCCACCTCTCTGTCTATTTTAGTTGTGTTTTTCTGTTCTTCCGCTTTCCTGCATGTACAAGTGTTTAAGAAGTGTATATACATACATATGACTCCAAGCATTGCTTCACGTCCACAAATGTTTGATGGTGGTTGTGAGATACTTTTCTGAATTGTTCTCTCATGAACATTTCAGCTTGGAGGTTTAATAGGAGGAGCTGCTGCATCATGGCTTCTTGGTCCAGCATGGAAGATTCAATCCATCTCCAGTGAAGGACGAAGAGTACTAGCCGACACGGCACCAATTTTCTCTCTCATACGAACTAAAGGGGTCAAGTCATAATCAGGGGCGCCTCCTCCCCTAGGCCAATAAAGACTTTGCTTCAGGCCCCATAAAATCTAATACCCCAAATTTATCCCTAAATCTGTAATTCAAATAATTACATAATGTACTTTATGCAGTTTTTTAGAGATTTGGCAGAGGTAATTATAGATGAAAGTGGTAGATAATTAAAATCGAGTTCTTTCTTCTTATTCACTTGCACTTATTAGATTCCTTACTTTGTATATCGTTGTACGTACTTATATATCTTGTGTATATTTGTATAAACTGTGTTTGCTTTGTCTGAAATGCTTTGTTTTGTATAATGAATTTGAAAGCGTTATGTTTTGGTACGTATTATAATTAAAATTGCCAAAGCATCAAATAACGTGAAAATCCATTTTTTAATTAACCATATAAGATTTAAGTTCAAACTCGAGCCCAAATACTATTCAAGTTGTATGATACTGTAGGGAGCGCCAACATTAGCGGGATGTTTGGGTTAGTCGAAACTTTGCCATATACAATCTTATATTTAAATGAAGAAATGACAAAGGAATGGGTCCCGTATCTATTGATTGTTGAACCAAGCGCAGACTTACCGTCAAAGATATCTCAATAATTCGAAAGAAAGATACCCAGCAACATTTTGGTACTTAATACAGAGTGCCAAAAGGCTGATACTTTTATCAGATTGATGTTCAGCTCATCAAAAGCAGCTACTTACAGTTTCAAGTAAGAATATACAGCATGTATATTGAGGTTATCTAATGCACTGTAACATATTTTTGCAGCTAGTTCAAGAAGAACCAACACATCTTACGACTGGTATCTCCTTGAAAACCTGCAGGTGAGCATATATCTGAAACTATTGTTTTTCTTGAGCAGTCATTCCCTTCGGGATGAAACACCGCTCAACATCTTCATGTGATGTCAATATGTTAAATAAAGAGGCCTGCCACCTTTTGGCTTTGACCTGTGAACCTTCTGTTCATACAAGGTTAACATAACTTGCCATGGTAACCGAAACCAACTGACCAAAGATGCTATAATCCTAGGCAAAGAAATTTGTTTGTTGTTAAGTATACTTCTCTCTTCTTCTTCGAAGTTGAGAATTTCTTTGTAGAATGAGAAGATGACATTGTCACCATGCTCAAATACGAATACGAAGTACTGTCAATCCAAATAACCAGAACAAGCAAAGCCCCGTATAAGAAAAGTCAGGTGCACAAGCTGCAAAAAAGAAAGCGTCAAAAGATTACTGAACTCCAAAACAAACACAGCTAAAGAGGATCACAAACATACCACAGATTCCTACAATAATATATCACAAGGTCCACCCACCCAGTCATATGGTATTATACAGGTGCCATGAAAGAGCTTCCTCCTTTTTTCACTTTATTTCTTGCTCTCTAGAGGAAAATATGCTAAACTCACCAATTCCTAATATTCTTCATCCATTCCAAGTAAAAATGATAAATGCTACCCACAATGCAAAAGCAAGTCAAAACGAAAGCAACAATGAATCATTGATCTTTCACAAAGTCATCCATTCCAAGTAAACGGAAATGCTACCCACAATGCAAAAGCAAGTCAAAACAAACGCGAACAATGAATCATTGATATTTCACAAATATAAAGATCACATGAAGAGGAAAACTCACATGATGATGAAGATGAGATTGAGGAAGACATTTGTGGAGAGAGGACACCTGTGTCCTGGCCTACACTAGAGCCATCTGATTTAGCAGATGAAGGAGAAAGACCAGGAGACAACTTCAACCCGGGACTTAATTTTGGAGGATAAGTGGGAGGTGATGGGCTTGCTGCAATTCTGGAGCTACTCGAACGTGGACCAGAACTTGTCGCATGAGAAGGTGGATCAGCTATGGGAGATGGAGCACTGCTAGGCTCTTCTCCATGATGTGGGCCACAATGCTGCCTAGCATGTGATGGTAGGAACCTATGACAGTTGGGCAAGGGAGCTGAATATGGAGATGAAGAAACAGCTGGCGATGGGGAAGGTGATGGCCACAAAGGTTCATTTGGTGCAGGAGCTGGAGTTGGAGCTGGAGGAAGAGTAGGTGGGAGAGCAGTATGGTTTAGAACGGAAGATAAACTTATTTGCTTCACTTTACCAAATACAGAGTTATCAAGGCCAAGATTATTTCCAGGATCAGATCCCATAATTATTTGACCCAATTGTTGTAACCTCTGAGGCAGAATATTTCCATGGTCCGAATATAATGAAGCTTCAATTATAACTGGGGGATCTTTAGTAGAGCCAAGTTTATTTGTTACCTGTAAAAATACATGCTGGCAGAAAATAAAGAGAAAAATAAGTCAGATCTGATAGACAAAATTACAAATGTTCTATGGTAAACAGTATGAATGAAAAGCAGCTAGCAATGCCTGCACCCGCTTCAATATTCCCCATACAAGAAGATAACAAAGAAAAATACGAAGAAGCAGCAAACAGAAAATCATTGACATAACTAAGAAAAAAGCATATCAACTTGCCCATAGGGTGCTATATAACTTTCACATCAAATCACCACAAGGTTGCAGAGTTGATATATGTTGTTCCAAATATATGGAAAGGAATGACCGAGATTGGGATGCCAGCATGATTAACTAAATTAGTTCTAATTATCATAGGATTTGTTAAAATATAGCACTATTATTTCTTGATTAAAAAAAAGGATTTTTAAGTTATATGTGTAAATGTGACAGAAATTATATAACTATGGAATGAGTGGCAAGAGGTACTTCCATGCGGTGGTTATTCATGGCCAAACATCTATAATATACTATAGTACATATTAAAATTTCCATTACATTCACCACGTATTTTTCTATCTCATTTTCATTGATTTGTCCTTATGACAGCTTCAGCAAAGAAAAGAATGTCAAAAAACCTCTGACAACAGATCTATTGCACATATGAGTCAAATATCTGACAAGCAAATCCAATTAAATCTAAATAAATAAAAATAAAGCTAACTGGATACACCAAGATTTGTGGCATATAACCAACGTGCTTTATTATTTCAGAGCCATAGATCTCTTCATTCACCATTTAAGAGGATATTCCTGACACACATGTTGTGTATCATTATGTTCCTTTTAAAATTAATTAGGAACTGTAACTCAAATGACCTCCACCCCCCCCAAATAACAACAACAACAACAACAACAATAATAATAATAATAATAATAATATTTTACATTAATATTAACAACAATCATTATTATTATTAGGCTGAATACATATTTTGCTCCCAGTACTTGGAGCAATTTGAATTACTGCAGACTGGTTTCCTCCCATATACCCCCGCTGATGCGTACCGAAATTCCTTTGACACACTCATCCTTCACGAGTGTGCCTGTACACACCAACATTTGTAGAAGTGTATCTAATACACACCTCTTTTAAAGACGTGGCACTTGAGTGTTTACACTCAGAAAAGGAGCGTCATTCCTGAAAATTTTTAGTGCAATCCATGTACTCCCTCCGTCCCATTTTAGTTGTCGCTTTAGCAAGTTTCATTTGTCCCAAATTAGTTGTCGCTTTAGCATTTCAAGACAATTTTTACCAATTTTTTCCAACTATGACCATATTTAATAAAGGAGTATTTCGTAGAAAAGTCAATCCAGTTTCATTTATTAGGGGAAAAATAGTAAAAGACATACCCTATTTATTGATTTCTTAATGGGCGAGCATAAGCCTAAAGCGACAACTAAAATGGGACGGAGGGAGTATATAATGACACGTCCATGTTCTTCCATTTTTTCTTATAAAAACTCATTTTATTATATCTATTTTCTGGGAAAAGAACTATCTGACTTCTTCCCCGTAGAACCCCCCGCTTCCTCTGTTCGTCTTCTCCCCCACAGAACACCCCCCCCCCCCCCCTTCTGGCCCCCCTGAGGCAGAAGTGGGAAACCTTCCCAGTTCTTGCTGGCATCTCAGCACGAGGACCCTTCAGAAGCTACTTGGGAATCTCAAAGCCAGAAACTATAGCACCAACAAAAACAACATAGCCAGCATTATCCCACAAATGGGGTCTGGGCCAGAAACTATAGCACCAGGGCTACTTATTCTTGCAGCACATCCACCTAATGTCTTTTCAAAAAAGACTTCTGTCGAACATAGAATTAACCAGTGATTACGAGCTTAAATCAGGGACATCGATGGCTGCACCTCATGTTGTTGCAAGGTGATGTGTACCAGCAAAAATGATAGAGAGTTCAAGAGAATATTTACAAGAAAAACGAGCTAATTGTTGAAGCTACTAATTTTTATTAGTTAATCTAAAAATGAAATTATTGAATTTTAGGTTTGGACTGATTTCGAAACTTTGTTATGGTTTGGATACTGGTTCAATTAAACGAGATCTTGCTTTATGATTGTGGAAATGCTATGGTTTGACATTTGTACATTATGCTACTTATTACTTTATCCATATGGATGAATGTTTTGTGCAGATTATTGTGTGTAACAGAGATGGGGAGGAGGTGGTGGCGGTGGTTCTGGGTTGTTCTGGTGGCCAGTGACGGAGGAAGATAACTGGAGAAGAAAAAGATATCAGAAGGGAGATGGTGAAGGGTATATATGTAAATATGTAATTTTAAGTATTTTTTAAGAGTAAATGACACGTGTCATAATATTGGTGCGTGATAAACATCACTTTTTCTGAAGTGTTCAAATGCCAAAGAGGTGTGTCTAACAAACGTTTGTGTGTAAAGACACGCCCGTGAAGGACGGGTGTGTCAAATGGATTTTCGTACAACTACAGGGAGCAAAGTACGTGCTTAGCCTTATTATTATTATTATTATTATTACTACTACTACTACTACTACTATTATTATTATTACTAATACTATAACCAACGTTAGTATATAACTCCTCTATTGATTCATCCATACTGGTGTAGCGTATTTATTTTGTGAAGAGGAGAATCATCAAAGAGAACAGAGAAAAATAAATGCGTATATGTTGGAAAGAAAAAATCTTCTCAACTATTAAAAAAAATCTATGGATAACACATCAGAACAAAAATAAACAAGTTGGAAGCAAAACTTATATTTCAAAGTAATTTGGAAGCAAAACATAAATGAACTCATTATTTTTAAAAGAAAAGCATAGAACTATTCTGCTGAGTTGAGATAGGTATAATGAAAAAGGTCTAAGCTAGATCTAGGAGAGGGTGTATAGGTAGACAAAGCAGGGTCAGAACACTTGCTTATAGTATGTGTTTGTGTTCTTGCATTGATTCCAAAAGCCGACCTGTCTAAGTATGCCCAAGTCTAATTTCCAGGAGCGTAAAAAATCTAAGCCCTTTGTTCTCATCCAGATATGTCAATTCAAAAAGAAAAAGAGATTAATCAAAATTATGATATACCTCATCTGGCCTGAGACGTAAGCCTAACATCAATTGTCCCTTCAGCTCCATAAAGTTTTGCCTTATTTCATCTATAGAACTATGGAGAGTAAAGTTGAAGAGGATCTCAAGTGTATTCAACATTGGCTGGGCTTCAGGCATCACGGTGATTCCACCAGGACACTTCAAGACCTCAAATGAAGATGGCCGTCCAAATATTGAGGACGTCAGTGTCAAATTGGCATCTCGAAGATACAGATCCAATAGTGCAGACTTCAGCAGACTTAAGTACACTGGAGTAATAGAAGAATCAACTGGATCCGGAAGAAAACCAAAAGTTACGCTAGTCCGGTTGGCCACACCTGCTCCATGCACAGATAAGATTGCAGCCTGCAAATACCCAATGTCAAGTTGACTTGCAGTCTACAGAAAAAGAGACAGCAAAGTAAATAAACTACTGTCAATTTGAGAGAGGTCACGGACCTTCATAGTAGGGATAGCAATCTCTTCCAGAATATCATATTCAAGTCTTGCAATGTGAGGAACAATATCTGAAACTGGCTTCTCTAAAATAAAGTATGCTTGAGTAGAGGCTGAAAACAAAGGAACAGAGCAACACTGAGAACTAAGGATAAATTTAAATACCAAAGGCGATGAATAAATGAAAGGAAAACTTGTCTCCACTGGTAACAAGATCTAAAAGGTCACTAATTCTTAATGATTATCCACATAAAGCAGTCAAATAATGTGTAACTTTGAATAGAATACAATCATCTATCTAACTTTGAATAAGGTATCAACAGCATAAAACGCGGACATTCAAAACACAGCCTAGATCAATACAATCAATGGACACACAAGCAAAGGAGAAGAGCACTTCCACTTTCAATTAGAATTCCATTAGTCAAGGAAAGCACAAACGTAATCCAGTGCTTGTAAAGGAATAAGCTTGTGAAGCAAAATCTCCCAACACCACTCCCTGGCTATAATCAAATCGATCATGAGTAACCCCCAGAAAACCATAAATTAAATATTAAGTACAACATTTACTTCTCTGCTGCAAGAAAGAGAGAAATTAGGACTTTCATCTACTAACGCGAGATAAGATATGGATCCATCTATCTTGATCAGTATTTTCCACCTCCTTTACCCTTTTCTTATTGAAGATATACCGTCATAAAGCATCACCAAACATCCTAAACAGCTAACCCTGGCTCTAGAGCAACAACTAAGAGATTTGATTGCAGTTGACCCATTGCTAGCATAACCAATACTTACATGACAATTAATTCTACAAACCAAAAACACCTCGTTACTCAAATGGTCTAAGGAATACAACAATCAATCAGGGGCGGAGCCAGAGGGATTTTGGGGGTTAAGCCGAACCTTGTAACTTTGATCCAAATCCTGTATTCGATTAATACAAATTACTAATTCACATCCCCGTAACTTAATAAGACTAGAACCCTAAACCCCTAAACTTCAAATCCGCACTCCGCCTCTACAGTCAATCAATCAACTACATTTTAATCCAAAACTAGTCGGGATAATCCTCTTCTATTTGACCCTACTTCAATGTTAAATATGTTCGAATAAATTCTCAAACATTTCAATATTAGGCATCCAATAGAGAACATAACAGTAAAGCACAAAACAAAACCCTAATTACAGAACAAATTAATATTCTGAAACCCTAAAATAAATAAAACTCACCGGCAAGCTTAATTGAGTCTTTAGCATCAAAACCAGATGATTTAAACCGATGTGGAATAATCCAGAACACAGCAGATACAAAAAGAGCAATACTCAGTAACAAAACAAATATACACTTCAAATTAAATAAGCCGATGATTCTACAACAAAATCTACGGAAGAAACTTCTAGAAGAAATTCCATCGGTAATCTGTTGCTGCTGCTGCAAGGGCAGTGTATGCAATTTCCCCATGCCCAGAGCATCTGTTTTCCTCTTTCTAAAATTAATTTCACTACTAATTTTGTACTAAAGTATATTTCTTTTTTCTCTCTCTAGAAAATTTCTCTGTCTAAAATGACAACTGGGTTTACTCAAAGCCAAGTGTGTTTCATGGGGAGAACTTATAGTAATTACAGTGCCATTACACTTCACTTCCACTATGCTAAAAAGGCTTTATATGTACTTAATTATTTAATTGGATTAGGCAAAGCAAGCGTTGGGTAGAAGCAAAGGTGAAAGTGAAAGCGAAAGGGAGAGAGATAAAGGAGTGGATGGGGTTTTTTAGGAGAATATTAGTTGTAATTAGTAAATTAGTCGTCCTAAGTTCTAATTTAAGTAACTTAAAATTGACTGGTATATTGTACTACTGCATTCGTCCCTTAATAAATATTAACGATCTTTTTACAATCTTATCTTTCAATAAAAAAGGTAATAGAAGATTTGTTGTGCTTAAATTTGGTTATTGAGGACAAAAAATAACTAAATGAAGTATAGATATTATTTGGAAAAAAAAAAAAAAGCAATGCATGTGAGAAGGAAAATTGGATGCTTATAGTGAGACGAAGAAAGTAATATTAGCAAATACTCTTTCATCCGTAATCTAAAATTTGATCTCTCCATAAACAAAATCGTATTTGATGGGAGCATTTTACATAATGAGATTTTCTAGCACGAATCGGACACTATATGAAAATTCAATAGAATAATAATCAAGTACTTATCGTCTAAATTAAGATAAAAATATATTATTGTTTTGGGGACGAATAATAATATTTATAGTGCTCCTTTTATTTCTCACACATGTCAATATATACTGGTTTTGTTTTTGTTCTCACTTTCTTCTTTTGGAGTCGCTTTATCCTTTTACATGTGCGCTTTTTATGATTATTATTTTATTATTATTATTGATTTTCACTTCTTGCTAGTTACTTACTCAAGATGTCATCGCCGGGATTTAATTTTTATGATTAGATTATTCACATGCAAAACAGTTTGGCCAGTGGCATGTGTACACTTGGAATTTGATGATTATTTCTGTATAATGAATCCAAATATATGTAATGATAATCAAATTGTGATAGGACAATCATTATATTGTTGTGATTACAATGGTTAATCTTTTTTAAGGTTGAAAAGGTTGTTTCTTTCACTTCAAAGATGCTATTGCTTTTTCAAGTTCGGTAATTCTTAACAATTAGCTACACAATATTTACAATATGTTTTTCATTAGACTCGTGCTTAATATGCCTTACTATCACAATGAAGTAAGGTAAATTTTCACACTAATTGTGTCTACGAGTCAGGGCAAAGGCAGAATTTCCAACAAGAGGTTCAAAAATTAAAAAATAAAACTTACACTTGTGTCAAAGAGGTTCAACATATAATAGGTATGTATAAAAAAAATTGATTTTACCCGAGTGCAATATGACACAACATTTTTTAAGAAAATCCACCAACTTTCAACTCATTGACAATTGAAAAAATAAAGTTAATTAAATAAGTGAAATGTAACTGATACTACCTAATACTCTTTTATCGCAATTGCTATAACAAACTTATAGGCTACAATTTGCAATTTTGCTAACTCTAACAATGAGGACAAAGACCACCAACTGAATAACTTACTCCTTAGCGATCTCGTGCACGGTAAACACTCCAAAACCCCCTTGGGGGAGACTCAAATTTGAAGTTGTAGGTTTAACATTCCAAAGAAACATATTTCCTCTGTTTCAAATTATTTGTTCTATTCACTTTTACACGTTCCTTAAGAAATTATTAATGATGGAAGATTATTGACTATTTTATCCTAATTTAATCTTCATTGATATTTGAATAATTATAATATTAACCAATAAGTGAGATCTTTGTGGTCTTCAAGACATTTACTACTATGGGTAAAATGGGAAAAAATGAAAAATTTTACCTTGAGATCCTAACTGGATAAATATTTTAAGACGACTATTTTTAGAAAAGAAGAACAAATAACTTGAGACAAAGGGAGTAGACTGCAAAGTAAACGTAACTACTCTAACAATTTCTCAAAATTCTTTTTGTTTGGAGATACTTCTATAAAACATAAAGGTTCTTTTAACCAAAAAATTGGTTATTTAGAAGACAATATAACGGCAATTTCACAAATCTTGGAGCCATCTAACAAAATTTGCTCACGGATTTACTAAATAGACAAGTCATCAGAAGGGTAAATGCTAGTAGCATATAATGGCAAGACAAAAGTCTGTAATTTTCTTAAACAGTAATTAGTAATTGTATTGGTATCGTAAACTGAAAGTAAACAAAAAGGTTAATAAGTTTTTTGTGTCAGCTTGGTTGCCTTTCGCCAGTATTGCCCCATAGACATTAGATGACTTAATTATCAAAACTTTTTGTTTAGACTTTAGGATTTTAATCAATTTTTTTTTTTTTTTTTTGACGATGTTTGCGTATAGAATAATTACATACTGGATTGAATAATTCGATATTGACTGGTTTGGTTAGAAGACATGAATGAACAAGGTTCATGTTCGGTTCACCAAAAGAATAAGGTACCATCTTATCTCCAAATTAAATGATATGCTCGAACCATACTGTGTTTGGTGAATATATAAAAAGTTGACAATGTCCTAGTCATGCATAATCCAGTTATATATTTGGTTAGTTCCAGCTTCCAACTAAATATTTTGAATAAGATCAACATGACCAAACTGCCAATTAAATAATTAGGTTAAACGTAATTAAGCTATGCATATAGCTACTGTATTAACATATAAAAGTATATAGTTCCATTAGTTAAATAACAATCGACCTAACTAAAAAATCTTATAAGTCCATTTGTAGCTTAACTAAATAAATTAAGAATACATCTTTACTAGCACGAGACTCTTATTGCTCTACTGATTAATAATTCAACTATCTGATGTATCATAATTAAATTAATAGATTTTGAGATGACTCGAACAGTACTCGCCCTATGCCCATCAGCTAATTCTCCCACTGCAAATTACTAAAAGCTATAACTTGACTACGAGCATGTTTGGGTGGACTATAAGCAAATCCTAACTTTTCAAAAAGTAACTTTTAAGCCACTTATGACTTATAAGTTCAAAATTTTTTGAATTATCAAACATATATTAATGAGCTTATAAGCCACTTTTAAGCCACTCTGTCTTTGTTTTTAGAAGTTTGCTCATATAGCCGGAGGGTCCGAAGGATAGGGAAAAAAAAATTTAGGACTCTTGGTTCATGACAAACTTTAGAGACTAATGCTCTAATGTAGTCTAAAGTTTGGTAATAATTTGTTTTATATATATTTCAATTTGTTACTACCTTAACCTTTTGGTGTAAAGTTTGTTATGTAAATTGGGTCTGAATAATGCAATCTTGGTTTGAACCTGTCATTGCAGAGAATTATCTGCCTACTAAAAGATGTATGTTGTTCTTGTTCACTAACATACCACTCAAACTTGCACCATTAACTGGGTTCTCTTTCTCTTTCTTTGCCACACCACTTGAGAGTCGACTTTCTTCCAGACGCAATAAAAAATTGAAATGTTGATTAGGCATATGGACAGAGTTGACATAACGAAAAGCTATGGACCTTCTAAGGGGGTTCCCTTTGTCAACACAAAATGCCTATCGTTATTAAAGAATAGTAACTACTATAGGCATGATCATACGATTCTAGATATAATTGTGTCGTGATTTGAGGATTAACACAACTCAGCTAAGAGAAAATTGGAGAGGGAGAGTAAGCTAAGAACAAGAGAGAATGAGCTAAGATATTTTTGGGTAAAAGATCAATTGCTTTACCTCCAAATTATTACACCTATTTATACAACTCAATATGCAAAGATAAAATATCTACTAACTACTTAGCCTCGTCAGCATTAACATCCTAACTAACTAACTAACAGTGATTAACTTATCCAACTAATCTAACTACTAACTGCTATGTTGTGCCACTACTTTTTACACTCCCCCTCAAGCTGGTATGTGCAAAAAGATTGAGCGCTCCCAGCTTGGAAACCAAGTACTCATGTTGAGATCTATTTAGTGCCTTGGTCATGATGTCTGCTTGCTGTTCCTTTGTTCCAACATGTTGTGTCTGAATCAGGCCCTGTTGAATCCTCTCCCTAATAAAATGACAATCTATTTCTATGTGCTTTGTTCTCTCATGGTATACTGGATTAGCTGCTATCTGCAAGGCTGCTTTGTTATCACATAGCAAGTCAATAGGCAACCTTAATCTTATCCCCAGTTCCCTGAACAGTCCTGCTAGCCATACCAGTTCTGAAACAGTAGAAGCCATGCTTCTGTACTCAGCTTATGCTGAGCTCTTATAGACTGTGTTTTGCTTCTTTGACTTCCAAGAAATTAAGGACTCTCCAAATTTCACCACAAATCCAGTCACTGACCTCCTGGTATTGGGGTATGAAGCCCAGTCTGCATCACAGTATGCTGTTACAATAGGCTTCCTCTTGCTGCTCATTAGCACTCTCATTCCTGGTTCTCTTTTTACATACCTTACTACCCTCAAGGCTGATTCCCAGTGAGATTTCTTGGGTTCTTGCATGAACTGACTAAGAGTTAGAACAGCAAAGGCAATGTCCAGTCTTGTTAAAGTCAGATACAGCAACTTTCCAATTAATTTCTGGTATTTTTCTATCTCTTTCAGCAACTCATCACCATCAACCCCTATCAATTCATCTAACTCTTTTGTAGTGAACTTCTGGTTGCAATCCAGTGGTTTCCATGCAGGTTTGGCTTCACTTGGTCTCAAATCTGCAATCAGCTCTAAAGCATACTTCCTTTGGTTCATTACTATTCCTTTCTTTGACCTGCTGAATTCAATGCCAAGAAAGAACTTTAAATCACCCAAATCTTTGATTTTGAATGCTTGCTGGAGATTCTGCTTTGTAGCCTCTATTAGCCCAATGTCATTTCCTGTAATCAACATATCATCTACATATACAAGGATAACCACAGTCCTGCCATGCTGTTGCTTTGTGAACAAGGAGTAATCTAGACAGCTCTGCTTGAATCCTTGTTGTTTTAAAGCATTAGTCAACTTCACATTCCACTGTCTGCTTGCCTGTTTCAACCCATATCGTGATTTGACAAGTCTGCATACAGTGCTTGAGTTCTCCCCCTGACTTGCAAATCCCTCTGACAATTGCATATACACCTCATCATACAGGTCTCCTTGCAAGAAGGCATTGTACACATCCATTTGTTGAATGGGCCACCCTTCTTGTGCTGCAATTGAAATCACTGTTCTCACTGTGGCTATTTTGACCACAGGGGAAAATGTTTCATGGTAATCCAAGCCTTCCTTCTGACTATATCTCTTGGCCACAAACCTTGCTTTGTATCTCTCCAGTGTTCCATCTGCTTTGTACTTGACCTTGAACACCCATTTGCATCCTATAGGCCTCTTTCCTGGTGGCAGTTTGACAAGCCTCCATGTCTTGTTGTCCTCCAGAGCTTGAATTTCAGCCTTCATTGCCTCTATCCACTTTGGATCTCTGGATGCTTCTCTGAATGTCCTCGGTTCCACAATGCTGGTGTGAGCAGCAAGGCAATGTTGGTATTTCTTTGACAGATGATGATAGGTCATAGAGTTTGTGAGAGAATATGGTCTTGATGTCTCAATCTGGGCATTGGCTGTAATGTAATCTGTCATCCAGTTTGGATTCTTTTTTTCTCTGACTGACTTCCTGATAGGTTCATGCACTGGTTCTGCAGGAGGATCAGCTAAGGGAGCATCAGGATGCTCAGCAGTTTCTGGTACAATGCTGTCAGCTGAAGTATCAATGACATCATCAGCACTTGGCAAGCCTACTTCCAGCTGATCATCTGGAGGGTCAACCACTTCTATGTGATGTCCTGTTGTTGTGAAATCAGATGATGCATGACCATATGATCCTCCCAACTCAGTTGGAAATGCCTGATGCACTTCCCCTTCTTCCCTCTTGAAGGGAAAGTCAGATTCTCTGAATACTACATCCCTGTTAATGAAGAATACTTGAGCTTTCAAGTCATAGAGCACATATCCTTTACTTGTCTCTGAATAACCCATCATCACTGATGCTATTGCTCTGGCATCAAACTTATCATGACTATTCAGCCTCTTGGCATAACACAAACACCCTAGTGTTCTTAAATGGCTCAGATCTGGCTTCTTACCATGAAATACTTCATGTGGACTTAATCCATTTAGGACTCTTGTAGGTAACCTGTTCATGATGTACACAGCTGCTAGAATGCAATGTCCCCAAAATTTTAGTGGGATTCCTGCTTGGAACCTAAATCCTCTAGCTAATTCCTTCTTGCTTGATATGGGGGGCTTCCATTCACCAGCGCAGACTAAAAGTGCTCTCCGAACCGTGTTCGGATGAGGGAAAACTCCAGAGATTGCTTCGAAATAAGATCCTTGCGTCCAAGCAGCTCCTTCATCTATAAGCAACTGATGAGAGAGAACTTAGATAGCCTTTTTGGCTTTATCGAGGCATATGTGGAGTGCCCCAAGACTCTTGATTGATCAACGCGAGTGAACTGTGCTTAGACGCTTCGTAAAACCACACGATCTACGAGAGGAGCTGATAGATTTGAATCTATTTCAATTCCTGTGTCTGTCGCTATCGCCCTATTCTCTCTCAATTTCCTATCCTTTCTAGATGAGGGGGAGGCAGGACGGTCACCGGTGGCATAAGATCCTTCTCTGCTTGTCTAACTCAAGCCAGATAGCAGCAATCACTCGAAATAGGCCCGTGAGTGAGATTTCTGCTCATTGCAGTCACCTCCGGGGTTCTTCGCACCTGGATAGTACCAGGACCCTTGTGCCCCGAACTTACTGGTAGTCCCGAGGGGGCTGCATCCTCCTATAATAGTTAGCAGTACTGAACAAATCAGATTTATGTTGGCTTCGTTGGGAGGCTCGCGTAGTTTGTTACGTTAGCTCCAAAAGGATAAGTTGTGTTGGAATTGATAAAGTTCCGTGGAGTTCATGCCATCATGTCTTTCTGCCCAGCAGCGCTGGAAACCGCTTTCATGCGTCTTGGTTGTTGGTGGAGAAGAAAACCCGCCTGGATAGTACCGGTGTCTGTGCTTTCTCTCAGCAATCCCATTTTGCTGAGGGGTATATACACAAGTTGTCTGATGGATTATCCCATGAGATTCAAATAATGCCCTGGTCTCTGCATTTACAAACTCTCTCCCATTGTTTGACCTTACTACTTGTACCTGCTTGCTAAACTGAGTTTGTACTAATTTAAAGAAATTTCTTAGTATGACAATCAAGTCACTTTTGTGTCTG
This sequence comes from Petunia secreta, assembly GCA_029990175.1. Classification (NCBI taxonomy): domain Eukaryota; kingdom Viridiplantae; phylum Streptophyta; class Magnoliopsida; order Solanales; family Solanaceae; genus Petunia; species Petunia secreta. Next base: position 597,581 of record JARKIP010000239.1, on the reverse strand, counting down.
AGTAAGTACACCCATGTCATCCTTGAATTATCATCCACAATGGTAAGAAAGAACTTATTTCCATTATATGTCCGAGTACAATAGGGCCCCCATACATCTAAGATCAGTAATGAAAAAAGAACGGATGCTTTATTTACACTGTCTTGAAAAGGTAAACGAGTGTGCTTAGCTAAAGGGAAAATTGAGCAGCTTTCTGACATGTTCTTTCCTTCCTTATCATTGATACGGAAATTTTTCTTCAGGACTCCAGCTGAGGTATGTCCTAGCCTTTTATGCCATAACTCCAAATCAATAGCCTCCTTCCTTGCATTCAGTACTATATTGACATCCTTCCCTTCCTTTGCACACTTCTTCTTAGGTGCTTGTGGCATCAAGTAGAGCCCATTATGTTCCCTACCAGTCTGCATCACCCTCCCAGTGTAGAGGTCCTGGAATATGCAAAATGTTGGAAAGAAACTGACTGAGTAGTTCAAATCTTTGGTTAATCTGGATACTGACAACAAACTATACTTAAATTCTGATACTATCAATACATCATTCATCATTCTTCCACCTAAAACCTGGCATTTTCCAGTCTGTGTCACATGTGCTACTTCTCCATTTGGTAGATGAATTCTCTTCTCTTCAGGTCTACTTACCTGCCTTTTGTCAAGTAACATATCCTTGTCTGGTGTCATGTGGCTTATGGCACATGTATCTATAATCCATTATCTGTTATTGTGATTAACAAAGAATGCATTCACATTACCTGCCATGTTCACACATTCTTCAGTCTTGTTTCCTTTATTGATCAACCTGAGAATCTGATTGAACTGTTCTGCTGAGAAATAAGGTGGCTGCATCCCATCATTGCATGACATCTTTCCAGAGTTCCCAAAATTATAGTGTGATGATTGTCCTGATGCATTCCAATTTCTGCCTGCATTGTTGTACCCACTCTGTGGTCTTTCATCAACAGTCATCTTTCCCTTCTCAACAGTCCTGTTCACTTTATGAAACACATAGTCCCTATTGTTATCAACCATTGCATTATGAGCTGAGTTATTCCCATACTTTCCCTTGGGCTTATAATCCTCAGGGTATCCAATCAACTTCCAATAACCATCTCTAGTGTGACCTTTAAGATTGCAAAAGTCACATTTTAGATCGTAATTCTTCTTCTGTCTTTGTTGATTCCCTTTCCTAGCACTCATTAAAGCACTGATGTCTAGGTTTTCATGTGCAGTGCTCATACGAGCCAAAGTTCTTTGACTTTCTCTATCAACAAGCATTGCATATGCCTGATTAACACTAGGTATTGGTATCATCATCAATATCTGTTCTCTAGCTTGATCATATGTCTCATTCAACCCCATTAAAAATTGCAGAACTTTCTGTCTACGCATATTTTCTATGTAATCTTTAGATCTCTCACAATCACAGGTAGGGTTGGGGGTTATGCACTCATACTCATCCCATAACAGTCTTAGCTTAGAGTAATAGACAGAAATAGAGCTGGTACCTTGCTGTGCTGTGGCAATTTCTTTATGTAATTGGAAAATTCTAGATCCATTTACCTTGTCAAACCTTTCTTCTAGATCTTTCCATACCTTGCTTGCACTGGTGGAGTAAATAATTCCACTGAATAATTCTTTGCTGACACAGTTCATGATCCATGAGAGTACGATCGCATTGCACCTTTCCCACTGATTTGCTAACCCTAGACCATAATTATCCTTTTTGCAGGTTCCGTCGATCATTCCTAGCTTATTTATTCCCAAAATAGCTATTTTTATCGCACGGCTCCATACAGAGTAATTCTCTGATCCAGTCAACTGCAGTGAGATTAGGATCGCCCCTGATGTGTCATTTGCATGAAGAAACAGTGGATGATTGTGATCCAATGCCCCGGTGTTTCATTTCTCACTCACTCCGCCGCATTTCTAATCTGTTCCGCCGTGTTTGTTCCACTCATTCCCGGAATCTGGGTTGCTCCATCCGCCATTGTTGAGCTTTGGGTTAATCTTCAGAATTTCCTTTGATCTTCTATTCTCGATCACACTAGTGATCTTTCTGCTCTGATACCATATCGTGATTTGAGGATTAACACAACTCAGCTAAGCGGAAATTGGAGAGGGAGAGTGAGCTAAGAACAAGAGAGAATGAGCTAAGATATTTTTGGGTAAAAGATCAATTGCTTTACCTCCAAGTTATTACACCTATTTATACAACTCAATATGCAAAGATAAAATATCTACTAACTACTTAGCCTAGTCAGCATTAACATCCTAACTAACTAACTAACAGTGATTAACTTATCCAACTAATTTAACCACTAACTGCTATGTTGTGCCACTACTTTCTACAAATTGTTCTAACGTTAAAGCTACTTATTGAACTTTAGACCATTGCTCTGACGTTCTAAGCTGCAATTGAACTTTAGATCAATGGTCTGAAATTGAAACTTATTGCAACTGAATTTCAGACCACCGCTCAGATTCAATATTTGTACCAAAGTAAGATCAATAAGAAGAATAGCAAACCAGCTATATATAAGGAGCAACTTCATCTCAACAAAGATTATTGTATATAGTTTTGCATCACTCTTCCTTTTCATGTTTTGGTGAGTTTAACAAAATATATTTATGTTTAATCTAATTATCGAATAAAAGCCCATAATTTTAGCTTTTAGATGGAATAAAAGAATATCTTATGATAGGAAAAAGAAATAAGAACTCTAAAGAAGCACAAGGAAGGAGAAGGAAGAAGAAGAGAAGGAGAATACTATAACAACTCAATCCACTAGTGATACAGTTTGGGCTTAGGTCTAAAAGAGTTTAAAATGTGAAATGTTTGAGGCATGATTTTTTTTGGGAAATTTTTAAGGGAGATTTACACAAATATACAACCCTAACATCATATTTACAAAAAATAACAATACTTTATAACTTTACACAATATAACAATAGTTTTTTCTCATTCCATATACAAATTTCAACAAAACCTACAATCTATGGTTTCATCTCCTTCTTCCTTACTTTCTCCCACCCAACACCCACCCAACACTGCCTGGAGGTGTTGCCACCACTCACCAGCGCCGGTCAGCCACCGCTGACCACCGGAAAGCCGCCACCGGCACCGCTGCCACCACCGAATTTTTTTTTTTTTTTTGGGATCTACAAGATGTAACATTCAAAAATACAAATATATACATTCTAAAACTTTATAAATTTATTGTTTTGAAACTATACACAACCAAATATACACAAACATACAAAATATATACAGTACACATACACAAAAATACAAAAAATACAACTACAAATAACTATCCATTCTACACAAACATACAACAACATATACATATATATAAACACATACACATACAAAAAGGGGAGAATATAGACATTTATATACAAAATACAAAAATATACAAAGATAAATACGAATTTATATACAAAATACAAATATATACATAAACATACATATATATACACATACAAAAAGGAAAAAAAAAATAAGAAAGGGAGTAAATCGGGAAAAACTCACCGGAAAAACACCAAAAACACACGTATCGGGGCTGCTTGCCACCACAGTGCAGCAGCGCCGCAACAGAGACGGGGGGCAGCAGATCCGGCGAGGAACAACGAGAGAGGGGAAGGGGGAGGGGCGGGGATGGGTGGGGGATGGTGGAGGAGGGGAAGGGGGAGGGGCGGCGATGGGTGGGGGATGGTAGAGGAGGGAGAGAAGGAGAGAGAAGAGAGGAAATTAGGGTTTAATGTTTGGGAGAGGGGAAATGATAAAATTGTTATGTGGGGTAATTAGGGAAAAGTATCGTCATGTATTGTAAATATTCAAAAAGTATCGTTATGTTTTGTAATTAAGCTATTAGGGTAGTTATATGGTGTAAATTTTCCTTTTAAAAATTGGAAAATTTACACCATATAACTACCCTAATAGCTTAATTACAAAACATAACGGGGGGCTGCTGCCACCACTCACCGGCGCCGGCCAGCCACCTCCGACCACCGGACATCCGCCGCTGCACCACCAGATTTTTTTTTGATCTACAAGATGTAACATACAAAAATACAAATATATACATTGCAAAATTTTAAAAATTTAATGTTTTGAAACCATACATAACCTAATATACACAAACATACAAAAGAGATACACAACACATACAAAAAAATACAAAAAATACAAATACAGATAACTATCTATTCTACACAAGCATACAACAACATACACATATATACAAACACATACACATACAAAAAAGGGTTGATATAGACATTTATATTGTTGACACCCAATTTCGTCCCAAGATTTAATTAGCGGCTAAATTATTTAAATAAGAATCGATTATTAAAATAAAATTAAAATTAAAATTAGATAATTAAAATTAATTGAATTGAAATTAATTAATTAAATTTAATTAAAGTAAAGAGAAGGTTAAAATTGCAAAGCATATCCTAATTCTTATCCTACCCTTACAATTTCTAAATAGCTTGATTTACCCAAAAAAAAAGGCTACTTGCGCAATCCTAACCCTGCACCTAGCTTACCCGCGCAAAATACATATACACACATAACACTCCCTTCCCCCAATACTCAGAAACCCACTCAAATCAGCTCGACCTGTTTCTCCCTCCATACCCGCTTCAACCCGCGATTGATCTCCATTTCCTCCAAAATCGATCCGCTAGCAGCCAAAATCTCGTACCACTGGTCCCCCCATATCCTCCACATCACCTTCCCCGTACAAAATTAGTTGTTTCAATCCCAGCCGTAGGTTTGAACTCGATTTCGATCCGAGCCCTTGGCTTTGATCCTAACGGTAATCTTTCTTGTCTAAATGAGGATTAAAATTGTACTACCCTGAGGGTGAGACAATTTTAACCTTTATCTAACAAGAAATTACAAATTTGGGGGATTTTCAAAATGTTTGGAGCCAAATCAGAAGCCCTAGCTGCGACAGGTATAAATAGATTATTTTACTTGCTATTAAGGGGGTTCGGAAATTTTTAAAGGAGGCAGGGCATAAACATAGTTGGATTTTTTTCAGTTTGTTTGATATTTTCCATATAGTCCTTGTTTCTGCTGAAGCTTAGACAATAGATTTGTTCGTGTCGTGGCTACGTTATACTAGTCGTCGACCTTTCTTGCGTTGTCATTTGAGTCGTCGGCCTTGCTCGCGTCGCTTAGTCGAGTCGCACTTCGGACCCTCGCCTCATTCACTGCCCTTAGAAAGGTAACAACCCTTTCCTCTTTTATTTTCAATCTCTGATCCTTCATTCTTATTTATATTCTGGTTAACTTGCTGAATTCTGGTGTAAAACCCTTAACTATTTTGCTTAAAAATCTAACCTGATTCTTCTTTTATGTGACAAAGAGCAGTGATTTTTTTTTTAAAAAAAGAGTTAAATGTTGAAATGCTAATAATAGTTTTGTTACGATTCTGTGGTTCATATATCATTAAGAAAAGTATTATTCTCAGTTTCTAGTTTGAACTGAGAGAAGAGAATGGAAATCAGTTTTGTCATAGTTCATGTAGGTTCCTGTTATCTCTTTGAGCCACCGTAGGTTCGCATTCGAATGCCTTCTTGTTCTTAGGCCTTCTTAAGAGGTTATGTCTGCATGCTCATCCCTTTTACCCATTTTTCTAGCTTGATTCTGCCTTAGTAATGCTAGTCTTAGGATTCTGAGTATTTGTGTTGTGCTCAACAAAATGTTTGGTTCTTGGTGTGCCTATGAATGGCCGTGAGCAGCTAGCAGGATCAGTTTCTGTTATGGTGTCTTGAGGGTCAGTTCTGGAGGTCTGGAGATGTTAGGAGGAGTAGCAGGTGTTCAGGAGGGTGTAGAAGCTTTCAAAGTGTGAGTTGGTTCTACTTCTAGCTGAGAGGCTGATCTGCAGGGTATAGTAGGATCTGGTGTGTAGAAAGGGATCAGGGTGTTGTTTCTAGAGTATGTGCTGGCTGTTTAGGGTGTTGTAGGGCAGTTGAATAGGTGTTCAGGTGATATAGGGATGTTCCCAGTTTATTAGGGAAGGTCAGGGAGGAGGCTGTTCTGCTTTGTTTCTCAGATGAGTTCAGGGGCTGGATTGTTTAAAGTGTTGTGTATGTTTGTTTTTTTTTAAAAAAAAAAAATTCTTATTAAAGGGAAAAATCAATTTGGTTGAAGGGTCTTATGAGCTTCACTTTAGCAAACCATCTTTTTTGTATCTAAGAGAGATTCAAACATGTCTCCCTGTTTATGTAAATTTAGTGAGTTACTCAGTTAAGCTTTTGTTTATATCCTTAAAGATGATAACTTTGAGTGAGTTTGACAAGTCCTTGGCTTTCCCATTAATTTAAAATAAGATTGCTTTTGAACAAGTTCAAGGATTGATTATCTAAATATTCAGTTTCTTACCACGAGATGTATGCGTTGGCATTTAAAGTTTATTGTCTGTGGATTCACGAATGCAGAATAATTGTTCAAGTCTTATTCTTTGTTGTTTGGTATGAGTTGAGGTTATGTTTAGAATCTAAAATCGTCGCTCGTTGAAACCATGTATAGTATGATAATCATGGCTATTTGGTTTAACTATCATTAATGTCAAAAGTCTTAAAGATAGAATCACAATAAATCTTGTACACGTCTGGTAGCTTGATGCGTTCAAAGCTGAAGTTTTTTTTTCATTAAAACAAACTTGCTTCGTCCAGCTTGATGTCACAAATTGTTGTAAAGCTTGAAAAAAACAATCTTGCTGCTTCTATAATATTTACTAGTCAAGAAATTCATTTATCTTATTGAGATTAGTAATCTATTATAGGATTTTATTTATGAAGTTAAGTATTCTTGCTAAAAGCTCAGTTTGTTTCCCTTTGTATGTTTTGGTTAGTCAAGAATCATGTCATTGCCTGTTCTTAATTTCCAATTCCGAATTCTTTTGTTCCCTTTCAAAATGCTCTCAATTGCATCAGCAGTAAGCATGCGTTTTTTTTTTAAAAAAAATGATGTGAAGTTATTTAGCATATCAAAAGTTTTCTTTGATGGTTAAAATATCAGTTTTGGATCCTTTCTTGGTTATTCCCAAGATGAGTTTGGTTCATTTCTCGTTTTCATGATAATTTTCAAGTGTATTTGATCCCTGCTCTTTTCTTTTAAACCTGGCTTTTCTTTTACATCGTTTATTTATATCAATGACAAGTCATTTATTAATTCTTATCTCTTTCTTTCTTTGCATGACAAACTCTTGTGAACGAGTTGATTAAAACTCACAAATTGGGACGGCTATTTGCATTTGAAGTTATTTGCTCCGCTTCGCATTTTCGGGACTTGATATCCCCGAAAATGTAAAAGAACGAAAAAATGAAAATCACAAAGTCCAAAGCTCAATGATGAGTTTGCGCTTCCGGGTTCTATCTTCTAAACTCCATCTTTCCCCGCTCCCTTAGAAAATGCATAGGATTTCCCCATAGACCGGATTAGTAGCCTGTAGGATAGAAATGATATTTGAATTGTGAATAATTATTGTAAATTACTTAAATTGTTTTTATATGAATGCTTTGTATCATTTCTTTTCGAATCGCCAATTAATTTATGGATGTTTAGAATCATTTGTCAATTAATGAGTGCAAAATCAAATTCGACTAAAATCTTACCCTCGTCATAATTCGCATTTGAATTGTTTCTTATTTATTATATTAAATATTCAATTATTTAATCTAATTCATTTATTTTGTTAATTAATTAATTATATTTATTCATTATTTAATTAAAATTTATTTTCTATTTATTTACTTAATCTAATTTATCTAATTTCAATTAATCATTTATTTAATCAAATAAATATTTATTCATTTATTTATTTAATTAATTATTATTCGTTTACTCCTTTATTTAATTAAAATTGATAAGTATTCATTTATTTAATTAAGTTATTTATGTGCTTATTTATTTATCTATTTATTCAATCAATTAATTAATCCTTTATTATTACCCAATTATTTATCTAGTTTGTTTTATTTATTTATCTAACTTCATTTAACCTTTACTTGTTTTATTAATTAATTAATTGATTATTGTTTCATTATCTATTTAATTAATCTTAAATTGGATCATTTATTTATCTAAGTATCAGCGTAATTAAAATCTTATCTTATTTATATCATTCATATTATCCTTGTATAAAATTAGCTTTATATATTTATTATCCTTAACAAATTCGTGAAAACCGCCGGATTAACCGCATTTAGCGGATTTTCGAAAGTGCTCCCGCAAGGGACCTTCTTTCGGAAATAAAAGAACCACTTACCTAAGAACCTCTGATTTTTTTATTTAATTTCTTTTAAATAAAGAATAAATTGCACTCTTTAGTTAACTTAGGTTCCTAATAATCCTTAAATTAGGTGGCGGCTCCAAAGAAAACCCCTTTGGAGTCCCATTTTGTTGAAATATACCCGAAACCTGTCTTTTCTTAAAGGATAATTTTTGGGGTTCAACAGCGTGGCGACTCCGCTGGGGATACGCAAATGGTTCTAACCAAAAGGTTTTCACGAATCTGTTTGTTTGTATTGTTTGAGTTGTATGCTGATATTTTTATGCGTAGCTTATTTAATAATTGTTGAAACTAGCATGATTATATCTATTGTTTATTTGCGAGCATGCTTAGTTAATTTAGTTGATTGTTGTGTGTCACGAAAACATGTCACTACACCCTTATTTGCGCACATATAAACTGGCATTCCGTTCATATTTCCCCCACTCCTGGGAACCTCTTGCATTCTCACTCAAATATCCGCGAGGTGCGCCCATGCGCACCCGCACTTTCTTCCACTAAAGAACCATTGTGACGAGTTGGTACACCAGCGGTCATCGTAGGAATTATTCGACTGCGAGACCGCTTGCCACTCACCTGTTAGCCTCAACCGTTAACCCACTCTTAGAAGGAGATTAGGAGCATGCATGTATTTACACCTTAGTCTGGACCCGGTCCTTGGTACCGCCTCCATAGTTAGGAAACCACCCTTACGTCAACGGGTTTTTTTTAAAAACCCAACGACAATGCATATTATGTGCTATGTGATGACGAATCCTCAGTCCTAACCATGTTTTGAGCAAAATCTGATTTAGAATTTTGTCTTCTATGTTGTCTTTTAGGTCAGAAAATGGAAGAATTTAGCAGAATCTATGTGGTCATAGCAGTCCACATAGAATTTGAGATCATAGAGAGAATTGCAGTCCGGGGAAAGTTAGGCAAATTTGATTGGTTTGTGTTTTAGAGATGGTATGGTGTGGTGAGATCTAAGAGGCGAAGCCCCTGGTGTCTTTAAAAGATCAGTGGGGTCCCTCTCGTGAATGGCTTTGCGTGTGTGCAGGCCCATGTTGATTAACCAGCTGCAAATTCTTATGGAATGAAGTATGCTTGTCGCATACTAGGAGAGTGAAGCCCCTATGTCTATAAACGACTGCTGGGGTCCCTCCTCGAAGACCAGTGCGGTCTTGGCTACCTAGGAAACTGAGAGGCTTGATTAAAGCCGAGGACCAGCGAGGAGCCTTATGAACAAGGTCTGTGAGCCTTGCAAAACCTAGGAAGCTGAGAGGCTTGTCTAAAGCCGAGGACCAGTGAGGTTTTATTTTGAAAGGCCGATTGGCGCCTTTCATGATTTGCAGTCTGGTATCGTGAAGGCAGTTGAAATCTTACCCTTGGATGTAGTGAAATAATCGAGAGTTGTGCTTGGAGGAGCGTTGATGTTTGCAAAAGGTATAGAGGTTTGTTTCAGGTTTTAGGCATCCGGGTTTTAAATTTTGTGCAGATGTTGTGGAGAGCATGAGTTGTGTTGGAATTTTTAGTTGGCACCAACTTTTGGAAGTTAGTTGGGATCACGGAATTGCAATGTCGAGGCGGAGAGTTGATTGTTATCAATTATTGTTATTATTTATCACTTACTCTAAATCTGAATTGCTCAAAACTGGCATGAACTATTTTTCGTTACCACTTGTTTGCGCGTCTTAGGCCCACCTCTGGCAAAGAGGCACCTTACAGGGTAGGAAGCGTTCGCATTTTCATTTACGCTCAACTACTTGTGTTTGCCACATGTCAACTTGTTTAAAATGCAAAGCGCTACGTGATACGCTACGTGATTTGTGTGCAATTTTGCCAATGACATGCAAACTAACATGGCTACTTTTGAACTTTTTCTTTTGTTTTGTTTATCCCCCATTCAGAGGTTTGATTTGTGCTGATTTAAGCTGGCTGATCACTCTTATTACACAAGGACAAAGGACCAATCTGCATACTGGTACACATTTCCACAACTGACAATGACTGGAATAGATGATGAACCTCGCAATACCGAGAAAAATCTTACAACTCCTGAATCATCAAAAAGAAATGTCATTATTGCTCAAGACGAACTGATTGTTGAAATGGCTAAGGAACTACAGATGCTAAAAGATGAGCTAGCTGCGGTAAAAGGGCAAACTCCTAAAAATACGCCGTTGCGTGGGCCCGACGCATCACACTCTCTGGTTCAAATGGGGCAATCTCTGGGGCAGTCTCTGAACTCAATTGATGCGGTCGCCACACCTTTGAACACCCACAATTCTCTAAAAGCACCAGTCCACCAAAGCAACTTGCCACGTCTCCAAGCTCCACCTCCAAATAACGCTCAATCTAGCCAAACAATTAACCGACCACCCATCTACCCATCACATCAACAACACCCATCATACACCCCGCACCCTGCCAATACTTATTATCAGACAAACACTCCATATCCTTACCAAACCTCCACTTACCAAAATGAAACCATCCCGCAAGCTTATACTGAAAATCCATCCGCACCATTAGTCCAAGTGGCGGTATCTGGTGGGCAAGATGTTCCTATTGTGCAAATTGATGATCACACCAATCCTCCTTATGTGAAGTTTCAAAATGGTGTTAGAAGAGTCGAAAAAGCAGTCGATGGGGGTGAAGATTTAGAGAAAAAGGTACAAGGTTGGGTGATGAGTGCTCTTAGCAAAGCATCAAAAGGCAAAGACAAAGAAAGTCTAGAATATGAAGACTTGTGCGTTCATCCTGGGATTGAATACCCAGAAGGGTACAAAGTACCAAAGTTTGTTAAGTTTGATGGCAAAGGCAACCCCCGATCCCATTTGAGAAGGTATTGTGAAACCTTGGGAGTGGGAAAGAATGAAGAGCTTCGTATGAAATTATTCATTCATAGTCTTGAAGGCGAAACTTTAGACTGGTACTCCGAGCAGGATCCCTCAAAATGGATCAACTGGAGGAGTATGGCTCACGACTTCATGGAGCGTTTTGGTTTCTATGCTGAAATACCATTAGATCGGTTGGCTATTGCAAGGTTTAAGAAGAAGACGACCGAGACTTTTAGGGAATACGCAGTACGTTGGAGGAGTGAGGCTGCCAAAGTTAAGCCTCCCATGAGTGAGGAAGAGTTTGTGGGACATTTCATCGAGACATTGGATGAATTTTACTATGATCGAATGGCATCCATGACTAACTCTACTTTTGCCAATCTAGTGAAAATGGGGGAGATGTATGAAGCTGGTTTGAAATCGGGTGGGATCACAAATCTGGCCGCTTTGCAAGCTACAAGTAAGGCAATCCAGTCTGGGTCTGGTAATGGCTTTAACAAAAAGAAGAAAGAGGAAGTGGGAGCTGTTGTGGGGAATATCGAGCGTCCACCGGCTGTAAAGTTGAATTTTGACAATTCGTCTGCTTTTCCCACCTACCAAAGCCCATATTACCCAAATTACCCCACTCACTACCAGATGCCACCTGTTCCTTATCCGGTTTACAATGCACAAGCAAATTACTACCAACCTAGAGCACATGCACCTAATCAACACCCTCGTCAGCCAAATTTTCAAGCACCCCAGAATTACCAGCCTCGTCCTCCTGTTCGTCCCAATGTGCAAGGGTTTAATCAGAATTACGAAAGGAGAGCAACCAAAACCTATACTCCTATAGCCGAGTCATATGGCCAGCTTTTTGAGAGATTAAGGAATGCAGGAGTTGTGCAGCCTATCCCTGATAACACCCCAAACCCTCGTCCAAATTGGTATGATGCAAATAAGCACTGTGCTTATCACTCAGGGGCAGCCGGCCATGATATTGAGAGATGTTATACTTTCAAAGACAAGGTCGAGGGTTTAATCAAAGCGGGCACCATTCAACTCACCGGCACTCAGCCAAATGTGCATGATAATCCTCTTCCCAATCATGGTAACAATGCAGTTAATATGATTTCGCTTGAGGAAGAACCAAATATGCAGGGCACCATAGTCTCTATCTATGATGTAGAGGTTGATAATATTGCTTTTAAGGTACCTAAGCAAGCACTAACTCTATTTCCAAAGAATGAGGGAACTTTTGGCCTAGATGGCAACCCCGCTGAAGGAAAGATGGAAAAGGTTGAGTCTGAGAAGAAGCCGACTAGTGTCATGCTACAACCTCTTTTACTATTGAACCAGTCATTTGTCCAAGCACCAGAAATGGCCATGCAGAATTTGATTGAAGGTGTTGGTAGCCTATTCTTGAATGATAGATTGAAATGCAGTGCAACTACTGAAGATTCTGAGAAAGAGCCACATGTGCAGAATGCTGAACCAAGTAATGTGATGGCTAATTGGACTTGTGGTCCAAAAGAGACTTGATGAATGAACTCGTTATTTTTGTTTTGGCATCACAGTCAGCTTGAGGCCCTGAACTGTGTTTTGCACTTTGTTTATGTTTATGTCTATGTCTTTCAAATGACTCTTTTAAATCCTGCATGTTTACTTTTATGTTGTATGCCTCCCTAAATTAGGTTTTGAATAAACAAATGCACTGCATTCCTACCTTAGTATTTTGCTATACTTTCTATTTATGTGCTTTATTGTTTGCTTCTGATTAATATACTTACTACTGTTTCAAATTAAAAACAAAACCTGCTTGAACTTTGCTTGTGATCTATAACGAAACTGCTGAACGATTTAAGGATGATGCACTGGAAGGTTACTTTTTGCACTTTTTTGGATATTACATTACCGTTAGAACTTCAAACTGGGGCAGCTTTATCTGCCGGCACTTGGAGCCGAAGCGGTTTGTCTATACAAATGGAAGTCCTTTATTTGAGAAACCATTCAAGAAGATAAGTTGGAAGATATTGAATGCACAAAGAGAAGATTTGAATAGTTTACTTCAAACCGGGGCAATTGGTGTTGAAGAAGCTCTTTCCCAATTAAGAAGAAGCAGCGGGAAAATTTGCGCCAAGTTGGCAATGTCATTATGTGGAAGAACACTAATCCTGGCAGATATTTACAATCAAGTTTATCCAAAGGTAATCAACACAGATGCCGTCAAAAGATACTATGTCTGAAGCAACCGCAACTTAGCATTGGTTTGGATGTAATCTTTGATGTAATGCGAACTACGCGTAACCTGATTCCCGAGGCGGGATACGTAGGCAACTCATATAGAGTTCGGTTGCACTAGCACAGGAATACCCTATTTCCTCTTTTATGTATGTTTGAACTACTTCTGACCTGATTCCTGGAATGGCAACAGGATAAGTAGGCAATCCCCGTCGGATTCGGTCAAAATATTGTAACACTTTAGGCTTGTTTATCTTTTGTGATGTAATGCCGAACTACACATCTGGGCAGATGCGTGGATTTTCCAATTCGGATACGGCTTCGTACTTAGATTGCCATATTTTCCCAAAAAATCTTTATGTAAGCAGAACTACGCACAGTCTGATTCCCGTGGAGGGATACGTAGGCGCTCTTAACGGGCTCGACTCCATAATATTAAAATTTTTAGACTCCCCTAAGGCAAGCAACTGGGGCAATTTTGCAAGATAATTTGAAGATTTGAAAGATTGCAACTGGGGCAATTTTTTTGCAAAGATAATTTGAAGATATGGAAGATAGAAACTGGGGCAAATTTTGCAAAAGAGTTCGAAGGCATAAAGGTTATAACTGGGGCAGATTTTTGCAAAATTGGTATGGCTTATCAAAGGATTAAGTGGCAAAGTTCTAAAAGTATTCGAGATTAGCATAAGTTGCAAAAACAATTTACGTTCAGTTTGTTTCAAGATATGTCATGAGTTTGAGTTAAAGCAGGAATTTTAAATTCATTATAACTTCGGTCGTGTATCAATGATTATTTATTTTATCAAATTACTTTATTTTGCCTCTATCCTGAAATATTATACAATATTGAGTTCGTAAATCAAGTCTCTAAGTATAATTTGCAAGCCCAAGTCTAAAGAAGAACGAGGGAGCAGTGGCAGCAAGTTCAAGATGAATCAGCACAAATCAAACGCCCCTACCCAAAACTAACAAATTTTTCTTTGAGAGCAGGAACGAGAAAGATTGCAATGAGAGGATCATTTGCACTATGGATGGACAATTTATTGAATGCGCATCCAAAGTTGCCTTGCAAATCGCGTCGCATTTCCCTTTTTATGACTTAAAGCATTATGCTTTGTCATGAGTTTTTGCCGAACAGGCGGCATTTCCACCTCTATGACTTTCATTCCTTATAGGCGACAAAGTCGAGGCTTGTTTTGTGTTTTCAAATTAAGCCAAATATGGCATCGCTTTATTTCGGATGATAATCCGCACGAGGCCATCCCTTGCTGGATTGTCTCGCCAATTGATTTATCAATGGCTATCGCACCGACTACATTTTCGCGCTACTTTTCTTTGCACTTGCTTTCAATTATGCCTTTGTACTTGCTTTATATTATGAACCGCTTTACTTTTAGCTTAGCAGGTTAACAGGTCAGCCCCGAGACCCTCCTTGCTTCGTGCCGGACCGGTTCGCCAGCTGATTTGTTTGACAATCAACCCCAAGACCCTCCTTGCTGCGTGCCCGACCGGCTTGCCAGTTGATTCGTCAAGATGTTTAAATTGCCTTGCACTTGCTTTCAATTATGCCTTTGCACTTGCTTTATATTATGAACCGCTTTACTTTTAGCTTAGCAGGTTAACAGGTCAGCCCCGAGACCCTCCTTGCTTCGTGCCGGACCGGCTCGCCAGCTGATTTGTTTGACAATCAACCCCAAGACCCTCCTTGCTGCGTGCCCGACCGGCTTGCCAGTTGATTTGTCAAGATGTTTAAATTGCTTTGCACTTGCTTTCAATTATGCCTTTGCACTTGCTTTATATTATGAACCGCTTTACTTTTAGCTTAACAGGTTAACAGGTCAGTCCCGAGACCCTCCTAGCTTCGTGCCGGACCGGTTCGCCAGCTGATTTGTTTGACAATCAACCCCAAGACCCTCCTTGCTTCAGCCCGACCGGCTAGCCAGTTGATTTGTCAAGATTGTTGATAATGCTTTGCATTATGCCTTCGCACTTGCTTTATTGCTTCGCCAGTTGTTTGGAAGACAACTTATCAATGACATCGCAACCCGCACTTGCAAATTTGTATCATCAATATTTGATCATGCTTTACTTTTGATTATCAGGCTTTATTAGCAGTTGCTCGCTTACCGTTTGTTAAGTCTTTACAGAACTTTAGCAGTACCGCAGCAGCATTTGGAGCATAACGTGGAACGTTTTCTTAGCAGTGAACTGGGGCAATCGTTGATATGAGCTAGACTCGTCAACGAGGATCTGAAGAATCGCACTCGAACAAGCAAGTTTTACCTAATCTTTCATTTCAGATTAGCGTCAGTTTGGATTCTTTCCTATTCGTGCGTCCCTTCTTTTGTCAATCGTGCGAGTCTTCGTTTCTAAGTGTCGTCGAACTACATACGGCCTGATTCTCTTTCAGCCCGAGATATGTAGGCAACTCGAAAACCGGAGTTCGGCCATACCCCATGAGCCTCGCCTTTTGGTCCATGGAATTAGAAGTCCTGGCTTTATCGCGACAAAATTGGCTTTATGTCAACTTCTTTACCCTGAAAACTCTTTCATCCTTTTCTGGGTAAAGAGGGTCAGCTGTTGACACCCAATTTCGTCCCAAGATTTAATTAGCGGCTAAATTATTTAAATAAGAATCGATTATTAGAATAAAATTAAAATTAAAATTAGATAATTAAAATTAATTGAATTGAAATTAATTAATTAAATTTAATTAAAGTAAAGAGAAGGTTAAAATTGCAAAGCATATCCTAATTCTTATCCTACCCTTACAATTTCTAAATAGCTTGATTACCAAAAAAAAAAAAGGCTACTTGCGCAATCCTAACCCTGCACCTAGCTTACCCGCGCAAAATACATATACACACATAACACTCCCTTCCCCCAATACTCAGAAACCCACTCAAATCAGCTCGACCTGTTTCTCCCTCCATACCCGCTTCAACCCGCGATTGATCTCCATTTCCTCCAAAATCGATCCGCTAGCAGCCAAAATCTCGTACCACTGGTCCCCCCATATCCTCCACATCACCTTCCCCGTACAAAATTAGTTGTTTCAATCCCAGCCGTAGGTTTGAACTCGATTTCGATCCGAGCCCTTGGCTTTGATCCTAACGGTAATCTTTCTTGTCTAAATAAGGATTAAAATTGTACTACCCTGAGGGTGAGACAATTTTAACCTTTATCTAACAAGAAATTACAAATTTGGGGGATTTTCAAAATGTTTGGAGCCAAATCAGAAGCCCTAGCTGCGACAGGTATAAATAGATTATTTTACTTGCTATTAAGGGGGTTCGGAAATTTTTAAAGGAGGCAGGGCATAAACATAGTTGGATTTTTTTCAGTTTGTTTGATATTTTCCATATAGTCCTTGTTTCTGCTGAAGCTTAGACAATAGATTTGTTCGTGTCGTGGCTACGTTATACTAGTCGTCGACCTTTCTTGCGTTGTCATTTGAGTCGTCGGCCTTGCTCGCGTCGCTTAGTCGAGTCGCACTTCGGACCCTCGCCTCATTCACTGCCCTTAGAAAGGTAACAACCCTTTCCTCTTTTATTTTCAATCTCTGATCCTTCATTCTTATTTATATTCTGGTTAACTTGCTGAATTCTGGTGTAAAACTCTTAACTATTTTGCTTAAAAATCTAACCTGATTCTTCTTTTATGTGACAAAGAGCAGTGAATTTTTTTTTTAAAAGGAGTTAAATGTTGAAATGCTAATAATAGTTTTGTTACGATTCTGTGGTTCATATATCATTAAGAAAAGTATTATTCTCAGTTTCTAGTTTGAACTGAGAGAAGAGAATGGAAATCAGTTTTGTCATAGTTCATGTAGGTTCCTGTTATCTCTTTGAGCCACCGTAGGTTCGCATTCGAATGCCTTCTTGTTCTTAGGCCTTCTTAAGAGGTTATGTCTGCATGCTCATCCCTTTTACCCATTTTTCTAGCTTGATTCTGCCTTAGTAATGCTAGTCTTAGGATTCTGAGTATTTGTGCGGTGCTCAACAAAATGTTTGGTTCTTGGTGTGCCTATGAATGGCCGTGAGCAGCTAGCAGGATCAGTTTCTGTTATGGTGTCTTGAGGGTCAGTTCTGGAGGTCTGGAGATGTTAGGAGGAGTAGCAGGTGTTCAGGAGGGTGTAGAAGCTTTCAAAGTATGAGTTGGTTCTACTTCTAGCTGAGAGGCTGATCTGCAGGGTATAGTAAGATCTGGTGTGTAGAAAGGGATTAGGGTGTTGTTTCTAGAGTATGTGCTGGCTGTTTAGGGTGTTGTAAGGCAGTTGAATAGGTGTTCAGGTGATATAGGGATGTTCCCAGTTTGTTAGGGAAGGTCAGGGAGGAGGCTGTTCTGCTTTGTTTCTCAGATGAGTTCAGGGGCTGGATTGTTTAAAGTGTTGTGTATGTTTGTTTTTTTTAAAAAAAAAATTCTTATTAAAGGGAAAAATCAATTTGGTTGAAGGGTCTTATGAGCTTCACTTTAGCAAACCATCTTTTTTGTATCTAAGAGAGATTCAAACATGTCTCCCTGTTTATGTAAATTTAGTGAGTTACTCAGTTAAGCTTTTGTTTATATCCTTAAAGATGATAACTTTGAGTGAGTTTGACAAGTCCTTGGCTTTCCCATTAATTTAAAATAAGATTGCTTTTGAACAAGTTCAAGGATTGATGATCTAAATATTCAGTTTCTTACCACGAGATGTATGCGTTGGCATTTAAAGTTTATTGTCTGTGGATTCACGAATGCAGAATAATTGTTCAAGTCTTATTCTTTGTTGTTTGGTATGAGTTGAGGTTATGTTTAGAATCTAAAATCGTCGCTCGTTGAAACCATGTATAGTATGATAATCATGGCTATTTGGTTTAACTATCATTAATGTCAAAAGTCTTAAAGATAGAATCACAATAAATCTTGTACACGTCTGGTAGCTTGATGCGTTCAAAGCTGAAGTTTTTTTTTTCATTAAAACAAACTTGCTTCGTCCAGCTTGATGTCACAAATTGTTGTAAAGCTTGAAAAAAACAATCTTGCTGCTTCTATAATATTTACTAGTCAAGAAATTCATTTATCTTATTGAGATTAGTAATCTATTATAGGATTTTATTTATGAAGTTAAGTATTCTTGCTAAAAGCTCAGTTTGTTTCCCTTTGTATGTTTTGGTTAGTCAAGAATCATGTCATTGCCTGTTCTTAATTTCCAATTCCGAATTCTTTTGTTCCCTTTCAAAATGCTCTCAATTGCATCAGCAGTAAGCATGCGTTTTTTTTAAAAAAAAAATGATGTGAAGTTATTTAGCATATCAAAAGTTTTCTTTGATGGTTAAAATATCAGTTTTGGATCCTTTCTTGGTTATTCGCAAGATGAGTTTGGTTCATTTCTCGTTTTCATGATAATTTTCAAGTGTATTTGATCCCTGCTCTTTTCTTTTAAACCTGGCTTTTCTTTTACATCGTTTATTTATATCAATGACAAGTCATTTATTAATCCTTATCTCTTTCTTTCTTTGCATGACAAACTCTTGTGAACGAGTTGATTAAAACTCACAAATTGGGACGGCTATTTGCATTTGAAGTTATTTGCTCCGCTTCGCATTTTCGGGACTTGATATCCCCGAAAATGTAAAAGAACGAAAAAATGAAAATCACAAAGTCCAAAGCTCAATGATGAGTTTGCGCTTCTGGGTTCTATCTTCTAAACTCCATCTTTCCCCGCTCCCTTAGAAAATGCATAGGATTTGCCCATAGACCGGATTAGTAGCCTGTAGGATAGAAATGATATTTGAATTGTGAATAATTATTGTAAATTACTTAAATTGTTTTTATATGAATGCTTTGTATCATTTCTTTTCGAATCGCCAATTAATTTATGGATGTTTAGAATCATTTGTCAATTAATGAGTGCAAAATCAAATTCGACTAAAATCTTACCCTCGTCATAATTCACATTTGAATTGTTTCTTATTTATTATATTAAATATTCAATTATTTAATCTAATTCATTTATTTTGTTAATTAATTAATTATATTTATTCATTATTTAATTAAAATTCATTTTCTATTTATTTACTTAATCTAATTTATCTAATTTCAATTAATCATTTATTTAATCAAATAAATATTTATTCATTTATTTATTTAATTAATTATTATTCGTTTACTCCTTTATTTAATTAAAATTGATAAGTATTCATTTATTTAATTAAGTTATTTATGTACTTATTTATTTATCTATTTATTCAATCAATTAATTAATCCTTTATTATTACCCAATTATTTATCTAGTTTGTTTTATTTATTTATCTAACTTCATTTAACCTTTACTTGTTTTATTAATTAATTAATTGATTATTGTTTCATTATCTATTTAATTAATCTTAAATTGGATCATTTATTTATCTAAGTATCAGCGTAATTAAAATCTTATCTTATTTATATCATTCATATTATCCTTGTATAAAATTAGCTTTATATAATTATTATACTTAACAAATTCGTGAAAACCGCCGGATTAACCGCATTTAGCGGATTTTCGAAAGTGCTCCCGCAAGGGACCTTCTTTCGGAAATAAAAGAACCACTTACCTAAGAACCTATGATTTTTTTATTTAATTTCTTTTAAATAAAGAATAAATTGCACTCTTTAGTTAACTTAGGTTCCTAATAATCCTTAAATTAGGTGGCGGCTCCAAAGAAAACCCCTTTGGAGTCCCATTTTGTTGAAATATACCCGAAACCTGTCTTTTCTTAAAGGATAATTTTTGGGGTTCAACATATATACAAAATATACATATTTCTATATACAAAATATACATATTTCTATATACAAAATACAAAAATATACATAGATATACATATTATATATACAAAAATACAAAAAATATACACATACGATTTTATAGACATACCAAAACGGAAAAAACAAAAGGAAGATCCTATCGCCGGAATCCGCCGCAGCAGGGCAGCAGCGCCGCTGCACTGCAGCAACAGCAGCGGCGATCGAAGAAGGGGACAACGTTGCAGCAACTTCCATGTTCTCCGGTAGATACCGGAGTCAGATCTGGTTGCACGGAGGGATGGGGTGGGGCAGCGGGGGGTGGGGCTGATGGGTGGAGGAGGAGAGAGAAGGAGAGAGAGGGGGTGGAAATTAAGGTTTTATGTTTGGGGAGAAGGAAATGAGAAAGTGTTGTTATGTATTGTTATGTATTGTAAATATGGTAAAACTATTGTTATTTTTTGTAATTTAGCTATTAGGGTAGTCATGTGGTGTAAATTTTGCTTATTAAAACTAGGTAGCCACAGTAAATAATTACAAATGAGGCCCACATTTCATCCATAGCACCCCTTTATTTTTTGAAATTTTTTCCAAAATAGACAGCCCACTATCCAAAATTACAAACAAGAGGCCATTTTTTTTTTCATGCATAGCACCCACCTCTAAAATTACAAATTTCAGCACTCCATAAAAAACACACTAACAACCAAATCTCCTCCTCCCCAGCCACTAAGTCGCCGGCAGACACCCGCTCCCGCCAGTGGTGTCGTTACGTTTTTGTATTTTACTGAATTTATGTTGTTTATTGCGTTTAAATCATTGCTTTGGACAAGTTTATAGACACAAATCTCCCCAAAAAATAAATTATACATGAATATACATAGATAAATGCGTCGTAATGAGAGAAATACAAAAATATACACAAAAAAAAGTAAAAATTCATATAAATATCCTTAATATATAGATTTATTCACTCACATATACACACTTATGCAAATTTATACAATTTTTATAAATGTGTATAAATTTGTATAAAATTGTATCAACTTGCGGCGACTGCTATCTCGGGAAAAGGGTGACAACTCGGGTAAGATTCGAAAATATGTGCCATTTTTGGTAATTTTTGTCTTTTACTTGTCCTTTAGTGTAATTATCCCTTATTTTTACATTACACAACATAACACCTCTTATTTACAAATTCCATAACATAGCACCTATTTAAACTAAAAACCCTAGGAGTCACTCCTTCACCCTCCCCCCACCACCGCTTCGCCACCAGAAACCGAGATGACATCATTGTCGCTGCCGGCTGGCGGTGGCCAGAAAATGAAAATTCACCGGATTTGCTTATTTTATTTATGGATTTGTTTAAATAATTTTTTTTGATAATTTTATAGACCTAAATCTATCAAAATAATAAATTATAGATGTAAATACATAGAAAAATGTGTATGCAAGAAGAAAAATAAAAAAATATACACAAAAAACATAAATTTTATACAAAACATCCATAAAAAGTTTACAAATCTAAAATTTATACAATTTTATTCATTGTTCATACACGCAGATACAACTTTATACAATTTTATAATACATAAAATGTGTTTTATACATTGTCAATACGTACATATACAGATTTATACATTTTTATACACGTTTAGAGAATTGTATAAAAATATATAAAAGTGTATAAACTCACAAAAATAATGTTAAACAGTGCCTCGTGCAGATTTTACGTAAAGGCTTAACAAATATCCAAGATCTATACAGTTTTATACAAAAAAAAAAAAACACTAGATCTAAACATTAAACGAAAGTTTTAACAAAAAACTAGTAGATCTCAACGATTTTTTATGAAAAAAGTGAAGAAAAAGAAGAAACTTGATAAATAAACTCCTCACCGGAGTTTTGATCAGAATATACAACGAAAATCAATATTGTTATTCAAAAAGTAAAAAAAACGAAAAGAAAAAGAAGAAGTAGCGGCGGCGGTGGTGATGGTGACCACGGCGACGATGGTGTCAGTGGCTTGGAGGAGAGGGGATGACGGTGGTGCAGTGGTGGAAGGGTTAGGGGGTGGCGGCTGCATTAGGTTTAATGGGGAAAAGAAGAGAGAAAAATGGGAAGGAGAGAAGGAGAAGAGAGGGGAAATGGGGACTAGGGTGATCCAAATTCGAATTGGTTCCTGGTCGTGGTCAGAGCCCGCTGTGTTCTTTTTTTTCTTTAAATAGGAGATGCTATAGAGTGAAGAAAAATTTTTTAAAAAGGAAGGAGGTGTTATGTCGGGTAAAGTAGCAAAATAAGGCTCTTTTTGGTAATTTTCATGAGTGGGGTGTTTCTCAATATAATTGTCTCATTTTTTTTTATATATACCTGCATATATCATGTGTTTTTTCGATATAAATTTACCTAACATAATTCATGTGCTTTGCTGATGTGTCATAATAAGTTTCGCTTATGTTTGTGAAGCATTAATTTTAAACTTTTTATTATAAGGGAATAAATATAAAAGGTTGCCTTAGAAAGGACATATAGTGAAGGCTTTCGCTTATATTACAGTAGCAAAAACACTATTAGAAACATTTTGAATTTCGACAGACGAGTTTTGAGGGTCGGTCGTCGGTGAACATTTACCGAGGGCAAGTCATCGGTGAACTTTTACTGAGGGACTCCCCTCAGTGAATTTAAGGATAAAAATAAATATTTTATTCGTGGCTAACGAGGGACACCCCTCAATAAATTTAAGGAAGAAAAAATGAGAAATATAATTACGGCTACCATAAGACTTCCCTCGGTGAAATTAAGGAAAAAATAATTACAGCTACCGAAGACCTCCCCTTGGTTCAATTTTTGAAAAAATAAAAATATAATAAAGCTTTCGAGGGACTTTCCTTGGTGCGTTTTATGAAAAAAAAATTACGAAAAAATATATATAAAGGTAATAATGTCTACCGTAGGACTTCCCTCAGTGAATTTTAGGAAAAAAAACAATGGCTAACAAAGGACTCCCTACGGTGAGTTGTAAGGGAATAAATAATAAAATGGTAATAAAGGTATCGCGGAACTCCTCTCGGTACAATTTAGTAAAAGAAAAAAATGATAAAAAGTTAATAAATCTACCTAAGTTATATATATATATATATAACAATTACCACTGAGCGACTTCCCTCAGAGGTCTAGCATATAAAATAACACCCATTTATTTTTTTCTTTCACTTCTCTTTTCTTTCTTCTTCATTCTCTCACACCCACCCTGCTGACCCACCCACCCATCCCACAACGTTGCCCGCTGCCACAACTGTGTCACCACTTCTTCTTCACTTATCTTTTCTTTATTAAGAGTTCCAATTTTTTAAATAAATTCTCTATTTTTTATTTTCATTGAGCTAAACTTTCATTGTAAATTTTTGCTAGATATTTGTTGATGTGTTTTGGAAATGAGATTTTTCATTATTTGCAATGACTGATGTGGAGAGTGGAAGGAGGGCTTTGAAATATTCGGGATTGAATGAAGAGAAAAGTTCAGTGAGAATTGATGCAAGTATAAATACTTTTTTGTTGTAGTCTATTTCTATTTATTTTGTTGAATGAGCCTGGATTAGTTATAATGTTGTTTGTTTTTCTTTTTCACAGTTTAGTGATTTTACATTGTACGCTTCCAATCTAATACCCCCGATTTCGTGAATTCACGCAATTTTTAGTTTTCTTTGAAATTTAAAATCAGCAAGAACTAGGGGATTACTTCTGGTCTGAGTTAGGGAACAATTTTTTTTTAAAAAAATTATTTATTCGTTATTGAGTGGTGTCCCGCGGTAGATAAATTAAATAAATTATTATTTATTTGTTCATCGAAGTATATTCATCATAAAATAAATTTAAAAAATAATTTTGAATTCTCACCGAGGAATGTCCCTCGGAAGTTATTTAATATTTAATATTTAATATTTCTTTTACTGAGGGTAAATAAAAATTTCATTGTCCATAAAAATTCTTTATCGAGGGATGTCCATCATATCGGTACTACCGACGACCGTTCATCGATGAGGTGCACAGCGATTAGAATAATTCGACTGAGGTGTTCCGAGGGAAATCCGTCGGGATGACGTGTTTTTCGAGGGATATTCATTTGAATCGTCCCTCGAAAAGTAATGTTCTTTTAATAGTGAAAGCTTGATGTCACGACTTCAAATTTGGGATGAGAATTTATTATTATTTATATTTTTTAGTTGCCTAATAACTTTAGTTTTGAGCGTGGAGGAACAAAAATAACATTACATAAGAACAAATATTTCGTTACTTTAACCTCATGGTTATATATGGTGAAAATTGGATCGGATACATTATTTCCAGATGTCTGAATACGTGGCATGCTCGGGTAAGCAGACGAAGACAAAGTACGTTCAATTAACATGAATACGACACGACAACAACCAAAGAGGGTTGACTGTCCAAATGGTAAATGGACACTCATAGCTCTGTAAATAATAAAATGGACACACAAACATATAAACTTTCCGAGCTCAACTGAATCCGCAATGCTCGGACCAACGTTATCACGTCCAACAATATGGTCTATCAGTTGAGTGACATTAGGAAGTGGGGAATTGTATTTGTTTTGGGACTCTACACCTATGTATACTTCTTCTCCCCTCATTTGTAACCCCTAGTCATTCAAACACATACAATATTGTTATTCTGCTATTCTTGCTACTACTGCTACTGTTGTTGCTTGAGCTGCTACTTGCTACTGTCATTGCAGTCACTCACTACCGCTATCTATAACATCCTTCTTACCTTTTGTTTTATTTACATTGTTATTTCATTATTGTTACCATTTATTCGTTTATTATCCATATATAGTTGATCGCTTAATACCTAATTATCTATTTAACCAGCCTAATCACGTGTAGATCAGCATCATTCAGGTCCTAAATCTTGATATAACTCATTATTTGTAGCCCATATTAAATGTAAATCAACTGTTTAACTTAAGTGGTCGAATTTAGGGTATAGATCTCGTAGAAAATAAAATAAAAATGAAACTTTACCGAAACAATTAGATTTGATGTTTTAAACAATTAAGATAACAGTTGATATGATTGATTTTCTCATCGCACGTAGCACGAACTTTAATGACCGATTAGTTATTATTGAAATAAAATTTATATGAATAGAGTGGAAGAACACATATGATGCCTTATTTTTTATAAATAAAACTTTAAAATTGTATATAAGTGTAATTAACCCAACTAGATTTGATGAACCCATGGTTGATTGTAAATTATAATCTATGCAAAATTTCTAGGTTGAAAATATTTTGGGCAAGAAACTAGAGTAAATTAACACTAGTTTCTTGTTTTAAAATGGAAGGAACATTTGGTTAGATGAGGAGACATGATTCTCCTTTAGGACTATGGTAAATAGGGATACGGATAGTACTTATACTAATGTAAGATCTGAAATTTAGAAAATTGGGGGAGGCGCTATTTAGAATTCATTCATTCAAAAGAACGGTCGAAAATTCAAAAAAGTTCAAAAACGAAGCGGGTTTTTGCATGCATGAAATTCAAGAGAGATAAAAAACTTCTCTCTCTTTCTAAACTTTTTGAAAATTTGAAAACAGCTCTCAGCCCTCCTTATATACCCGCGCCCTCACTACTTTTTTCACCTCTCTCTCTCACATACACACACACTGAGAGAGCTTAAATCTGAGCATATTCTTCTTAATCAGAAAAGGCTTAAAATTTCTTAATTGTAAGCTTCTCTTTAATTTGTCAATGTGTTCATTCTAAGATTTAATCTGTTTGTTTCATGACCATACATTTCGTTTTTGCTGTTTAGTAATCTAATTAATTATTCATTATCGATGCATTTCTTTACATGGCTCAATCCTTATTTGTGTTTTACAAGCTGGCATTGGCAGGTAAAGCCTTGGGTAGTCGACTTAGAACCCATTTTGGTTTATTAGCCACTTTTCTACAAGTTAGATTTCACTTTTAGTTTTTTTTTTCTTTTTTAAGCATACAAGGCGTATAAGCCTACGAATTTTTGAATTATCAAATATTTACTAATGAGTTTATAAGCCACTTTCAAGCTCACCCAAACAATGAATGTTATGGACACGGTGGTCTACTTCAAATTCAGAATTAATTTGCTTCTGCCCCAATGTAGTTTCATCTAATCGTTTATTAAGCTTTTGCTAGACTTGTTGTGTTCCAATTAATGTATTCATTTCTCCATAATCATGCACTTGTTTAAGGATATGCAATTTTGAAATTTTACATCTCACTTAGGCTTAGTAGTCTATAGATCTTGTTCTGGATTACTCATTGAACCAGCTAATATGCTTCACTTATTAATTATGTAGCTCTTTAATGTACCTATCTAGTAATATATATTAGTAATTGTTAGCTGATGCTGATTGTGTTTGTTATATTGTCATTCAAGTAAGCATTTTTAACAGATGAAATCTCAAGATCTTTTAGTGCAATTTATAGATACTAAGATTTTGATGTTCTTTCCCTTTATTTGTTATGATAGGTGACTGATTATAATCTGTTTGATATCTATACTCGGAGAAATGGATTCTTTGCCGGACGCCATTGTGCAATGTATCTTATCACATATAACCAATGCAAAAGATGTGGCTTCTTGTTCTTCTGTATCGACGAGATGGAAGGAGTCAATTCCTTATCTCAATAAGCTTGTCTTCTCTCGTAACGTTTTTGACAACCTTAAGAAGTACTCCCCTGATGACATTGTTGGCCACATGGTCTCTTCCATTCTTCGACTAGAAGAACTTGTTGTATACTGCCCTTTTACTGCTTCTGGCCTAGCGTCGTGGCTTTCAATGGTTGGGCCTTCTCTACGGAGGCTTGAGCTAAAGATGGATGACGACCTCATGGAGCAGAAATCCGTCTCCAAGAATCCCTCAAAGCTGGACTACATCAGAGGGGCACCAAATTTGGAATCTTTGAAACTTTGGGGCGTGAATATGACTCATTGCCCAAAATGGGACACTTTACATAGGCTTAGAAATCTTGAAATAGTTGGTACAGTAACGGATGACTCGACCCTAACTGCTGCATTAAGGGCTTGCCCCAATTTGAGTAACTTGTTGCTCCTTGGTTGTGAGGGACTGAAACATGTCTCTATTGAGCTTCTCAGTTGGAGCTATGTAATCTTGATTTCCGTGGCTTAGGTGACTGCTCCCTTACCCTCAATTGCCCAAACCTTCAGCAGCTTGAGGTGCAAGCTGTAGTTGGATCAGAGTCCGAGAGACTCGGTTACTCAGAAACCTTTCCATATCAATACTGCAGGTAATCAAAATCCTTTCTTTGATACTATTGTTGTGCTTTACTTACAATTAGTTTCACAAAGAACAAACTTTCTATTGCAGGACGTGTGAATATGGTAGAATTTGGAAAACTTGTGGCACTTGAGTCTTTGTCCATGAAAGGAGTTCAATGGTGTTGGGATGCCATAAGCAAAATGCTTCAATTGGCTAGTGAAGTCAAGCATCTCTTCATGAAGGTGGAATTCACTGGGGATTTCCATGCCCTTGAGCCTTTTCCAGAGATTGACATTGTCGATTTCTTTAACAGCCACCCGAAGCTACAAACATTTGACATCCATGGTGCCATGTTTGCTGCTCTTTGCCAGAGAAACAGTTTGAAAAATGTGAGTGCTGCTCATTGTTCAATGGTTCCTTATGGTGCAATTAGTGTTTGTTTAGCTAGCTGATGACATTTTTGAAATCTTGGATGTTTACAGGTGGACTCCAGATTCATCATTCCTTGCCTTGAGGAGGTTGTGATCACTGCAAGATCGCCACTGAATGCTGAACAGAAAATGAGCACTCTAGAGTCTTTAGTTAAATATGGAAAGAAACTGAGAAAGATGACAATAAAAATTCTTCAGATGAAGAGCAGCCACAGCAGTGCAGATGATTTTTTTGAGGATGTTTGCAGATTCAGATACATGAATCGCAGGATTGTTTCAATTGAATAATGACTGAAAAATTACCTGTTCTTTTTCCTTTGTCCGTCCATTGGACAGATCCCTACTCTACTGATTTGAATAGGAACATTCTTGGACCATTTACTTGTTAGTTCCAAAAAGTTTGTATTTTGATTTTTGTAGCTTTAGTTTGTTACCCCAGCTAAGACTCAAAACTGTATTGCATTTTTAATCAGACTTTCAGGTCAAACTGTCTTGCATTTGAAAATCATTGATGAGTCCCATTGGTTAAGGATTTTTGGGTGCTTTTCGGCTATTTTTAGGGTTTCATACAAGTGTACTTTCAAGTACTCCATTGAAACTTTTTGAGCGATTCACAGAACCACTGCGAATAAACTTCATTATCTTATGGTACTACTGACTGATTTACAACAAAGATTGGAGTGGACCCTCCAAGCTGGTCTGCCGTAGCATACATAACTGTTTAATTATAATGCTAATAGGCTGGACATATTGTGAAGGTTTCCACTATCAAGTCATCTTAAAAATAATTACAACATTCATAATAAAGTGAAGCTAGTTGCTACAACATGTTAAATTACATCAACTGTATATAATTCAGTCCATTAGTAAGCATACCTGCCGTACAATTTTATCAAGTTTTGCAGCACTAAGGATTAAGACAAGTCCTGACAAATCATTTTGAAAACCAGGCCTAATTGAGAAGGACAAGCAGCTAGAGATGAACAAGCTCAGTTGATGCAAGTGTATCTTCAGAAATAAGAGTTACTAATAGCTTCTAGTATAGGTTAGGAGCAATACCAACCATAGAGGTATAATTTAAGCAATAATTGTGACAACTACTTGTAAGAGAAAAGAACATCAAGAACGATACAACTCAGAAACATACAGAGAGTACTTCAGCTAATGAGCACAAGTTTCAGAGAATGTACATCAATGTCCACTGAAATGATCAAGTGAAGAATGGAAATAACAAATGAAAGGGCAGGTAGTAAAAACTATTTCAAGTGTACACTCAAAGGCCAAAACCAAGGCAGATAACCTTTGCCTTCGTTATCTGATACAGTAAAAGCTAAATCCATTAATATCACAAAATATTCTCTGCTACATAAAAGTGTCAAATGATACTAGTCCGGAGATTCATCTAGAATGTGATTTCAGCTAAATAAAGTCTAAATTAGCTTCTTCTTTCGGAAATATCGCTTCAGATACAAAATCTGTAAAACCGAAGCCATGATGCAGACTCCCAAGGATGCGATACTAAAGCTAGCCACCCGCGTATTAGTTGTTTCACTAACCGACCGCATCTCTGCTTCTCTGTAAGGACACAAGGAAGATGGTATAAAAGTGAAACAACAAGAGAAAGTAAACCAAAAGCATTGCATCCATAAGCATATTAAAAAGTACCTGGTCTTCAAGTAAATCAAATTTTCATGAATGGCCTCCACAGCTCCCTCAAGCTTTCTCAGCTCAAGTTCAACTCCCTACTAGAGACAGAAACTTGAGTAAGATTTCTAGACCTTCCGAGAAGGATCCCTTTATATACTTATCCGGAAAAGAAAAGAAAATAACAACCATATTATGATCCTTTAGCAAAGTATCAATTCTACAGGCAGAGTTAACAATTAAATAACACATGCTTAAACAAGCTGTAAAAAAGTTTTTGTCAGCGATTTCTGGTGCTGATCTATTCTGCACTTGAATGAGTTATCGAGGTCAACTCGATCACGCAATGTAGCTTCTTCACAGTGCTCAATTCCTGAATGATTTATAAGGTAACAATTCTATAAAATCATACTTTGAACATCCTAATTACAAAATCCACCACAAACACCCCACCCCCACAAAAAGAAGAACAATTATTGTCCAACCATTTAACAACTCCAGAAAACAATATACAAAGGGATTAGCAAACTCAAATCAAAAGTCAGAGCTCGTGTAAGATCGTGAATTACCATGCCTAGGACCAGCATGTGTAAATGGTTCATAAAGAAATGCGTGTTTCGACCACCAAAGAAAAGTGCTCCAAAGCTCAAAAAGAGCCATGTGCATAAAGCTACCAAGGTCCAAACGGCATTGGGATTGTGGGGAAAGATCTATGTTCTATGTGGTAACAAAGACCTTTACTCTAATTTCTATGTTTTCTTCTCTGTTTAATTGACTGTGAGAGTCTGAATCAGATTACTTATTCTCCTTCAACTGTCTTACTCAAACTAAGAATCTTACATCTGAGCCATGATATCCTTGATTGGTCACAAAATTTATGAATCTAAATTTGACTTATGTACTGTATTACTCCCTCTGTCCCAAATTAGTTGACATTTTAGCAATAATCATTTGTCCCAAATTAGTTGACACTATACGATTTCAAAACTAAAATGGTTAGTCTTTTCAAACTATAACCTTAATAATTACAAGAATTCTCAATAAAATTTAATAGTCAAATATTAAATAGGGATAACATAATAAAATACACACTCTATTAAATGGTTTTTTTAATGAGCGTGAAAAAGCTGAAGATGACAACGAATTTGGGATGGAGAGAGTATAAGGGAAGAACTATTAAATTAGCCATTAAAATATTTGCTTGATTGAGAAATATCACATTACAGTTCAAATTTAAATAGTTAAATGGAATTTAAGTTCTTGAAATTTGTTAAAGTTGTACGACAAATATTTAAATGGAATTTTGTCAAACAATTTGGACATCATAAATAAAGATGTCATATAAAACAGGCCAATACCCTTTTTCATCAAGCTATGGAATAATACAGCTATTACTATTTGACACTTTCTCTCGCTGCTTCTCGATAATCACAAATCCAAAGAAACATCCATGACATTGACTTCCCACTTTAAAGAACTCTAATTTCAATTATACTAAACATAAACTATGGCCTTTTAACTCGTTCATAAAACACGCTTCAATAAGGGTTATTAGATTTCTTTTATTCCAAGATATTTGTTTATTGTAGGTTTCAATTGGGATTCCCACTTAAACAACTTTTCCTATTTTAGGATTCTGTAAGCTCTATTTAAAGAGCAATATATCAGAGAATAATAATAAGCAGAACTTTGAAAAAATTCTAGAGGTATGAGACTCTCTCTCAATAATCTTAAGGTTAGAGCTCCCCTTGACAAACCTAAAATTAGAGCTCCCCTTGACAAACCTAAAATTAGAGCTCCCCTTGATGAGCCCTACTATCTTCACTGCCCAGTGACTCGATCCCGGAAACATAACACAAGAGTCCACACTTCTTGAAACAAGTGCAATAATGTTACAAACAAAGATCGGAAGCTGAAAGGACAACAAGATTAGGTCCCACCTCTATCTTCTCCTTTCTGGCAACTGATTCCCAATCCTTAGCAGCAATTCCAGTTTTCCAGTCAAGGCTAACAGTTGAGCTCCCACCTCCTGGATTATGACCATCAATCCAAAAACATGCTAGATAGTTGCCTGCCTCAGTTGTTGTGAAGGCAAACTGACCGTGTGTCATGTTCTCCTTGTTATGAAGGGTGTTCCCATATGGTGAGGTGACCTGCACAAGTAATAACACACCAAGATTCACTATATTAGCGGTATGAAGAAATATGACAAATCAGTCAAGTACACTTGCACAGATGTTCTAGCCCAACAAAGAAGTCCAACAAGCTAATTCAGCAGAACCAAAAAAAAGAAACCTGAATCTCGTGACAACACAAGTAATACCACCTTAAATTTGAAATACCTCCCAATAGACTTTTGGTGTTGATGAACATGTGCTTTCATATTTATTATCAATACTTCAAGGAGCAATCAGGGATATTCAAACAAAATACACTACCCAGCTCGCAATTCAATGTTTTTTCCCCATTTGATCTGTCTAGAAATGTAATACTAAATCACTAGATCAAGAAGGTGCAATAGAAAAACATAAGAATGTAGTGAAACATAAGAAAAACATTCGAATAAAGTAGTCATTTGGCTGCTAAATCAAGAAAACAATCTTCTTGACAACTCGGCAAGACCTAAGATATTACCCAAATCATAATTGATTTGCATACACTAGTCTATCAACTGGGACACTTGCACATTAAACCCAAAAACTCAAATCTTTTCCGAAAATCCAAACAAACCCATTATTCCAGCTGATCTAAAAAGAATGAGTTGACAATTAACCATCTTTAAAAAAAAAAAAACAATTACAATCCTAGATACTAGATTGCCCTTTAAGCAAATCAAGTCACAGATTCACATACACAAACAAGAATGATACTATAGCTACCAAATAAGATTCAAGACAATTCCCTAGTACTATATTAAAGAATAACAAGTTCCCAGGTTCGGATCTCAGCTCCATCTTTGTTGTGGGCAAGTTGAGCCGTATGAATTAACTGAAGTGCGCATAAACTGACCCGAACACTATTCTATAAAAATTAATTGGAGTACCTTGAGGGAAATGGTGGGGGTGGGATGGGAATGATCATCGGACATGACAAAGTAATCAGCCAAAACGACGACGTTATTGTGAAGTTCTTCAGATACACACTTTGTCCCAGTTGGAGGCAGATTCAACCATATAGCTTGTCCCTTGTGCAATAACAACAGTACCATAAAAAACACCCACCTGCTCATGATGCTACCTATTTTTTGAATTTTGACTTTTGGTTATGTACTAGTACGTGTTATAGATAGAGCTTTGGGTTTTGGAAAATAGGAAGAGCAGATTTATTCGTTTACTTTATACTCCCTCCGTCCCAAATTAGTTGTCGCTTTTAGCTTCTTCACGCCCATTAAGAAAATTATTAAATAGAGTGTGTATTTTACTATGTTATCCTATTTAATATTTGACTATTAAATTTTGTTGAGAATTTTTTTAATTATTAAGGGTATAATTGGAAAAGACTAACAATTTTTGTCTTGAAATCCTAAAGTATCAACTAATTTAGGGACACACCATTTTTCTAAAGCGACAACTAATTTAGGACGGAGGGGTACTTTATTACAATTACGTGACCAAATAGTCGTAACGTGGTCTGCACCCATGGGGCCACGTTTTGACGAATAGCCAACTTTTAGAGTGTTAATCAGCGAACAATCACTGTTTACAAAATTATTAACGAATAACACACAGAATATTTTGAAAAATAGTTTGATTGGACGTGCGATGGAGAAGTATCATCGTACTTCCTCCATCCTATTTGAAATGATCGTATTTGATTGGACAATTTGTGAATCTAAATTTGATCTATGTAAGTACTATAGCAATAAGGGAGAAGAAAACATTAAGCTAGCGTTTGGACATGCGTTTGGTTGAAATTTGGGAATTTAAATTTTTGGAGTTGTTTTGTGAGTACTTTTTCAAATTTTTCAAAAACTGTCCAAAAACAACATTTGAGCAATTTTTGAGTTTTTGGAAATTTTTGGAAGAAATTTTGATGAAATAGCATAAACAAACAGTCCTAAAAACTATAACCAAACGGGGGCTAAGTTAGCCATTAAAATGTTTGTTAGATTGAGAAATATCACATTATAGTTCAAATTTTAAATAGTCAAATGGAAGTTACTTGAAATTTGTAAAACAATTTGGACATCCTAAAATGAAGATCTCACATTAGCCAGGCCAATCCCTTCTTCTTCAAGCTATGGACAAATTGCTCTCCATGATCACAAATCCAAGTACTAACGTTTATGACACTGGCTTTCAGTATTGAAAGAACTCTAATTTCAATTTTACAAAAACAAAACCAAGGCCATTTAGCTAGTTTGTAAAACATGCTTCAAATTCATTGCTTTTAGTCTCCCTTGATTCTCAATCCTTAGGAGCAATTCCAGTTTTCCAGGTATAGAAAACAAATGAGTCGCCACCTCCTGGATTGTGACCATCAATCCAAAAACATGCTAGATAGTTGCCAGCCTCAGTTGTTGTGAACGCAAACTGACCGCGTCTCATGTTCTCCTCCCTATGAAGGGTGTTACCATATGGTGAGGTGGCCTGCACGAGTTAAGATCCACTATATTAGTAGTACAATAGAACAAGAAGGTGAATCAATAGAAAAACATAA
Organism: Petunia secreta; assembly: GCA_029990175.1. Taxonomy (NCBI): domain Eukaryota; kingdom Viridiplantae; phylum Streptophyta; class Magnoliopsida; order Solanales; family Solanaceae; genus Petunia; species Petunia secreta. Next base: position 563,441 of record JARKIP010000239.1, on the reverse strand, counting down.
GAACGTACTGAATCATAAGAAAAGTATGCAAATAAATTAGTCATTTGCAGTTAAATTCAAATGAAATATCATACTTTTTCTTATGTCATTGTTTGAACGGTATCTTATCTTATAGCCCGGCGCAGCGGGTCGCCTTTTAAATTAAGTAGATAGAAGAAAGTATTAAATAGATAAAGAGTAGGTGAGTGAGTGAGTCCTCGCTGATTTGAGCGATTTCGATCACCTAATAGGACACCATCTTGTGCAAGGCAACGATTATCATCTTCTATCTGGTAGACTTGGTAAAAAGGTCCCCGACTTCCTCCTGTCCCCACTAACGGGATTATGCTGAGTATGTTGCTATTGTTATTGTTTATAATTTACCATAATTGGAAAACAAACTACCGTTCCAGTTAAAATCTTATGGAGATATGAAGTCCAACGTACTGTAGTCTCTGGAATCTAAACTCTAAAGTACAATTGCTAAAGCAGCAAAACAATCGTCTGGATAACTTGGGCAAGACCTAACATATTACCCAATCATAATTGATTTGCAAACACAACTCCGTTAACCGGGTCTATGCACTATAAAGTATAAACTCATACAGTAAATGACGCATGCATACTAAACCCAAAAAGTCAAATCTTTTCCAAGAATCCAAAACAGGCCATTGTTCCAATTGATCTAAAAAGAATGAGTAGAAAATCAATCATTTTACCCTAACCTAAGAAACAAAAATCACAATCCTAAGTCCTAAATTACCCGTTATGCAAATCAAGTCACATATTCACATATACAAACAAGAATGATACTATAGCTACCAAATAAGATTCATGACAATTCCCTAGTAGTAGTAAACTAAGAATAACAAGTTCCCAGTTTCGGATCCCAGCATCCATATGAATTAATTGAAGTTAACGCAAATTAATCCGAACACTATTCTCTTATAAAACTTACATAATGAAAAAAGATCAGGACTAATTGCAGTACCTTGAGGGAAATAGTGGGGTCGGAATGATCATAGGAGCTAACAGTATACTCAACCGAAACGATGATGTTAGTGTGAAGTTTTTCGTACACGCACTTTGTTGCACTTGCAGGCAGATAAAACCCTCTACGATGAAATGAACCAGCTTTAATACACAGTAAAATCAAATGCAGCGACAAAAACACCCACCTGCTCATGTTGCTTTTTTTTTTTTTTTTCCTCTTCCCTTAAGAATTTTAACTTTGGGTAATATGTGTATATTTGGATAGAGCTTGGGATGTTCAAAAATAGACACATAGGACATATATCTGACAAATAAGCAAGACAGAAAATTTTTCAAAAGAACAATTTGCAGATAAACCATTTAATGTTTTAGCTTGCAAGAACGTGAGTCCAATTAATTAATGTCGATAAGAGATTAAGGCATCTAGCCTAATGTAAACAATAATTTGTGATGTAATTGGCCACATCAAATAAGCATAATCACAAATCACATGTCACACTACACGTAGTATGTCCCTGCATAGGATGAGGATAAATGGCCTTGACAAATATGCTTGGTCCACTCCACCCCCCTCATCTCAGCCATTATTTGAAGGTTGTGTGGTGTACATCCAAACTATTGCTAGCACATATAACGAGCAATCAACGAACATTGATACTAGACATCCTAGATTAATATTGTCATTAAAGTAAAAAGAATCTGTTAAAAGAATAGCTTAATGGCTAACAACTCAAAAATTTGTAAAGTTCAGTAGTCTCTTGTGGCTCCATTTGTTGAAGGGATTCAACTGAATCAACTTTTGCATGAAAATAATACCGTGTATACAATTGAAAAAAACTTTTTATACCTCCCCTCATGGCGGATCTATGTAGAGGGTATTGGGTGCCACGACACCCAGTCATATATATATATATATATATATATATATATATATATATATATATATATATATATATATATATATATATATATATATATATATATATATATATATATATATATATATGTGCTAAATAGTAGTTGTGGCACCCGTTGTACGGAAGGTCTAGATGGTGCAAGCTCAAAGTTTTATTCCTAGAGACCCGAATTTACTCCTAGCTTCAAACAAACCTTTTCGCTTCTCTCATATCTTCTCGACTTCTCCTACGACCAACCTCTTTATCGTAATTATGGAGTATTTTTTTATGTATTTGTCGATATTAATTTTTTCATAGCTCAAATCGAAGTGCAAGGTTGATCGAACCTACCAAATATTTATTCTATTTGGACTATATATATAGCGACACGTCTACATTCAAAATAGTGTGGCACTCGATAATTTAAAATCCTGAATTCGCCTCTGCCTTGGCTACTGCTGATCAACCACGATCATTTGGCAATCTTTACTTCCTTATCAACATCGTGAGAAAATAAAAAAAGATAAAGTATAGGAAAAAGGATAAAAGAAAAGATAGAAGCAATTATTTGAGTACATTAATTCAACTCAACCGTTAGTGTGCTTTACAAAAGAATCTTGGACCTTCATCATCTACCATCTATAGTGACTAGTGTTATCCTATTTTTCCATATGCTTTACCAAAGTATTGTTCCTGTTTACAATTATCAATTCCAAAGGAATAAATTCCTACACCACTAGACTCTAAATTAAATTCCATTTTTCACAATTTGCAAAGTTCACAACACTAGAAAAAAAAAAAAAAAAAAAAAAAAAACAATGGAGTCTCGTTTTGCTCAATTCACTATACTTTCAGACCAAGCTCTTTATGACAAGAATTTCAATCCTAATACCATTGAAGATGATCTAATGAAACTCTTTGAAGTTGAAGCTTACAAGGCTTGGGCATCCATGGAACTTGATCAAGAAAATGAAGTCAAAGAAGCTGAAAATTGCATTACTAGTATTAAAGAAGTAGCAGAGGAACATGTTGACAGTGCAATGGATAATGCTATGGAAGAATTTCGTCGTTTCGAAGAGGAAATGAATCAGATGATGAAAGCTGAGTATGATAGTTTAGTGAGTGTTGCTGAAAAAGCAAGAAAAATGGGAAAGACTATGGAAAAAGTGGCTACATTTGCTGCCAAGAAGTATATTGAAGCTGCTGTTAACTCTGCTGGTGCTTCAATGAAATCTGCTATTAAATCTGTTTCTTTTAACTCTAACAAGATTCATCCTTCTTGAGATATGGGTAATTATCTATTTCATGTATCAGTCTTGCTTCTAGTTGTTTAGCTTTTTAATTTAGTGGATGAATAATACCATCTACATCCGTTTCAATATGTGTGGACCTGTTTGACTTGACACGAAGTTTAATAAAGTAATTAACACTTTGAAACTTGTAGTCTATAATAAGACTTTGGTATTTGTGTAGGTATAAATTATTTTATTAAGGGTACAGTCGTAACAAATATGAGATCCTTGGTAACAGTTCTACTATATTCTCTATGATTGTCTGTAATTAGTTATAGCTACCTTTTGCTTGGCAAAGAAGAAGAAGAAAGAATCATCAAATATATTATCAATAAAGTTGTCTTTAATTATCAACAGAAAATAAATGATAAGACAGTATATAAAAGCTTTATTCTTCTGATGAAGGCTGTAACAAATGTACAAGAAAAGAACCATTGTTTCAGCATATAGTTTACAATCATAGGAGAAGCAACGAAAGTAATCCATCAAAAACAAATAATACTGCCAATATTTTCTTGAACTAACATAGTCAATCAAACAAATACATAGTGGAATTTAAGCAGAAACACAGCTTTTTGTGTAGAGATGAATAGCATATTAGCCTCCTTTTCCACATAATTCTTCTTTCTCAGAAAATGTACTTCGCTAGTCCGGGGACATGGATTTCCTAGTATCTTTCCCACTGAATGGCTCTTGGATCGAAATTAAACGTATTATCTGCATTACTTTCTCTTGTTGCCATCCGAAATGTTTCAGCATTGTTTTCATTGAAACTGTTAAACGTAAGCAGTATTAGCGTTAGAACAGCAATTTAGAGTAGCTTTTAAGTTTGATAGGTAAATAAATACTTAAACTAGATGCTGACTATTTGGATGTGTTAATATAATATTCTGATACAAACTCTATCCCACTATTCTGTTCAGCAGCACCTCATAGGCTCTTACAGACCTCTATAAACATATTATTAACAGATGCCATAGAGAAATGCACTGTTTGTGGTAGAGGCCAAGGAATGGTTCTTTGTTTTATTTTGTTCGTCCTTTACTTCTTTTCGGGCAGTTTTAAGTTTCTACGATGTATCAAAACCTTAGAATGTTGAGTGATATCAGCTCAATGATCAAGTGGTCTATATCGATATGAACTTTGAAGAGTACGAAAGGAGGGACATCAAAGAGTTCACATTCCTTTGAAGAATCCACAGGGTTTGTAGAGTTCGGCTAGTCGAGTGATGTAATTGATCCTTCTGTCTAAGTTTATATGCAGGTCTTGCAAATGTTGGCAAAGTATCAAATTTGATAGGACATCAATGCTGTAGTGCATGTCAACATTCAGAAAGACTAATATACTTTTTCTATACTTCTGCCTTGTCTACTGCCATACCGGGGTCTTGTCCCATTTTAGTTCTTATATATCATGAAGTAATACCGATTAATTTTCATCCATGGAGTGTTTTAGTGTAACTGATTAGTGCCTATGTTATGATTGTTTTTTGATGTATCATAATATCTATAAGCACATAATCCCTGTTAGTGACAATGCTACTTTTTGCCAAGTGAAGCAGGTGTAAACTAATAGTTCATTTAAGAAGCCATTAAAATAATAATGGCATGTAGTGTATTGCTATGTATTTATGAAGGCCATGCTATCCAGTAAATGAAATTTCTGCACTTTTACTGGCCTTTATCTGTCGTCGATTCATGGATTCATCGTGATGTAATCTCTAGCAAAGTGTATAACATTAGCAAGTTTTATTTGATTCCTTCTAGAGGAGCTAATTTGGTAAACAGCCGTATCGAAAGAACGAATTCTGTGGACTACCACAATCGCAAGGACTGAGTTCACAATTATGTCAGCTGGAATCTGGGCAAATTGCAATTGTGGCATTAAGGAAGCATGCATGCTCAAGAACTCGAAGTGTATACTAACTATCTAAGAGCAGCTGTTGCAAACAACATTAGCTTGTGCATTTCATTGTGGCATAAGGTATACACACTCACCACATTCATCATCGATTCGTTATCACCCCTTTCCTTTACCATAGCCAGCACATGAAGATGTCCATGGTTCTGTGGAAGGAAGAATCATATTGACTTGTACTTTTTTAGTCTTTGCCATGTGTGCATAACTGGTATACACTTTTTACCTGAATACTTCAATCCATCCAGGAATGGCTCCTTTTAGGTGCTTGATATAATACTTGGCCTAGGATTATAAGTTGGAGATTCTCCTTCAGGTATTCTAAAAGCATCTCCCATTGTTTTTGTAAATGAGTAGTGTTTGGGCATCCATGTAGCCCTGCCCTAAGGATTATCATTGTCGTGAAAGGTGGGATTGTACACTATAATTCTCCAAAAGGATAAAATACAAATACTAATTTTTTCAATGAGACTTTGGGAAATTGATTCGGACACTTGTTTACCTCTCTTTAGTGTCTCCTCTGCCAACTTTTGCTCCGCATCCATGTCTAAACTAGAGCCTCCATTAAGTGTCTCGCCAAAGGACAATGGCTTCTCTAGTATTAATCTGTTCTTTTCCCCACAAATATAGGCTCGAAAGATTAAGTCTTCATGCTAAGTAAATATGCCCAAGGTCATGGTAATGGAAGTTGGTTTGGCATAGAATGCAGAGTTTGCAACTGACCTGTGCTTACATGGACAAGCATCTTTAGTTTTGAACATTGCTTGGAAAATTTGAGAACATGCATGTAATGTATTGATCCTTAGTGAGCAAAAGTGTGGAGTAAGTTTTTTCTTTCTTTACTTTAGGAGAAACATTGTTATGCTATCTGCCTTCCATGAAATCTAGTTGTTGCAGCTGAGTTTACAATTATGTCTATTTCTCTACACATCTGATCTTTAGAATTTATTGTCTTCTATGAGGGAATGTAGGTTGGCACCCAACTTCTCCCTTAGAACTCCGAACAGATCTGTTTTTATAACCAGCAGTTAAAAGATATCCTTTAACTGATGAACTCTGATAATCTTGAATTCTCATGTGGTAGTTGTATTATAATCTTATGACCATTATTTCTGCTGCTACTATGTACCATCATATGAGAAGTAGTTTGTATATACCTCGTTGTTGAAACGTTCTTTAGCTGAATTTGAATCTAGAACATTTGGCTGGACTCGGAGTATCTTCAGAATGAGAATTGCATCAATATATAGTAAAAGCACTGGTAATATTATTTATGTGTGTGTTATTGCACTAATGGAGAGAGATATATAGTACTCATTGTGAGGTAGCCCGTTGCACCAGTGATAAAAATGGTCTTGCCCTCCAGAAACAGGTCAATGCAGCACGATTCCATTGATGCATAGTCACCTGGACATAGATGTGGATCATAAGTTGGTAGAGGATTCATTGAAGGACCTTCAAGCTGAATGCCACTGTGTTTCAGATTTGAGCCTCTTGATATGACGGAGGGGGAGTCTAGGAAACACATTTCATGGGGTGAAATTGCTTGTTAAACAACAATTGCTATTGTGAGAGTCGTAACTATTAAAATAGCATTACTATAGGAGTATAAAATTATCTTATGGTATATTATATGCTCTTTCTACTTATATATAGGTTTGTCAACACTTTATCATGAAAGATAACTACTAACTAAAAACTTAGATTTGTCTATTTGACTGACAACGTCAACTTACTAAGTGCTTATAAATGTTCAAGTTTGAAGAGGAGAATGTAAACTTATAGTTGATAACATAAATTTAGTATACGCTTATTTATGTTAAAAAGTTTGAAAAGGAGGATGTAAACTTATACTAGTAGACTTGATAATAGATTTATACATGTAAATCATGGAGTTAATTGTTTTTTCTCTCCATAATATATGCAACACTTCAACATAATAATGAGTTAGTTCGTTCAACTAATAATATCCTTCAAGTCCAGCAGAATTGCATTACATACAAAATTCGTAAATCTAGAAAAGAAAATTCTATATGCAAATATAATCTCTACTGAAAGGGAAATCTCACTGAAATCTTAACCAACTTAGCTATTTTGTTCTAGTGTAAGATTCTCTATCCGTTGCATTTGCAATTCTTATACATACACATTCCAAATATGTCAAAAGAGAAAAATCATAAAGCAGTCAAAACAAAAAGTAGCTCATGTGATCCAAAAATTAATCTTGTTTGTTTGAAATGCTTTTGCAAAACAAAATTTTTAAAAAGTTGTTTTTCAGAATTACCTTGGTGGCTAGCTAGCTGGTGCATGTGCCTCAATTCTAAGAATTGAGATTCAGAATTACCTTGGTAGCTAGCTAGCTGGTGCATGTGCCTCAATTCTAAATGGTACAGATAATTTCCCTTAACAGTTATTCAATTTATTTCACAATACTCGACTTATGTTATTATTATGCATATATTATTAGTATCTCATGATACTACAACAGTAACATTCCTAGTGTTATTGGACTAGTGAAGTATTAGTATCTCATGATAAGTCCATAAAAATAATGTTATTTTATAAACACATCTCATTATGGCATGCAATATAATATTGAAATTTTAAAATTACTAAATATAACATATTTTTCCTTTCTATTCCAAGCTTTCCAAATGAAATACTCCATATAATAGACTTAATAGTGATATTTAGCATGCATATTAAATTAGTCAGAGAATTAAACTCATTAGGATTCGTGATATGGCAGATATGATGTAATGAGGTAACTTTAAACAAGCATCACATTGCTCCAATTCTCCGTTTGTTAAAATAAAAAGCAATATATAAAGTTGAAGTGGCTCTTTCCTATATTAATCTTATTTACAATGATCCAAGACCTTTATATATTTCGTTCTTCGTTGTAGATCTTTCCTCATAATTATAAAAGAAACTTTATCATCTTATAAAAATGGAAGATCTTTACTCCATCATCCATTACTGGTTAGTAGGCCACCCAATTATTAGCCACTTTGAATGGAAGCATGGCCAAACTTTTGGTGCCTCATTGCAATTTCCCATAGTGTCAATGTTTATGTACTTGTCCCTTACAATATTATTTCTCCGTTTTCCATCACTTCTTCCTACCATTTCCACCACCACCCTCCGCCTCATCACCGCCACCCATAGTCTCATCCTTTGTATCCTCTCGTTTATCATAGCTATCGGATGCAGTCTCTCCGTCCTCCATCAAATGGCGGTCCACGTCCATGACTGGACTTGGGTCATCTGTTATAACAAGTTAAATTACGCTACTAGTCTTCCTAATTTACGGCCTATTTTTTTCTGGTCATACGTATTCTACCTTTCCAAGACTCTTGAATTTATAGACACCCTTCTAATCATCCTCAGTAAATCCCGGTCAAGACGCCTCTCGTTCCTCCACGTGTACCACCATACATTGGTGCCACTTTTGTGTTACCTAAGTCTTGAAACTAGCCAATCAATGTTGCATGTTGGGGTAACCACAAATGCTTCAGTTCACGTAATAATGTATGCTTATTATTTCCTCACTGCAATAGGGAAAAGGCCATGGTGGAAGAGATTGGTCACTGATATTCAAATCGTGCAATTCATGTATGCCTTTGGTTGTTGGGCTGCAGTGATGTATTATCATTTGACTAGTGAGTATGGGTGTTCTGGCGTTGGTGTTTGGTTTTTCACTATCAGTTTTAATGTCTCACTTTTAGTACTATTTCTAGATTTTCATTTCAAGACCTACGCCAAGAATGTCAAGAAAAACCATGAAGATAAACTGGATAAAAAGACCTAACTATGTTGTTTTTCTGGTCGGTAAAATTAGTACAATATTGTATTGTTATATTTCGAAGTATATCCATGTATCAAGAGCTTACTTAGTGATATCTCACAACTGTAAAAGGTTGGTTTACAAGAGTGATCATTTAGGAGGTTGTTTCAAAGTTAACCTTCAAAATAATAGGAGTAAGTTTTTTTTTGAATATTAAAAGATTTAAGTGCCAAGTTGCTTTTATGTTCTAACTAGTTACTGAATACTCTCGTTTATCTGTAATATATAAAAAAAATAAAATAAAATAGATCAGTATGAATAATCAAATTTTGACAGTCTACATATCTTAAGAGTCTGTTTTTGAGTCGTATATATCCCATTACTCTTACGTACATGTTTTCGTTTGAGACATTTTTGTATTATAAGTGATGTTTGTTCGAGACATGAAACTAGACATTGCTATATATCACTTCCCAATTTTCCATCACCCTTCTTTCATTACTCTATCTTTTACAACCTTAACGAAACATGAGGTAGAAGTAGCAGCCTAGCAGGGGTTAGGATGAAATGAGGAATTATCATATTTCTCATGTGTGCACTCGAAAACTGCAAGAAGATGAAAATGATAGAAAACTAATCTAAGAGTATCGTCCGATTGTCATCCGAGATCTTCAAAATTGACCTATGATGTAAACGTACATATACACTAGGACAAAATTTTCACTTTCCGAAATAATAACTCATACTTATGTCATAAAGAGATTTCATAGAAGATGATTTTTTATATATTATAAAAAGGGGGTTTGAGCTTATCAAGAAGGTGGATATAAATTTGATGTCATGCACAAGGCAAACCTTTTCTATCAGATTTTTTTTAGAGGTTGTTAGAAGGAGTTCCATTTACAAGGTTCTTGTTTATCTTAAAACAGTTTAGACAAAAACAAACACTATAATACCGAATGCGTATTTTTGACAAAGAAGCTCTGAGATTCCTGACTGTTATAAAGTGTATTGGGTAAAAATCGGCTTGCATATATATCAATTCGGTAGCATGACTCAGAGTCAGCCGAATGAATATTTGCAAGTTATAGTTCGAGATAGACAATGAGATTATCGAAGTCAACAACCGAAGAACAAAGTCCATGTTGTACCTCGGCGAAGTATTACCTCGGTTGATCAACAAGCTTACATCACCGAGGTCGATGACTCAGACTTCGGTGGATCATTTCAGTTCCAGCAGAGTAACTCCCCACTACTTCAGCCCACTAACCCCACGTTCCAAGTATATGGGATGATGACGAATCAATGGGGATAATAGAGAAAATGGTTGATTGCTTGTCTCTCTATAAATATCACTTCATTCTTATATTGTATCATCTGGAAATATATATCAAAACTCTGCCAAATTTTGTACTCAATTTTATATATTGAAATCACGCTGTTGACACCCAATTTTGTCCCAAACATTTCAGTTAATATCTAATTATTTTATAAAATGTCAATTTTAGATTTAAAAGTGAAATAATTTGAAATATGAAGAAAATAGGCTAAAATCGCACAGCATAGCCCAATTTCAGCTCACCTATGCAAACATCATATACGTTATACTCCCTCCCTAATTCAGAAAAACGGGACGAAATTTTCTCTTAACCCGTTTTCCCTGAACCCCAAGACCCGCGTCTAATCCCCAACCCGCTTTCCCTCAAATTTTACCCAGAAATTCAAATCCCTCCCCCTTTCCAGCTATGATCAGTACGAATTCGTACAAAGCTTATTCGATTAGAGCCGTTAGAGGGTCATTTTGGGTATTTCTCATGGCTTTTAGAACCCTAAAATTTTGATATAAAGCATTAAAGATGGAGTTTTAAAGGAGGGGGGCAGCAACAATAGCCGTTAATGGAGCTCATAAGAGCGGCAGAGGGTTAATGGGGGAAGATAGGGGAAGCAGCAGCAGCCGGGAAAACGAACAAGGAGCAAAACTCACAACATACACGTCATTATTTGTTTTAAATTTATACAAAACACAGTGTCACGGTTTCATTTGATTTTTGGTGGTGTTGTCGCTTCGCCTTTCGAGTCATCGACCTTGCTCGTCGCTTTGTTCGAGTGGCATTTTCCTCAGCTCGTCGCCTCAGTTCCTGCTCCAAAACAGGTAAAAGAACCTCAACTTTTATCTATTTTTCCTGTTCCGAAGTGTATTTAGCAATCCATGACTTATTTCGTATCAGCTTAGTCATACTTGAATCCGAAAATGAATCATTGTTTCTTCTTTAGCGACTGTAAGCGAATTTGCTGTTTTTTTTTAAAAAAAAAAACCTTGGTTGAGTCTGTTTGCTTAGTTGTTAAATATATTACCATGATGATAGCAATTCATTGTTTTGGTTTAATCTATATCAGTTTCTTTTAAGCTTTTAAAGTTCGTATAGGGAGGAATTGTCTCAGGTTCTTTGTTTGCTTGGGATGTCTTGGGCAGTAAAAGGGGGTATTCCTGTTGCTTTGCTTGTCAGAGATCTGGTAGTTGTTGCAGAAGCTGGGAGTTAGTCTTGGTTTCGTTTCAGGGATGGTAGGAGTTCTGTCTTGTTTGTTCAGGTGTTAGCAGGTTGTAGAGGAGTTTGAAGAGCTTGCAGTTTGTTTTAGAAGGTCAAGGAAGGCTGTGTAGGTGCAGGGGTTGTCTAGGCTGAGTTGGTAAGGGGTAGCAGGTGTGTGTAAAGAGTTTTGATGCTTGCAGTTTGGTTGGAATGATTCAGGGGGCTGCAGTCAGTTGATTGGAGCTTGTCTAAGTAGGTTTGTAGAGGCTTCAGTTGGTCAGTTCAGGGGGTAGTTGTGTTCTGGTAGGCTGAAAGGCTGAAAGGTTTCATGGATTGTTTAGTTCTTTGGAGAGTTAAGCAAGCTGATTTCTCGGGGTTTGTTCAGGTCCTGGTGAGTTATAGGAGCTGGTGTTGTTCCTGTTTTAGTTCAAAGTTTCAGGGGTTGTTTCCTGGTCCATGAATTTGTTTTGAAGCTTAGGAGGTTGAGGGAGTTCAGATAGTTTTGTGAGTGGTTGTGCAGGTGTATATAATTTGTTCTCCTGGTCCTAGAATAGAGAGAATTTGAGAGAAGCTTGTTGGTATCTGGTATTTTGTTTCTTGGAATTTTATGTTCATTTAATCAAGTTAATAGCATAATGTCATTTCTTGTTTTATGAGTTTGAGTATAAAATGAACTCTGATCAAGGAAATGATTTCATTATAATTATCAGTAGGCCTGAGACCCTCAGATAGTTTTTCCTCATGAATGCCATCAGGTTCCCTGTTACGCTGTAATCTTGAGGTATTTATGAATGGGTCGTTGCAATGGTTTGGTCTAATATAGGTGAAGTTGTTTCCTTATGTTTTGGATGTGTCACTCACAAGCTATAATTTTAGCTTCTAAAGAGATGTTCCTATTTGATGTTTTAAAATTCTGATACATTGCTTAGTTATCATATTTTGGCCTAAACCTTGAGCTTTATTAAATCTTAATATGTTTTTGCTAAAAAATGTATTTTTGCTTGCTAGTTTGACTAGTATTAATTTAGTCAAGTCATTAATTACCAAGTTCTTGTCGACAATATCAAGTTATAGAATGCAGTAGGTGACTGTAGACATTCACATTCTCTTATGAGTTGTTTTGGTTAATCTTTCATTTGGTCGCAGCCTCTGTTGATGCATTCTTTCTTTTAGAAGAAAGCAACTTGTAGTTATTAGAATATAAGTTTTCATGAGAAAGTTGATTAAACAGTAACCTCGCTATCGAAAGGATCTTTTGTTCTCTTCCCTCTTAACTATGGATAGTAGCTTTACACATTTGAGTTAGATGTTTTATTTAACCACTTCTCAAATTCAGTCTCCTGTGGTTTAAAGTCTTGCATTTTAAGTTTGAAAGTTGAACTTGTTAAATATTAAATCATCTTCTTTCCTTTTCTTAAGCTGCCTGATCCAAAATATCTCATCTCTGTTTGGTTTAGGTGTATTTCCATGTCCCTATTTTCTGTTAAGTATGTGTGAAGGCAGTTTAGTTAGTGTATGTTTCATGTGAGTTGAGGCAGATGCAAAGGCTATGTCTATATAAAGATGCAGTGTGTGTGTCTGTAAAATGAGTATGTGCATAGCTGTGAGTGTATGTTTGCAGGCCCTTTTAAGTGTGTATGTGTGCGAGTTCCCTGTGCGTGTATGTATTCAAGTAGGTGTTGGGCATTCAAATCTATTAGCATGTATAAGTCTTCCTTGTGTGTGTGTGCAGACCTCTGTATGTGATTGTATGTAGTTCCTGCTTGTGCGTGTTTTGGTCTGTGAGGTGTGTGCCGTGATAGAAGTAGAGTGCGCTATCTGTAGGTTAGACTCTATCAGTAGGTGCAAATAAGCTAGTGTATGTGTTCAACTGTGTGCCAATGGTAATGCCATAATCTGTCAATGCCATTATTATGTGCTTTGCTATTTGAATAAGTATCTGTCCTATTCATTTGATAGTCTGCTCTTATAGAAACTAATCTTTCTTCCCTTTTCATTTTCCTTGACATGAACTCCACGGGATCGAGTTGGTAAAACTCAATTGGGGATTGCTTACATTGCATTGGAGCCGTTTGGGGTTCGAGTCCGGGTTCGAGTACTCAAGAAGTGAAGTCTATAGAAGAAATTTTAAAAATGCTTTGTTGAGCCGCCTATTCTAACTTAGGCTCATGGGCATATAATTGTATAAATTAAATGAATTCAAGGCTCCCATGAGTTTTATCAATCTCCGGGTTCTTCTTCTAAACCTCCTCTTTTCCCATCCTTAGAAATTGCATGTCTATAGGAATTCCCCGTAGATAATTATTCATTTGATTGATTATGAATGAATGTTTAGTTATTTATTGAGTTATTTGTGAATATTTTATTTCTTAAGAATCTCCATCTTATTTACGAATTGTGCATCTTTTAGTTAAATAACGCGTGCAATTAAAATTCGAAACTAATAAAAAGTAACTCATTTTTATGAAAGTGCAACTTCTTTCCAATTAATTGGTTTTCCTATTTCAGCAAAAAATTATTTATTTATTTATTTATTTATTTTCCTTTCTTTCTTTCTTTCCTTTTCAAGTCTAAGTTTATTTAAATTCATATTTCTTTAACGTATAATTTATTATAATCTTAGAATTTCAATATTAATCTTAAACCATTTTATCAACATATTGAAAGTTAATATTTTGAGTTATTTTGTGAAAACCGAAGGATTAACCGTAATTTTACGGATTTTCGAAAGTGCTTTCAAATCGAAACCTTCTTTCGAAAATAACTGAACCTCTTACTTCAGAATCTCTGAAAAGACCATTTTCCTTAAAACGGAGGAATTGCACGCATTATTTAATTAATTGGTTCCTAATTCTCCTAAATTAGGTGGCGACTCCAAAGAAAGCCCTTTGGAATCCCATTTTGTTGAATATTATACCCGAAACCTATCTTTTCTTAAAGAAAGGGTAATTTTTGGGAGTTCAACACACGCCCATTTGCTTATTTTTCCGTCTATCTCCGTTTATTGTTCTAACTTTGATACTCAGTATTGCTTGTATTCTCGATCCAAATTCTATTTGTTGTCCTAATCGATTTAGGCCCATACATAATATGGTTTTTTACACAAATATACAAATTTTCACCCTTAATTACAAAAAAATAACAATATTTCTTTAATTACAATGTATAGCATTATTTTTCTAACACATTTAACAATAATCTAACACATTTCACTTTCACTTCCCATTTTCCCCAAATTAAAAATTCTCTCACTTACTCTCTCTTTCTCTCATCACCCCACACCCATCCCCACCACCCCAACGCCATAACCCCATCCTAACACCATCACCACCACCCACCACCATTACCCCACCACTCCAGCGCCATCACCCTCCTCCCCCGCCTTGCACGGCAACGCATCACTTTGAACTTCGTGGCAACTCCCAGAGCAAGAGAGAAATAGTGTACTGGTATAGAGTTTTCTGATTTAATCATATTTTTGGAGAAGCGTTTTGCTCCCAATGCTCCCATTTCTTTTCTATCAGAGTTTCTTGAGAAGAATTTGGGAAAATGACCCTAAATTCAAGATATAACCTCTATATTAGTAGTTTCTATTTATTTTGATTGAGAATACTGGAAAACTCATTAAATCTTCTCCACTTTGAACTTCCTGGCAACTCCCACTCTCACACGCGTCAATAATCCCCCACTCAAACACGACGGTTATATGGACTTATTAAACGTATCGAATGGTTGAATCATATTGATTCCTTCAACAATACTCTAATTTACCCATTCAAGTCTTTACCAGTGGTAAAGAAGTATTCAGAACTTTGGTTGCTCGTTTACATGACTGGAACAATATGGTGGTTTACATGACTGGCACAAACAAGTTGTCCAGGATCTTATAGCTTGAGAGTTTAGACAATTTTTAATGAAGGTAAACAGTTGAAACGGTGCAGAAACAGTTAGATACGGTGCTGCAGAAACAGTTAGAAACAGTTGAAACAGTGCAGAAACAGTTAGATACGGTACTGCAGAAACAGTTGAAACGGTGCAGAAACAGTTGAAACGGTGCTGCAGAAAGAGTTAGATACGGTGCTTTAGAAACAGTTGAAACGGTGCAGAAACAGTTAGATACGGTGCTGCAGAAACAGTTGAAACGATGCAGAAACAGTTAGAAACAGTTGAAACGGTGCAGAAACAGTTAGATACGGTGCTGCAGAAACAGTTCAAACGGTGCAGAAACAGTTAGAAGCAGTTGAAATGGTGTAGAAACAGTTAGATACGGTGCTGCAGAAACAGTTGAAACGGTGCAGAAACAGTTAGATACGGTGCTGCAGAAACAGTTGAAACGGTGCGGAAACAGTTGAGATACGGTGAGATACAACGAGATACATCGAGGATGAGATGTGGAAAATGATAGGAATAAAAGTGAAATTGGGGGAAATGGTGGGAGGAAAAGTGAAATAGGGAGAAATGGGAGGAGCAAAAGTGATAGTGTGGGAAATAGGAGGAAGAATGTAAGGGTTTGGTATGTTATGTGAAAATATTGCTATGTTTTTGCTATATTTATAATTAACTTGTGTTTTCCTCTATATAGGGTAATTTTACTAAAATGTTGCTATGTTTGGTAATTAAGCTCTAAAACTTGTACTTTTATGTAAAAAATCCTACATAATACATAGCAGGGGAAAGTGCACGAAAAGCCACTTTTGCCACTGGTCTTTGGGCACAGGCCACTAATACCATAACATTTAGTTTGTGGCCACTTTTGCTTAAACAGATAGAACTTCAGTCCAGAGGCCGGATTGAAGTTCAGTCCTTAAAGATTGAACTTCAATCCAGGGCCATATGGACTGAAGTTCAATCCTTAAAGATGGAACTTCAGTCCATAGCCATTCCATGGACTGAAGTTCAGTCCATGGCCATATGGACTGAAGTTCAGTCCTTAGAGATGGAACTTCAGTCCAGGGGCCGTATGGACTGAAGTTCAGTCAATTAGTAGAGACTTAAGTCAATATTTATTTAGTAAAGGCCCAAAAATGGCCTCTAATGTAAGATCAATAAAAATAGTGGCCTCAAACTAAATATCAGTGATAAAAGTGGCTGCTGGGCGAAATTTTTACTACATAGCGGCTACTAATCCATTTTTAATTTGGGAATAGCCGAATCACTACTTACCCAGGACAAACAAAGAGCAAAGCCAACTCAAAGAACTGCAAACACACAAAAAAAAAAAAAAGGACAAAACTTATGAACAGTTAAACATTTGTCCATCCGATAAAATTTGTGAATAATTTAACAAAATATATAGAACAAAGAAAAAATCAAATCGTGACTGCCATGCAAAACTTGAACAAGTTGATTCTTCCATTCTCTATTATTGCAAACTTCCTTGAAGTGAACAAATATAGGCGTCTCGAAGTTTTTGTGCAAAAGAGATACATCTGGTGCAATTGTTACAAATTTTGGCCCCCAAAAGAAAACTCTTACATTTTTGGGCTCTGTTAAGAAAAACTAATGGCAACTAAAACTATTGGCGGTAACCAGAAGTCACCAGTGGGAAACTAGTCAAACTACTAGTGATTCCAGACTGGGAACAAGCAGCATGGTTTTTCTTGTGTCTGATTCTAGAGCATTAGCACCAATCTTAATAAGGAGTTCACATATGTTTTCTCATCGTGTAGCTAGAGAATTCGAATACTAGGTGCTCCATTTTATTTTTCCATTGAGGCCGACCAATGGTTAATGATGGCTTTGATGGGTGGTTTTACTAGAACAGGCAATATGTCGGATCCTGCTTTTAGTAAGATCTAGCGATCGCTGCGAGCTTTTCCTTACGGGGCAAACGGTGTAAGACCTTTCTTATGAGGGGGCAAAATTGTGAAGGGGCACCAATCCTATTTGGGCCAAAAATCAATATCCAAAACTTGAATATACTGTCACTATCAAATGGGGGAAAAGTGCATGAATAGCCATTTTTATCAGTGGTATTTGGTTTGAGGTCATTTTTTATTGATTTTGCATGAGAGATCACTTTTTGGAAGTTCAATCCTTGTGGGTTCAATTTCACACAAGTTCAGCCCACAAGGGTTGAAGTTTAACTTCAGTCCACCACAAGGGTTGAAGTTCAACTTCAGCCCATAAGGGTTGAACTTTACACATCTATACCTAAAAGTTCAGCCCTTATGGATTGAAGTTGAACTTCATAACTTAGGCATGAAGTTCAGCCCATAAGGTTTGAACTTCAGCCGATAAAAATTAAAGTTCCAAAAAGTGACCTCTCATGTATAACCAATAAAAAAAGTGGCTTTAAACCTAATATCAGTGGCAAAAGTGGCATGTGGGCTAAAATTTTACATCGTATGGAGGAGGGCAAAGTGCACGAATAGCAAATTTTGCCACAACTATTTGGCTTCATGTTACTTTTTCTTTAGATGGACAAAAGTAGCTACTTTTTGGAATTTCAATCCTTGTAGGCTGAACTTCAAACCTTGTAGTGGTATGAAGTTCAACGTTAGCCCGCAAGGGCTGAACTTTTAGGCATAGAATGTGTAAACTTCAATTCTTGTGGGCTGAAGTTGAACTTCATACCTCAGCTCACAAAGATTGAAGTTCCAAAAAGGGACTACTTTTGCACAACCAAAGAAAAAGTGATCTGAAACCAAATAGCAATGGCAAAAGTGGCCTCCAGACGAAAGCTACGGGAATTTTGATGCGTAGCCTTTTTTTGGAAGCGCTCAATGAGTTTTATCCACAATTTCAAAATTAATTGAGAAATAGTCAAAAATTCGCGCGCATACTTACGCTCCATTAGCGTTGTAAAACACCCCAGACTAGTCTCGGTATTTTATATTGAGACTTTGAACGAACCTGTTCAAAGGTCCCATTATTTTATACTGGACTGCAGCTTTATATATAAAGTCTCATAACAAAATAATGGGACTTTGAACTATCATGTTCAAAGGTCCCATTATTTTATACTGGGCTGAAACGTTATAT
Source organism: Petunia secreta (assembly GCA_029990175.1). Classification (NCBI taxonomy): domain Eukaryota; kingdom Viridiplantae; phylum Streptophyta; class Magnoliopsida; order Solanales; family Solanaceae; genus Petunia; species Petunia secreta. The sequence continues at coordinate 545,065 of JARKIP010000239.1, read as the reverse complement.
ATAAAGTTTCATAACAAAATAATGGGACTTTGAACTATCATGTTCAAAGGTCCCATTATTTTATACTTGGGTTAGTTTACTGAAGCTTTTGGATGTGACTATTTCTCAGCAAATTTATTTTTGACGGCTATGGATCAATTAGCGCGCGCCAAATAAGCCCTACGCAAAATTTTTAAGAAAACCACAATATCGAGAATCCGGAGAATTGCAGAACTATAGTACTATAGGAAATGGTTTCTTTTTCTAACCTCCGTCAGGGTGATTTAGCAAATATGACAAGCGTTTAGTTAAATAAATAAATTTCAAATAAAAGTAACCTATGAATCTTAATCACACGCGGTATCCCCTCCATCCTTTTTCCCCGCCTAAAAGTCTACCTAGCCCGCACCGCTTTTTCGTCTAATTACCTTGAAGTTTTGACTAGATAATAGTTATCTTCGACCTTAATACTCAGTTAGTTGCCTTAAAGTCTAGTTTAGGCAGCACTTGCGCTCGACTCCTTCTCCCAGTCTCCCAGCTAATTGCCTTGAAGTCTAGCATAGACATCATTTGTCCAAAACCCTTCCTCCCATCTTCTTAGACAACACTTGTACTCGACCACTTCTCACATTCTCCCAATTAATTACTTCGATATTTTGGTTAGGCAGCACTTGCATACAATTCTTCCTCTAATCTCCAAGATAATTGCAGTCTTACCACATTCTTCAAATTAACAAAATTTCAAAAAAGTAAAAGAAAAGTCTAAAAGGGAAGTCATTTTGCTAAAACCTTGTAAAGTGGGACAAAACACTCACAACTATCAAATTGGGGACACACATGAATTTTTCCGAGAATCTGAAGAAAGCATATCCGTGCCATTCATTTCAAGATTGAGGTGGCCCACTGAAACATCATACGAAAATAGAAAAAAAGAAAAAAGAAAAAAGGTTTCTTGATTATTGAACAACAAGTCCATCTGTCAGTTTATCATATTATCTCTCACAAAAACCCTTTCTTTGATTTCGTGTACCCCTAAATCTCTCCATCTTTCAACTCTCTCTACTCTTTTTAGCCATGTCTGAGGTAAAAGTTCACTTTTTGTACTCTTCAATTTCATAGTTTCTTGGTTTATGTTTCATTCAAATCCAATAATCTTTTATGAAAGATTGGATTTTCAGATACCCTTTAAGAAAAAGATTGAATTTTTAAAATACCCATCAAGAGAAAGATTGAATTTTTCAAATTGGGTTTTTGAGATTTTAGCCACCCTTTTGTTTCCTTTTTCTTTTTTGACTTAGTGGGTGTGTGGGAATTGTTTTTGCTTTGGTGGGTTGATTGAAATAAGTTCTAGTTTTGATCTTTGTTGCTTTTGCTTTTTGGTTCATATATTTTGATTCATTTGTTTAATATTTTCAGGGAGAGAAGGTTTTGCCTACTGCATCAGAAGGTATGTATCTCTTGTCAGTTGCTCTCTGTAGTATTGAATGTGTAATATGTATGTCTATCTCCTAGTGGATTTAAGTACGTGAACGCACTTAGCGCCAAAAAGGTAGTTTTGAATGATGAGGTTTTACTAGGAAAATTGCTGCCATTTTGAACAAGAGTGGTGAGATGGGATGAAGTATGTGGTTGAAAGTGTGGGATGATGGCATTGGCATGAATTATTTTACTTATTTGATTGATTCACTTGTTTTAGCCGAGGATCTATCGAAAACAACCTCTCTACCTCACACAAGGTAGGGATAAGGTTGCGTACACCCCACCCTCCTCAGTACCCACTTGTGGGATCATACTGTGGGATCATACTGGGTATGTTGTTGTTGCTGTTGATCGATTGACTTGTTTGGACATGGTTCTTGTAGTGACAATTCGATGAAAGCACTTTGATTAGACATGTTTGGTGAATGACCTGTAGCCTGCCAGTGAAGACAGCTTGGCATATAAGTGGGAACTGGGTAGAGGGGCAAGTCCATACTCCCTCGAGTATAAAACCAGTGACCCAACTAGGGTTGGGCCTGCTAAGTCACGTGGAATCTCTCGGTTATAATTTTTTTTTTAGCAATAAAAATTTAACTATATGTGGATTCTGTAGAATTCAAGCAAAAACTGTGCTAGTGATTATTGATTAAAAGGCACATAGTCAAACGGAGTTGACATTTCTATCAATTTGGTTGGAAGGCATGTCTCAACCCAATGATATTTTATTCTCACTTGGTGCATATGACTAATCAAAGAAAGCTGTGTACAGCCATATTAGTTACATAATCATGCTTCAACCTTAAACAAAGTTGGGGTTTATTTCTATATACTACATGATACAAGCTAACTAGAAGGGGAAGGGAGGGGGGGGGGGGGTGGGGAGTTCGGCTAGTCAGACTATATGAATCCTCAACATCTTTTCCAGTCTTCATCGTAGTCTTACTATTTTTATGTAGACCGCCAACCTATCACAAGTCTCCTCCTTTATGTTAGCTTGGGTTCACTTTGCTTTGTAAGCAGGGGCCTGATTTGCTCAGATGCTTTGATTCTTGAAGTAAATTTATGCATGTGTGTACATTGAAATACTTATCTGTTAGGAGTTTGGATGACCAATATGATAATTATTGTTGTCTGATTGTTTTGGTCTTGCTAAATTAAGATATCAATCTTTCTGGTGCCTGCCATTGTTTTGACTCATGTATTACCTGGATTTTGTATTCCATATATTCATGACTTGGAAGTATCACATTGCTGGTATTGTGATCTTCATAGCTTGTTTTACCTCCTACCAAAGATGATACTGTATGATATCATGAATGAATTTATTTTTACTGTGACTTCCTTTTGTTTGAAAAAAGGAATTGGTGAAGTGGGACCAGTACTTTTAATTTATATAAGGAAGTTCACTTTTTTTTTTCCACTTTTCCAGATGGAAAGTCTGGGGCAGCTGAGAACAAAAAGTCTTCGGAGTCTTCATCCATAGACGCACCATCAGGAGAGGCAAGAACAGCCTCTGCTGCTGCAGCTGGAGCTGGGCTTCAAAATCCCTTTGATTTCTCAGCCATGTCTGGGCTACTCAATGTACTTACTTGTAACTGTGCAGAACATAAGTTTTATGTGGACGAATAATCTCCAACCGAACATGTCAATCATTATGTTTTGACTAACAGGATAATTGAGTAAAGGAAGAGTCATTGAGAAAGTTATAAAGTAATTAATATTTAATTTCATTTGGTTGAATATGTGTGGTTTTGGAGACATGTAAGTACAATGAATTGCAAATTTCAGCAATGCGAAAACAAAGCTGTACAGTTGGTGACATCCCTATATAATTATATTTTAGTGATGCAAAATAGTAGAAACTTTTATCATCCAATAATGCTTTTAATTTTGCTGCTTGCTTTTATTTTTGTTGATTGATAAACTTTGTAGTATTTTTTCATCAGAAAACTGTGTAGTATCTGTGTTACTGTTTTGGATTATTCTTGCAAAACCATTTATGATGTGGCTGATGTAGGATCCAAGTATCAAAGAACTAGCAGAGCAGATTGCAAAAGACCCTGCGTTTAATCAGATGGCAGAGCAACTTCAGAAGACCTTTCAAGCTCCAGCAGTGGAAGCCAGTGTCCCAAACTTTGATAGCCAACAATACTATGCTACAATGCAACAGGTTATGCAAAATCCTCAATTTATGACCATGGCTGAGCGGCTTGGCAATGCATTGATGCAGGTATCTTTTGGCTGTATGACCTGCTGAATTTCTTAATGAAGAATGATTCCTCCTTGATTGCTTCATGATTTCTTTGTTTCTTTAAATTTTCAGGATCCATCCATGTCTGGCATGCTTGAGAGTTTGTCAAACCCTGCTCAGAAGGAGCAACTTGAAGAACGAATGGCACGCATTAAAGAAGACCCATCATTGAAACCAATTTTGGAAGAGATAGAGAGCGGAGGACCAGCAGCAATGATGAGGTCATGTCTGCTCCTACTTATTACTCACTTGTTTCTATTCATACAACAATCTTTCTGTTTTGAAATGTCCCAAAAATGTTTCCAAAATGAATATGTTAAACTTAGTGCTCCATCAAAATCTGCCATATAAATTGAAATGGAGGAATATGAAGTAGGTTGCAAAGTTATTGCAAAAGACCTTGTTTGCAAATTTATTGTGCTTCTCTTCCTTTGGATAAATAGATCACATAAGGTTTTAATGGGTTTTATGTCCTGAACCTTTTTCGGTGATCTTTACCATCTGTAGTTTTCTATCCTTCTAATGTTTTATTCTATCCTATTTCTGAAGGTGCTCTTGCCTCTTTTTGGGTTAACACTATAATTATTGATTTTTTCCTTTTTCTTCATTCAGGTATTGGAACGACCAAGATGTTCTGAAGAAGATCGGTGAAGCAATGGGTTTTGCTGCTGCTGGAGAGGGTGCTACCTCTTCTGAAATACCTGGGGCAGATGAAACAGAAGAGGCAAATGAAGATGAATCTGTTGTTCATCAATGTGCTAGCGTTGGTGATGCAGAGGTGGCTTTAAAATACTTCTTTTTGCTGTGGGGGCTTGAATGTTAGGGTGTAATAGTTGCATTTTTTGCAGTTTCTTTTGTTCTGAAACCTTTTACTTTTTCAAAAGTTTCTGCCCTTGTTTGAAATTACCCTGCTGGGAAGTCCGAGCATGCAAGATGATATGAACATTGTTAATTCTTTTTGTGAATAGCAGATTCTTTCATTCCTAATTTCTTATATTGAGAACAACCCTTTCATCTGTTTTTCATCAGCGTGCTAGATTTTCTGCCAATAGGTCTATATGTTCCGTATTTTGAAATTGAGTTATACCTATGAGCTCATTAGAGACTTTGATGTTGCCAATCTAAATACGTAATTGCCTTTTTTGTAATAATAGGGCTTGAAGGCTGCACTAGCTTCTGGTGCTGATAAAGATGAAGAGGATTCAGAAGGAAGGACAGCATTGCATTTTTCTTGTGGATATGGCGAGGTAAGAAATTAATCCATATGATCTTCATCTAGGTCCTTTAGTATACTCATGGACACATATTCCAGTCTTCCATTTGGTATGTTTCTAGCTTTCTAGCAGATCCTACTTGGGTTTCTTATAGATTTAGTGAGGTTTTCCAGCTTCTTTTCAGGGGGATCAATTCTAACTGAAAGCACTGGTTAATTCTCCCTCGGATTTGTCGTACCTTTGGAACACTTCTTTGGTTTTCCGTTTTATAAAGAATTCTGCATTTTTATTGGTCTGAGAGCTTCACCCTGATAAAATCATATCCTCAAAAATACCTTCATTTTGATATAGTTTCTTTTCTGCTTGTTTAACATTAGAAATTTGGTATGGTGGATCAAGCTGTTTTTCCAATATTATTAGTTTTCCTGTACTAGTCCACAGTCACACTGATGACATGGGCTTGTATAAAGTTTACAATACATTGTTTCTTTTTCTTGTAAAACTGCTACGTTAAGCAATCCTTTTGCTTCAGGCTCTGAGTGTGAGAGGAAAGTATTAATATACTTTTTTGGGTTAGGGAAGGGGGTACAATACACATACCATCTTACCAGATCAATCAGAGTATAATATCATTAAAGTAAACCTATGTTACACCAGACTTCTGCATTAAAGTTGTTTTTTTATTTTATTCCAGGTGAAGTGTGCTCAGATTCTTCTTGAAGCTGGGGCAAAGGTTGATGCTTTGGATAAGAACAAGAATACTGCTCTTCACTATGCTGCTGGATACGGAAGGAAGGAGTGTGTAGCACTGCTTTTAGAGAATGGAGCCGCTGTGTATGTCTACTTCTCTATGATCCTGCTGATATGTTATCATCATTTTCGCCCCATATGCAGCATTATGCTTTGTTTCCTTGTCCGACACACTAGATTTGATAGCACGTTACGCTTAAACGCTTGCAAGTCGAATATGGCATTGAAGCTTTTCTTTAATTTGTGCAGAACTCTCCAAAACTTGGATGGAAAGACACCAATTGATGTTGCCAAACTCAACAACCAGCAGGAGGTCCTAACACTGCTTGAGAAGGATGCATTTCTGTGAAGTGGCAGGGATATTGGGTCATGTACAATTGAAACTTTTTGATGTCACAGTATTATGAGCTGCTAAGGGATCTTATCCATACTTGATGTGTTTCCCAAGTTACTTTTCCCAGTGTATCATTTATATTTTTGGTGTTATTTTTTTCTTAGATTCGTATTCAGAAAATCTCTTGGATGTTTTGTATTTATAACATCGTTGTTGCCATGTCACATAAACTGTTAACAATTTGGATTTTATTTCTTCGCATCAAGTTCAAGATACCACCAATTTGATGAGTTCAGCAATTTGCTAGTTTGAACTTGCTAGATAAATTTCTTCTTTTATTCCTATTCTGTGGTATCGAGGAGCAGTGTTCATATATCCCTCTTTTTGCAACCATAAAAAAAGAGAGAAGGGCGGACGATTTCAAAGCGGATTAGTAGACTAAAGGAAGGCGTGCTTGCTTTGCATACTGGCATAACAGAATTCGAATCCGCTAGCTCAGATGAGTGGCTCTTGGCTCATGCCAACATCTGAAGGCTCTTTGATAAGATACTTGTTTAATAAAATTTAGAAATTGTAGCTTGGTCAATGAGTTACAACAAAGGTGCATCTTTCGGTTATTTAACTGCACTCTATTGTACAAGTTTCAACACCTATGGTTGCTGCTTAACAACCAATGAGTTTGATGGTCATCATACTAATTAGTAAAAGGTTTGTGTTCAAATAGCAACAAAAATGAGTCTTTTTTTTCGATTTGCTATACACTTACTCGCAAGTTGAATTGATGTCATATAGTCTATTGGACGTTTTACCGCTGTCTAGATATAGTTTTGGTAGGAATGTGTTAATCTACAAATTAGACCTCTGAACTGAATCCGAATTAGTTAGACCCGAAAACTATAGTAATATAGGTAAATAAAAACAAGAAAATAAAACAAAAGAAAAGTAGTCTAGTTGTAGGATTTTATGAATAAATGGACTGTGAGCCTGTTTGGGTGGGCTTTTAAGGAGCTTTTTTTAAGTGGCTTTTAAGTCAAAAAGTGACTTAAAAGCCACTTTTTGAGATTTCCTAACTTCTCAACTTATGACTTAAAAGTCTAAAAAAAATTAAGTTACCAAACATATATTAATGGGCTTATAAGCTTATAAGTCACTTTTAAGCCCACCCAAACAGGCTCTGTGTCGTTTAATATTTTGGTAATACTTCATCGCTCATCTTCTCCATTCATCATATTGTGTCTGTGGGCGCTTTATACACACAACTGAACAACACCCCCATTGTTTTTTCTACCTTAAAATCAACAATTCATCAAACAACCCAAAAGATAAAGGAAAATAATAGACCCACATAATATATCTTCACTCCATTCCATTTTTAGGGTTTATTTACTCATTTTCAATCCTTATGCACAAAAGATCCATCTTTTTGTTGTTTTGAAAGGTAATTTTCAGCTTTCTATTTGTTGGAATATTTTTATATGCCCTTTTCAATTGCTATATGACTATTAGTGTATAAAGTTTGATACTTTAGCTTCATTCTTGTTCTTAGATTATACTATATGTTTTTAATTGTTTTTGGATTTGTGGGTTTTGATTCTTGTTCTTGTTTGGTCCAAAAGTTTATTTTTTTTTTAAAAAATATTCTAGAATTGTATTTATGATGCTTGTTCATTGTAATTCAAATGGTCTAAGGTTAACTATTAGTGTATAATGTTTGATACTTTAGCTTTTCCTCTTGTTATTAGGTTATGCTACATGTTTTGAATTGTTTTTGGGTATGTGGGTTTTGATTCTTGTTCTTGTTTGTTATAAAGTTACTTCTTTTTTAATTTTTTTAGAATTTTTCTGGGCGTGTAGCTTATGATGGTTGTTCTTTGTATTTCAATTGGTCTAAGGTTACAGATGTTCTTGAAATTGTTTAGGGCATATTGGTTTTGACTTTATTTATTGTTACAGGTGAATTTGTTGTTGTTTTTTAGAACTGGTTGAAAAAGAGATGGGTAGGGATAGGGATAGGGATAGGGATAGGAATAGGGATATTTCAAGGTCTAGATCGAGGTCGCCAGCATATAAGAGGAGATACTCACGGTCACCCTCACCTGTGGCAAGCAGACATAGCCGCAGAAGCCGGAGAGATAGAAGCCGATCCCCTTATTCCTATAGCAGGTGATACCCTTTTGCTTAAACTGATCGATGGATTTGACATATATGGATATTATCGTTGTCTTATTGTCTCTGATCTGTATGTTTTATGTGCAAGGAGTAGTGGTTTATTATTCTAATAAAGCTTACATGTTTTTGCTGATTCAGTTACAGTTTGTTCAGGTATTATCTACGTGTTTGATTCTTGAAAAAGTATTGGTTTTTATCTACCATTTATTGGAAGGACTTGCTGGGTTGCTCAAAAACGATTTTAGGACTTCGTAGTGACTGCATTGGTCTAAGCTGTGGCAGGACTGATGGTTGATCTTTTGTGCTTGAATTTTAAAGACTTTAGGAGGAACTTCTGGTGACTTGCGCATTTGCATACGCTAAGTTGTCCACCTACTGGCTGGTCATGGATCACTTTCAGAACTTTAATCCCCAAAATGCATTATTCTTCATTTCGTTCATTAAATTCCCTTCATTGGATATATAGTTCTTTCTGTTCTCAAGCAGGGAGATAGGGGTTGAGGACTTTGTTTCATTCTTTTGTCGTCAATACCGACTTCTTTTTGTTCAGAATGGTATTTGCGCATCAAAGTCGACCAGCCTTCTATTATGAGTTTGCAGATGTGTATGAAATCTTGTTCTGTACTTGACAAATTGACTTGTTGCTACTACTAAGAGTTACCAAACCTGTGATCACCATAGTTGATATCCTTGTGGTTGTCTATGTAATATCTCGTACCCTAATCTGGTGGTGTCATTGGCACTTGCAAATTTTAGTCCTCGGTCAAGCTGCGATCTGGAAATTGCCTACTATTCTGAAGATATTCATGATCCTAATGAGTAGAGTAATAAATAGAAACCTAAAATGTAATACCTGGTGCAAACTATGTTCTTCAGTGAGGAATTAAAAGAAGTAATTACTTCCCTTCATGGGAAGCAAGCAGGTCTTGGATGCCGATGAGTGTCCATTGGTTGCTCGATTTTGATATTAGCGGTTCCCTATGATAAAAGACGGAGCTCGAGTTTATTCTTTGCAATTCATGAGGTAACTGTACATGCTTTAGTATCTAAGTGATTTGGAGGACGGGTTAGTATGACTGGGTTTTTATGTTTCCCCTTGCCAGTATGTTTTGTTGCTTAAATGTTATCATTGTTATACAGGAGACGGAGCCGTTCATTGTCTCCAAGGCGCCGCAAAAGTCGTTCTCCATCCACCAGACGACATAAAAGTCGCTCCCCAAGTCACCATAGGAGACAAAAAAGTAGGAGTATCTCACTATCTTCTATTGGTAAATCACCTGTTCCAAGTGTCGGATCAAAAGAGCAAAAGGATATCAGTGGAAAAAATAAATTTGAGGAAGAGAAAAAAAGGTATAGCTGTTCATGTAAATCTTGAATTTTCTCCTGTTATTTCAGTCTTATGTTTTCCCTTTCATCTTTTTCTCATCTTAGAGCAAGCTATGTTTTTTTTTTTTGAGAATCCACCTACAGATACACATTCTTTCAGCTTCAAGTATGCACCTCTAGTTACCGTACTATTTTCTGAAAGCAATCATGACTGTACGGTAAAATGGCTATAATGAGGACATTGGATGGGTTTTTTCTGATTAGTCCTAGTTGACTGACCTTTGGAAATAACAGCTCAGGATTTCAGCTCCATAATTGAAAGTTTTTTTGTTAGGGGCCTGCTAATGAGGTATATGTAGGATTAGATTGTGGAACTTTTGGTATTTACTCCTTCTGTTTGAAGATGAGAGGAGTTCTTTTTTTTTTTTTTTGTTCATGAAGCTCTCTGAAATATATCTCGTCTCCGAGTGTTGACTAGTTGATATTTGTTGAATGTGGTCTAATTTGAATTGTTATTCTGTAAATTTGTATAAATACTGAAAATGGACCAAGATAGTGTAAAGCTTGTATGCTTTACATGTTTATTAACTTCCTTGTCCTATTTCAACGCAGAGGCAATAACGCTCCCCTCCTGAAGTGGAAAATATTTTCGAATCAATACCCCCAACAATATGAATATAAAAAATGAAGTACTGCTTGGCTGACCTCTTTAGCTATGCCTAATGATCTGGGTTTCATTACACTTTTCTTCCTCTTGCCTTTTTATTTCTCACCATAGGGGAATGCTGTAGGATTGATGGACTTGTCTGTCTTTGTTGCAAGTGGATTGCAAGTTCCTATAGTACATGTTATAAGGCAGTATAATTACAAAGAATGCTGCTGGATCACCAAGAAGCAAAACCAACATACAGCAAGACTGCTGCATGCTACAAATTCTGTTTTTTAATTGGTTCCACTGTTGCTAAACTATTTGACTGATAAACAAAGAGAGAACGTTGATCTTCGTGTAGTTATTCTTCCTTGCTGTGCAAATGCTCTTAGCTCTCATTGATTAAATCTGCAGACGTGATAACTGCAAGGAAAAATGCTACATGTATGTGCTAATACATAATTTATTCATACCTAGCCTCACAAAAAGTTATTAGGACAGGAATAATCATGAACGTACTTGGCAATAACAAACATTTGACAAGATTTTGCTTGGGTCATTCTTTAGTGTAGATGGATGAGCTATTTGCTTCAAAGGTCTTGTGGATTTCAAGATGGCTTTGGCCAAGTTTCTGTACTCTTGTGATGTGCAATTCTAAATCTTGAACAATATCTAGTGGTTCAAGCATTGGTTCGAGCTTATTTTTGGTACTTTTCATGACTATTAAAGCTGACATGTTGACAACTTGAATCATCTATTTGACAAGTGGAAACTTCTGCTGTAAGGCTTCAAGTGTTTCGGTGATTAGCTTTAAACTGCGACAGGTTATTTGACATTCTTCTCCACAGGCATATTTGAAGGAAGTTACTGCTATAGTTCATCTTATTAATTTTGATGTTGGGTGCCTCATTTATCTACTATTCACCAGTTTTGATACTCACTTGTTTGGACAGAATTCAGGTAGAGGTATGCTATAAAGCAATAAGTAGACTTAGTACATATGTCAACATGAAGGTCAGTCTGTTGTTCCTTTAGTTATATGGTAAAGAGGGCACTTTGGAAAGTCAGTTCTTCCTTTATTTTATGAATCTGGGGACATAAGAGGAGTCTTTTCTATCTGCACCAATGTTTATCCCATCTCTAATTTTTGTTCTTTTTCTCTTTAGGCGTCAAGAGGAGGCAGAACTGAAATTAATAGAAGAAGAAACTGCAAATAGAGTTGAAGAAGCAATTAAGAGAAAAGTTGATGAAAGCTTGAACACGGAGGAGATAAAGCTTGAAATTCAAAGACGATTAGAAGAAGGTAGAAAGAAACTTGTGAATGAAGTTGCTGCTCAACTTGAAAAAGAAAAGGAAGCTGCTATTATTGAGGCAAAACAAAAGGAGGCAAGTTATTTTTGCTTCATATCGTTATCTGGTTCTGCTATGTCTTAGCCAATTTTTTTATTTCAACAATTAGCATGGTTTGTGCCCTCGATAAGATATTTCTTGAACTCAGATTCACAGTTTCAATTGGCAATGTTGTGTGCTTCTGAGGTGGTGTCTAGTTGTCCATAAAAGAAAGTAGTGCACTTACTCTGATGGTTCTTCTCTCGATCTATCATTAACAGCTAATCGCTATTTTGTTACGAAATAATTCCATTATAAAATGGAAGGGAGTAAAACACCAGTGGAAGCGATGAAGATGGGTGGGGAAGGCCGAGGACCACATGATTTGAATGGATCTGACATAATCCTGGTTCTAGTTTTCCTGGAATAAGCACAGCTCCCTTGCTGGACTGCCACATTTTTAATTGAAATTGAACTCATTTTGACCGAAAATGACTTCTTATTTGTTCATGTAGGAACAAGCTCAAAAAGAGAAAGAAGAGTTAGAAAGAATGCTCGAAGAGAAGAGGCGAAAGGTGGAAGAAGCTCAGAGAAGAGAAGCTTTGGAGCAGCTAATGAAGGAAGAGCAGCGTTATAGGGAACTGGAAGAGCTTCAAAGACAGAAAGAAGAGGCAATGCGAAGAAAGAAACAGCAAGAGGAAGAAGAGCGTGCCAAACAGATGAAATTGTTGGGCAAGAACAAATCCAGGCCTAAGTTGTCTTTTGCGTTGGGTTTGAAATGATTTGGTCATTATTTATCATCGTCTTGATTTTGTTCGTCATCAAACCATTGGTTTTTCGAGAAACCAAGTTTTGTTGGATATTTCCTTTCCTTTATGTTCCTCCATTTTGTTTTTGTAATCTGAAGGACTTGCACAAGTATATTTCCTTCCATGTAGTTGGCCGATCAATGTATTGCCTTCAGCTGATGTAAATTGAGGGCATTACTTCTAACAAGTTGTGACATTATTTGTTGTAGTTATCAATTGGGCTGCGTTTGTTCAATGTCAATTATTATGATAATGCGGCATCTCTAAAACCATTACACTTACTATTCCGGTGTCATACATTTGTGATAACGGATGATTTTTTTTTTTTTTAAAAAAGGAGGTTTACGAAAATATCCATCAATATAAAAATATTTACCCACTCATATCCATAAGTTTCATATTTATAAGTCCTATTCATAAACTATTTACATGTCCTATCCAACTAGACTTGTATACTAGTATTATTTATGCAGTATACCTTAAAGGTATACACTCATAAGGTATAACAAATGTATACAGTAATAAATGGGTAGGTTGGTAAATACTTTTAATTTCATGGGTATTGTAATTTTAATGGGCAGGACTTGTAAATACTTTGAATTCTATGGGTATATAGTGTAAAAAAATCCTTTAAAAAAATGAAATTTTAAGTCAGTTATACCAAAAAAAAAAAATTGGGTGATTTACAGAAATAGTTTTACTAATTTGGCCCCTGTAAGAAAGTTTCTGACGAGCGTCACATCTTTCTATTAGCAAGGCTTGGTGATCGCTATGAATTTTCCTCTAGTAGTCACCATTATTTTTCCGTATGGAGGCAAAAATTGTAAGACTTTTCTTACAACTATCAAAACTGTAATACTGGCGCTGGATCTATTTATTTTGGGAATTTTTACACAAAAGTACAATTATTAGAACTTAATTATCAAACATAGCAATATTTTAGCTAATCCTATAGAAAACACAAGTTAATTACAAATATAACAATATTTTCTCATAACATACCAAACCCTTGCGTTCTTCCTCTTGTTTCCCCCACTATCACTTTTGCTCATCCAATTTCCCCCTATTTCACTTTTCCTCCAACCATTTCCCTCAATTTCACTTTTTCTCCTCTCATTTCCTCTAATTTCACTTTTCTCCATCTCATCCTCACTGTATCAAATTGTATCTCGATGTTTCTCAACTACCAACTACCTCGTATCTCGTTGTATCTTTCAGTATCTCACTGTATCTACATTGTTCTGCACCGTATCTAATTATTTCTAGACTATATCTAGTTATTTCTAGACTGTTTTAGCATTTATTTCATCCCGTTTGTGTGTTCTTTCTTACTTTTTCTAAAATATTTCAATTTTTTTTGCGTTGTTTCACATTATTTTTTATATTTTATTTCGGACTTTTTCACTAGTTGTTTCAGAATTGTATATGCGCTATTTTTGCTCCGCATCGAACTGTATCTGATAGTTCTTGCATCATTTCAGGTTGTATTCAGCACTGTATCTGCATTGTTTTAAACTGTTTCTAGATCATTTCAGCACTGTATCTCTGTTGTTTCAAACTGTATCAAACTGTTTCTGCACAGTTTCAGGTTGTTTCAGCACTGTATCTAACTGTATCTCATTGTATATGTGTTGTTTCAAATCGTTTCAGCATTGTTTCAAAACTATTTCATCACTATTCAATCTATTTCAAACTATTTAGCAATGTTGCATTTGTTCGGGTCAGAAAAATCCAACAAGTATGTAACTGTAATCATCAAGCATTTAGAAAATAAAAGATCAAAAGATTATGATGAAAAAAAAGATATATAACTATATTTTCAAGGTCTAAAGTGACCATTTCTGTATCAGTAACAACTGTATCAGCATTCAGTAGCTTAGAAAATAAACTATTCTTAAATAGTACAACCACAGAAAGGAGGAAGAATTAGTGTATGGAAATAAGAACAACAGATTCAACGACTGAGATGATAGACTAGACTATTGAAGCAACGATTGAGATAGGTGAACTTTCGGCTGAACTCTCTAGTGAGTGAGCATCGGCGCTGCTGCTACTCCGACGTGTTTCGGCGTCGCTGCAATAGTGGCGCCGTAGCAGAATAGTACAGAGTGCATTGGTGACGGTTTTCATTTCTGATATGAGTATTTCCACCACTGATGGGTGTTAATTCTCGGTTCCTCTGTGATCATTCCCACCGGTGGTTCCATCGTTGTTGGTGGTGAGTTTTACCACTGATTTTGATATGTATATAGTGGTGTTGTATGTCTCACTGTTGGCGGTGGTGGTTTTGCCTATGTTGAGATACGACGATGGTGGTAGTGGTGGTATTTCTACTGGTGTTTGGATCGGTGATGGTGGTGGTGGAGTTGTATGTTTGGGTCTGAGAGAAGGGATTAGGGTGACGGCTGATTTGTTTGGGGTGAAGTGGAGAAAGTGTTTTAGAGTTTTTTGGAGAGTGGGGCGTAAGTGTAATTATCAAAAATAAAAATATTCTAAAAAAATTGATATGCCTTGTAATTAGAAAAGTATTGCTATTTTTTCGTAATTAAGGGGTCAAATTTGTATATTTATGTAAAAAATCTTTTATTTTGCACAAAAACCTGGAACAGAAGGTTTTTGGGCGAAACGACACTTTTGGCTCCGCTGCTACAATTTTGACCCTGTAAGTATAGTCTTACTAAAATGGACCCGTCAGTAAAAGTTGCTAGCGAAGCCTAACCTGGAATTGCCTTTTTGACCCCGTAAGTAAAGTCTTACGAAAATGGACCTCTCAGTAAAAGTTGCTAGCGAAGCCTTGAATTGCTAATAGAAAGATTGGAATTTCTTATGGAGACAATTTTTGTAAGACTTTTATTACGGAGGTCAAATTTCTGATAGAACAGCCAGAAAATACTCTAATATTTTTGTTAAGGGAGATTTACACAAATATACAACCCTAACACCATATTTACAAAAAATAACAATACTTTATAACTTTACACATTATAACAATAGTTTTTTCACATTCCATATACAAATTTCAACAAAACCTACAATTTATGGTTTCATCTCCTTCTTCCTTGCTTTCTCCCACCCAACACCCACCCAACACTGCCTGGAGGTGTTGCCACCACTCACCAGCGCCGGCCAGCCACCGCTGACCATCGGAAAGCCGGCGCCGGCGCCGCTGCTACCACCGGAAACTTTTTTTTTTTTTTAAGATCTACAATATGTAACATTCAAAAATACAAATATATACATTCCAAAACTTTAAAAATTTACTGTTTTGAAACTATACACAACCAAATATACACAAACATACAAAAGATATACACTGCACATACACAAAAATACAAAAAACACAAAATACAAATAACTATCCATTCTACACAAACATACAACACATACACATATATACAAACACATACACATACAAAAAGGGGTGAATATAGACATTTATATACAAAATACAAAAATATACAAAGATAAATACGAATTTATATACAAAATACAAATATATACATTAACATACATATATATACACATACAAAAAGGAAAAAAAAAAAAGAAGAAGAAGGGGAGAAGATCGGGGAAAACTCACCGGAAAAACACCAAAAACACACGTATCGGGGCTGCTTGCCACCACAGTGCAGCAGCGCCGCCGCGAGGGGCAGCGCCGCTGCACTACGGCGGCAGCAGCGCCGCAACAGAGACGAGGGCAGCAGATCCGGCCTGGAACAGCGAGAGAGGGGAAGGGGGAGGGGCGGCGATGGGTGGGGGATGGTGGAGGAGGGGCGGCGATGGGTGGGGAATGGTGGAGGAGGGAGAGAAGGAGAGAGAAGAGAGGAAATTAGGGTTTAATGTTTGGGAGAGGGGAAATGATAAAATTGTTATGTGGGGTAATTAGGGAAAAGTATCGTTATGTATTGTAAATATTCAAAAAGTATCGTTATGTTTTGTAATTAAGCTATTAGGGTAGTTATATGGTGTAAATTTTCCTTTTGTTAATCATCCAAAATAGGAATTAGAAACGTCTAAAGCACTAATGTATTACATATAAAAAAAAATTGATTCCCTACTAATATCAAATATCACATATCATACTAAGGCTGTCTAATAGCCCGGTTTGGGCCGGGCCGAACCGGACCGGCTCAAATCGGGCCAAATATAAAAAAAAAAAAATCGACCCGGTTTCGATCCGGCACGTCCAAAATGGACCGGACGAACCGGACCAAAATGGACCGGAACCGGACCGGACCGGACCGGAACCGGACCGGACCGGATGACTGATGGGCTTAGCGAAAACTAGCCGTTGGGCAACGGCTATTTCACTTTTGGCCGTTGCCCCAACGGCCAAAAACGGCTATTTTGGCCCCCCCACCCCCCTAGGGCGCCCCCATACCCCCCTATCTATTTTTTCTATAAATACCATCATTTTTCATCAATTTATTCACAATTTCTCTAATATTCTCTCTAAATCTCTATCAATCTCTCTTATTTCTACAAAAGGCTATTTGCTAAATTGCATACTAAAAAAATATTTGGAGTAAAGTGGAAATATTGTTCGGTGCGGTTCCGGTCAAGTTTCAACTTTCACTTCCTAAGTTCTACATTCTAAGTTCACGATATCAAGTAAACTCGTTCTTACTTTTTATTATCTATTTTATTTTTGTGCAATATTATTGTTTGTAGCATATTTTAGTAATTTGTTTGAAGCATATTTTAGTAATTATAAAAAATGTCTGGAATTTGGAGATCAATTACTGGGCGTACGGGTAGCGGTCGTAGATCAAGTGCTTCTAACCGGGGGGGGGGGGGGGGATGATAGACGTAGTCGTGCTTTAGGTAAAAGACCAGTTGGTACTTCTAGCGCTCCTTCTCTTCTAGATGATTTTACTCAGGAAGATGACTCGCAATTTTTGCATGATATAAATGTTGGTGCACCACTAGATAATGATATGTTAGAGACACAATATGAAGAGTTTACCGAAGGGGCTAATTTAGATGAAACACCCACTAGTCAATTTCAAGGCGAACAACATGAAGAAACTGAATTACCACCTATGCCTCCTAGTAGAGAACGATATGCACGACCCGAAAGATCGGATGTGTGGCAATTTATGACTAAAGATATTCCGGCTCAGAAAGCTAAATGTAATATTTGTAAAAAAGTTTGGGAATTTAAAACCGGCAGCCATAATAGTGGGACGGAAAAGTTGAGAACACACTTAGAAAACCATCATAAGGAAAAATGGGAAGCAAGGACGGGTGGCCCTCGTTCAGGGAATAGAATGGCTCCATCGCAAGGTAGTGGAATCCAACAGGAAATTAACCCAGTGACGGGGGGGCTTTTGCATTATGATAAAAAGAAAGATAGGGAACAAATGGCAAAAATGATTGCGGTAGAGTGCTTACCTTTTACATTTGCTTCTTGTCAAGGTTTTATTCGTTATATTCAAACCGTATATAATCCATCTTTTCAAGGTTTTCCAAAAACTACGGTTAGAACTGATATTATAAAATTTAAAAATGAATATAGACAATATTTACGATATATATTTTATCACTTTGATTGTAGAGTTTGTCTTACTTCTGATTTGGGTCGTGGTGTAAATGGGTATGAGTATTTAACAGTTACTTGTCATTGGATAGATCTTAACTGGGTAATGCAAAAAAGAATTTTAGCATATTCTGCTGTCGATGAACCACACACGGGAAATTTTATTAAGGGAGAAGTTTCGGATATTTGTAAGGCGTATTATCTTAGTGATAAAGTTTTAAGTATAACTCTTGATAATGCAAGTAACAATGATTATGCTATTAGTAAGTTAATACCCGCATTGCATCCCCCTTTTGAAGAATTGTTTCATGTTAGATGTGCATGTCATATATATAATTTAGTTGTAAAAGATGGACTTAAGTTATTTGATCATACTATTATGAAGGTTAAACTCGCAATTAGTTATATTTTTAAATCTAAAAAACCGGATAGATGGAGGGACTTTCAAGTAGATTGTCTGAAAGAAGGTATAGCTCCTAGAAAAGTTCCAAAGGAAGTTTCAACTAGGTGGAACACTGTATATGACTCTTTGAATGTTGCTTACACTTTACGAGTGCCTATTACTAATTATTTTAATCGCAAAGTAGCTGACGTGTATCACCTAGAAGAAACAGATTGGCAAGATGTTGAGCGTCTTCTTCAATTTTTAGCAAAGTTTTTTTATGCTACTAAAGAATTTTCCGGTCAATATTATCCTACAATCACTACCATGTTGTATTTTATAGCTGGAATAGCAGAATTACTTAACGATTATAGAGTAGTGCCTGGTTATGAAGTTGCGGTAGAAGCAATGCTTGAAAAATTTAAAAAATATTTTTTTCCGATTCCACCACTTTATTACATTGCATCTGTATTACATCCATGTTTTAAACGTTTTAATACGGAAATGCTCATTAGAGAAATTTATGGGAATTTGAGAATTACTGATGAAGAAACACCAAGTGTAGAAACAGTTTGTGCGCAGGTAATTGTAGATTGCCAACGGATTTATGAAAGGTATAGGAGTGCAGCTGATAATGTTGTTCCAAGTGTTCCAAGTGGAGCTGGATCAAGTTCAACGCAGGCTCCCAAAAGACCTGCAACCGGATTGGGAAGTTTTTCCAGCCTTAATCAAAGGCTTTCTAGCAGGCAGTCGAGTAGCAGCGGAGGGTTCAACGAGCTGGATGTTTATTTACTTCATGGTTGCAAGGAAATTGAGTATTTTGGAAGCAATCAACTACTGCCATTTTGGAAGGATCAACAAGCACAGTTTCCAGTTTTAGCAAAAATGGCGCGGGATATTCTAACTATTCAAGCATCATCTGTTGCTTCAGAAAGCGCGTTTAGCCAAGGAAGATTACAAATTGGAGATCATAGACATTCATTGAAGGAAGAAGCAATGGAGACGGCCGTATTATTCAGAGATTGGATTAGATCGGAGCGAAGAAATTTTGGATTTGCAGAAGATAAAGTAGCCGATTCAGAAGCATCATCAGAAATTTTATCAGGCGATGGAAGTTTGGACAATGAAACTGAATATGAACAAGATGACTCTTTGCCACCGGTTCCTCCAGAGGTGCCAGACGAAATTATTCAGAAAATGAGAAGTTTTTTTATTAATATGTAGTTTTTGCAATTTAATATCTATGTACTTTGCAAAAAATCAACCATTATCCATTATTCAATAAAATGCGTTACGCCTTGCTATTAAGTAAATCCTTTGTTATATTCTCAAGTATCCTTTGCTATTAAGTTACCTCTTTGCAATTCAATACTAAAATACTAAATACTAAAATACTAAATACTAAAATACTAAAAACTAAAAACTAAATACTAAAAACTAAAATACTAAAATACTAAATACTATTATACTACTAACTTAGTATTAAGTTTGAAAAAATAACAATTTATTAAGTTATACTAGATTACTAAGTTTTATAAAAAACTACTCAATTATACTTTTATAATACTAAAATACTACATTACATAATAGTTAATATTTTAATACTAGATTACTAGTATTATATAAAAGTTATTAAATAAAACTAAAATTTAAACAAAACAAATAACCAAAAAACAAAACACAAAAAAAAAAATAAAGAAACCGACAAAACCGGGCCGGACCGGACCGGACCGGAACCGGACCGGACCGGCCCACTTCAAATTTATGTCCAAATCCGCTCCATTTTGAAAAATAGCCGTTGGCAACGGCCATAAACGGCTATTTTTCCCACCCCCACACCCATAAACGCCCCTACAACCCTCCCCTACCTATTTTGCCTATAAATACTCCCATATTTCATCAAATTAATAACAATTCAATATTTTCTATTCATTTCTCTTAAAAAAAAAGCTATTTTATTAAATTTTCTATCAACATGGCTGCAAATGCAAATCAAGTTTAAGGTGCTACTAACGTAGGTCCGTCTGCTGCTCCAAAAAAACTAAACGATCCGAAGTTTGGGAATTTATCACAAAAAATAATGATACCGGCAAAGCTCAATGTACTCTTTGTCAGAAAGTTTGGAATTGGGAAGATGGAACAAATACTGGAGGGACAATGAGGTTTAAGACCCACTTGGAAAACCATCATGACCCTGAATGGGCAGCTCGTGCTGGTGGCAAATATCTGCAACCACGTGATGACTGATGACTGATGATTGAGTTGAGTCAGTGTTGAGTCGATGAACTTGAAAATTTATGTATTTTTCTAATTTCTAGTCTATTTTCATGTTTTTATTTTCTAATTATGCATTTTCATTTTCCAACATAATGTAATGTGTGTATTGTTGAATATATTATATGTGTTTTGTGTTGTTTATTTAGATTTTAGTATTTTAAAAAATAAAAAATTTAATTTAAAACAAAAAAAAAATAATTAACGAACCGAACCGAACCGGATCAAACCGGACCGGGACCGGTACAATATCCGGCTGCCGGTTCCGGTTCCGATCCGGCATTGGTGCAATTGCACCGGTGCACCGGACCGGAACCGGGCCGGTGTCGGATTTTTTTTGCCAACAAAACACCGGACCGGACAAGCCGAACCGGGACCGGACCGGACCGGGTCAATAGACACCCTTATATCATACTATGCATTTAAAACTAAATAATATCAAATATCAATTTTTTTTCGTAATTTTTTCTTAATCTGTTCCAAATTAATCAAAAACATTTGTTCGGCTAACTAAATTACGGCAATGCCATCTTTTGGGAAAGAGAGTACATAAACTATAAAATGTAGTATTATACCCCTCAGCCTCAATTTGTACAACTCTTATTTTTCGTCTCTATATAAGAAAACAAACGATTCTTTTTTTTTTTTCTATCATAAAATGAGTTAATGTTTATATTTTCATTTGGCTTAATATACAAAGAATCCCTTGAACATATAAAGCTTTCATTTTGACATCTCAACAAAGGTGCTTAACTTATTAGGCATCTAACAATTGTCTAAAATATGCGTTTTAGATATGGCACTAACCTTCATCAAGTGTGTGAAATTACTGGAACACATGATATGAAAATTAAACAACTTATTGAATATTTATTATGTACAATTTAAAGTGAAATAATTTTTTTTTTTTTTGCTAAAGCAAGTGAAATAATTTGATACAAGTGATACTTGTGACATTTTCTTAGTCAAAATGTCTCTCTCGTAAAAAAAACTGACTATTCAAAATAGAGTAACTTTGTTCTTTGTTAAGCTATTGGTGTCATATTATCAACCCCTTAGGATAATAAATCCTTGACCTTAACGAAACTTTAGCCTGAATGTAAACAATACTAAAGAAAATTGAGGAGTAAATCGGATATATTTTTTCTTGAATTATTAAGCCATTGATTTACTTATTTACCCTAAAAATCGACTTAACAGATTAAGCAATTAAATTTATTAATTAGGCCACAAATAATATAATTATATTAAAATTGTAATGAGACAGTATTTAAGTTATGCTGAGACAATAAGAGGCCAGACAAGAATCAAAACAAGTAAATTGGCTTATCTGACTGTCGTAAAACATAGGTTCCAACTAAAGAACTTCGAAAAGCATCAGTAAAAGTAAGAAAAATAGTGAAGCAAAGAGCAAGATGATTCTTACTGCTCTTAGTACAAGTAATAGCGATATTCAAAGTATGTAATGTGTCGAATTTGCGGGAAAAAAGGTAGATGTATTGTTTGCAGGAGTTAATGATGTGTATTTAATGAGAATCTGTCAACCATGATCGTCTAACTGAATATTGGCAACGCCCAACGCTTGATATCTCATCCTCATTTATTGTTGCGTATTCGTCTAAATCTATCTGTTGAACTCGACCCAGCTGTCGTAATCAAGGTAATCCGCCTGCAAGCCCTTTGTGATTGAAAGCCTTGTCTTCGGAGCTTCTCATCGTTTGATTGTCTTTGCTCTTCGATGTCGTGTTTTGAAGTTATATGAAATTTTTACCCAATACACTACCTATTCCGTGTAAGAACTTAAAGGGAAAATACAAAACAATTTGATAATACTATATGATATCTTCAAAAAACATATTTGAAGATAAAATGGAAGAATTTGGGATAGGGGAATTAAATGTAGAGTGAAGGGGGTGGGAGGTTGATGTAGTGAGCTGTCGTCAAAAAGTCTGGCAAAGAGAGAGTGACACCTCTTATCATTAACTCATTATTGCTATTTTTCCTCTTGGGACCCACTCTTTTTCCCCAAACATCAACGTTTCCCTGTCTTGTCTGGTCTTGGCCCTGGGTCCCACCTATCCCCAAAAATAAAATTAGTGGGACCCACATGTTTAACTAGTCTCTGAATTCTAAACAAAAGGTTGTTGGTGTGGGTACAACCTGTATTTAATTCGGGTCAAGATCTGACCCGTAACTCTCAGCGCGTGTTCAATGTGCGAGTGGTTTTTAAAAATGTTGAGTTTAATAAGATCCTAATTGGATTTTGGAGTTCCCGGATCCTCCGGTACCGCTGACAAAACCCGAATCATTTTTTTTGGGAGTCAAAATAAGTTTTGGCATTTTTTGTTTAAAACCATTGAAGAATGGAGATTGCTTGTTTTTGTGGAACTGCACCTTCAAAATAGCTTACGTATTACTAACACTTTCTAATTCAAGAATTCACTTATGCTTCTTTCACATAGTTGAAAATGAAATATCATTGTATTTTGAACTTCTCTCTTTTCCAAAATATATGACAATTTATCTATATTTTTGTATCTTTTATTTTTATTGTTTAGAAATATTTTAGAAAAAGAAGCAGACAGAAATGCATTAGCAACAGTATATTGATGAGTTTGACTTTATTACAAATATATAATTTTTTGACGGTATATAAATACCAATATATATTTTAGGCAGAAGCAAAGACGGATTAGTATTTCAAGAGAATGAGTTCACTATTAAAGTCGGAGTTATAGTGTCTCAAGAATTGCCAGTGAACCTGCTTCATCAATTTTTTTATTATGTATATTGCCAAATATCATTTTAAATTATGATATATATATTAAGAAAAAAAAATTAAAGGACGTTTAAATACGGATTGATACATATCCTAAGTGTAAGTGAACCATTTAAACTTTTAGAGTATGTATTTCTAAACATCATATTAGATATATTATAAAAAAATTATACTTAATATACCTAATTTTGTGGAAGAACTATGAGTTCCCAAAAATCACATTTTGTAGGGTAGAACCGCCTTTTGCCAGAAATAATGAGTTTACTTGAACCGACTATAAAAGTAATGAGTTTGTCAATTAATTGGTAGAATGATGTTATGTGCAAAAGCAAATGGTCAACTACACTATTAGTGGATTTGTCAATTAATTGGTAGAATGATATTATAATATGTGCAGAATTTAAGTTAAAGGTACAAAGACTGTTATATTTGCAGTAGTTGTGCGGGATTTTTTTTTTTTTTTTTTTGGACGGATTGAATTATCAAACATCAGTCATGTGCTTTCATATAATTGAAAACTAAAACATGCAATAATATAGTACTAATTATTTGAATGGTTTATTCCCATTGTCTAGGCTTGCTTAGGTTTCACTGGTTTCTAGCTTTAGTTGGTATCCTATCATCATTTGAAGTTCAATTATTCATCCACAGAAGAAAGTTCAGTGAAGTACTAGTAGTGCTTATTATTAAGCCCGGGTGGCAATTATCATCACTGAATGCTAATTAAAGATAATACCTAATGGCATAGGTATTTCGTCAGTAAAATTCTTTGATGTTTTTCGATTATCAATTGAAGTATACTAAGTTTTCAATTGAAAGAAACCCTGAGTCGATCATGACCATTTCCCACCTCAACAATGTAATAATTTAGACACATCCAAATCAGGTAAAAACTTACGTAATTTCACCTATTAAATTATTTAACTATGATTTGTTGGTTTGATTTGATGTAAACATCGGGTGCGGGTAAGTATTTGCCTCCAAATCATGTCCCCGTGATTATCCAACGTACATACATTTTATTATCGTACCAATTCTTTGTACTGATTTTTCAAAGTACAAATCGAACCTATGATCTATATGTAAATTAAATTTTGAAAATATATATATATATATATATATATATATATATATATATATATATATATATATATATATATATGTATAAAAACTTACTAGTATCTATTAAAATTAAGTTTTGAAATTATATAATTAGTCGAGGGATGCATAAATTAATTTGGCCTCCACTATTGTATGATACAAAAGGTTTTTAGTCGAAGCACTTTTATTTAACACTGGAAACTTTGAGCATTTTAAGAGGACTTGTACAAGAAGGGAGATTATGTTTAGTAGGAAAAGAGGTCAGTGCATCTCTTAGTGGCTTAAGATAGAAAATGTAATTATTTTAAAGATATAGAACATATACTACATGTGCATTTATTTTAAGTCACAGTAATACGCAACTTTTCCCATCATTAGTAAGTAATCAAACTTTTACTAATTAAATTTAACACATCCCAATCTTGCCATTTATTCGGAGAAAAAGAAAGTAGAAGTACCTAAATTAAAGCATATAGATGAAGAAATATGATTAATCATGACAAGTCAATGATACTTCTGTAAAATTATATTTCAAGGGTAGAATACCCAAGGAGATCAAAGAATTCAGCATGATCAATTGATTAAATGAGTTGATGGTGGACTTACCTATCTGGATGTAGGGGAACGTCTCAATTGAGTAAAACAATTATTTGAAAAAATAATTAATTATAAGAGTTTAATACTAGAAAATGTCAAATTATAATTCTTCTACTTTAACGATAAACATGTTTAAAGAATTGTTACACAAAAAATCAAAATAAGGGACTAAGCATAATATTTTCTATCATAGGAAGATTAGCGTTACAACATAAAACTAATTGGATGGAGGAAGGCCTCTAAATTTTCCTTTTCAAAATCTTTTTCTTCAAATTTCTTGCTATTCCTTTTGGAAATTGGCTTTTTAAGTTTGTAACCATCTAGTTTTTATATCAGAGTGAAAAGAAAAAGTAGTCGTGACCATATACGGGGAATTTGGACACAAGAGGAGCTCCCTAGAGCTACCTTGTGACCATCTAGTTTGGACGTAAGAGGAAATTAGTTATGAAAAATTGGAACCAACCATTTAAAGATTTGGCGTTACCTTAACACTATTATGAGCCTGTTTGGGTGGGCTTAAAAGCAGCGTATTTTAAGTGGCTTATAAGTCAGAAATTGGCTTTTAAGCAACTTATGATTTATAAGTCCAAAAATTTTGAAATTACCAAACATATATTAATAAGCTTATAATCACTTTTAAGTATACCTGTCAATTGGGCCAGGACCGGCTCGGACCGGCCCGTTAAGAGTCGGCTCACCGGTCCCGGTACCGGTCCGGTCCGAGCCATTACCGGTCCGGTCCGAACCGGTCTTTTTTTCAAAAACTTAGCTCATTAAGCACTGGACCGGTCCGGACCGGTCCGATCCCTTTCTTTTTTTTTTTTTTTTTTTTTCATATTTTAGCTAAACCTATCACTTTGTACTGGAATTGGAAGGACATATAATCCTATATAAAAAGAGAATGAAGGTGAAAGTAGGAAAGAAAAGGATCAAAGATTTTGAGAATCATATACTTTGATTCATTGATGGAAACCAAGTTTAATTACTATGTTAATTTGATGCACTACTCATGAAGTAAAAGATCACTCTTATTATTTTAAGTAAGTACTATCTCATCATTTCTATAGTATGCTTAGTCAAATAGATACAATTTTAATACTACAACTCAAAGGTGAAAAACTGAGACTATCAAATTCTCTTACAACCAAGAAGATAAGTTGTATAAAATACTTAATTAATATATATTCTTGATTAGCAATGAAAAAATAGTAAATAAATATATTCATTCGTTGTACTTAATGAAGCTAAAAATACCTTTATACTATTGCATAGTTGAGGGATTCTAAAAGGGACTAAATGCTACATTATATTTTGTATGATTCTTGCCAAAAGCATGTCTCAATTTTCCTCGATATATAGTATATTTTTTCTATGAAAAAAACTGGTCCGGTCCGGTCCACCGTGGGCCAAAGATCGGTCTTTTACCGGTCCGGGCTAACCGGTCTTTTTCTTAAGCCCGGCTCGGCTCGCAACCCGCTTCCTCCTCGACCTGGACCGCTTATAATGAACCGGTCCGGTCCGGTACCGGGCTAGCCCAGCCCGATTGACGGGTATACTTTTAAGCACACCCCAAACGGGCTCTATGTATGAGTTGTTGATTAGGATTACAAACTACTTTCAAAAGTTAAAAGAAACTCCTAATCTACAAAAGCAGATGAATAAAATCAATTCGTTCAGATTTTTTAAAGTAATTACTTTGTCAAATCCATTTTATCTTTACAAATTAATGAAGCTTATTAACTATACTTTATTTAATGAAGTATTAGTTTTTAAGAATTACTTTGCCTATAAATACACAGCTCTTGAAAAGACAAGCAATTCAGTAAACACATCTTTTATTCGTAAACAAAAGTGAGACATTGATCAAAAGGTGAAATTACAGATTCAAGAATAGAAGAGCAACGTTCTTGAGTGCTACTTATTTTGTGGCTTAGTTGAATCACGGAGATAATACTGTTATTATTCTTCGGTTTGCTCCTGGGAGAGACTTCAATTATATTCAAGAAACGTCTTGACGTGCCTCTAAGCCAAGCAAGTTTTATTTTAAATTTCTAATATATTTATTATCCTTGTTCTAACAATTGCTACGTTTTTTGAGTTTTTCTTATTCTCCCATCAAATTATGTGAGAATAAATTTAAATAATTCTAAGACATGATTGTATGGCCTAAAATTGACTCTTTACGTTACAATTGAATTTATATTAGGATTACAAGCAATCAACTATATCAAGACAACAACTAGCGAGGATAAGAAGAAATAGACAAATATGAACTGTATATACAAGAACACAAAAATTATATTAATATTTTAATAATTTAATTACAACTGGACAGAGTTTGGACATATGTTTGTGGATCTCTTTACAAATTGAACTAGTTGGATACTATACAGTTGGGCAGCCGAGCTTGAATACTGCATTTAATGAACCACGTTCCCCACGTCAGATTGAGGGGAGCGCACGATCTAGAAGTGCATTTAATACGTAAAGTGGACGGTTACGAATTCGGAAGGTCCAATTCAAACCATCCGGACACTTTACAGAGGGCTTGCTCTCGAATGGTGTCATACGGATGCGAATCAACAGATACCCTCCCTGTGCTACTACAGTGCACCAACTCTCCGTTGGTTGACTCGTTGTTGCATGTCTATATCACATGGTGTTGTATTCGTACGTCACATGTTCATGTCAAAATTATACCAATACATCGATTATGTGGGGGTAATGCCATAGAAGAATACAAAAATAGAGCCAAAAAAACAGTGTGTTCTTTTCTACAAATTTGGGTGGCAAAGGAATTAGATAGAACTACCACCCATAAAATTATTTCTTTTCTTTGATATACTTTAATAAATAGGAGCGTTTCAACCACGAAGAACCAAGAAGCGTAACAATAAAAAAAGTGAGGTGTCATCCCAAAAAATCAGCTCCCTCTCCCCCTATAAATCAGCAGGCTTGGGTTCCCATTCTCCGTAGGGTTTTTGAGTAGCTAATCATAAATATATGTAATATTTTCTCCCTCCCTCTCTCCCTTTCTTAAGAGGGTGGCTGGGTAAAAATAGGGTTTAGGTCATAGTATTAGTCATGATGAAGAAGATAGAATGAAGAAAGGGATATGATGAGTTTGAGGGGAATGTTGGCTGGCTCGACACAATCACTCTCCTTTATATATAGTCTTGTTTGTGGTTTTGTCTTTGTTTTTTCATGATGGTGATGAAAAACAGAACAAGATTCACATGTTTAGATGAAAATAATGGAAGTGAAGGAGTCGGACCAGGCTTCATTCCTCTAAAACCATATATGCCACACCTCTAAACAAAATTTCTGTTTGTATTTTCACCATTCCTATGTTTTGTTTGATTGATGTATTTGATTTACCTGTTATTGTTTCTTGTACGTTCGTTTACCTAAAATCTACTCATTTGTTTTCTTGCAGGTGTTTTTGCCTGTTTCAGCAGTTAGCTAGTGTATCCTTGCAAGAAACATGTAAATCATATACCCTTTTTAGGGTTTTCGTGCCAGATTTCATCACCCGTGAAATGAAAGTCACTAGTGCTGCTGCATCATCATCTTCTTAGTTTTGGAGAAAGTGCTGCCTTGGTGGGAGGGGTTTGAAAATGGACACTAAGATAGAGTTGATACACCCAAGTGTAAATTGTTGGCTTAACAAGATATTATGAAAAAATATATCTTTACTCTTTAACACGTCTTCATGAAGCTCCCGATAAGTAAATCAATTTTTGTGCAAGTATTGTGCACTAATGTATTTCTATGGTAAATATCATTAATTTGTAATTTGTAAAAATGGTAATTAACCCCCTATAATTAGCCAGTGGCATGTGGATGTATACTGTATAGTATGGACGACTTACGAGTTAATCCGTATTATTAAACTACACAACTATTATATGTAACTGCAAATCTTTTTTAATAACATCTCACATAGAAGTAAGAAATTACGGGATGAATAGATTTTCCATCTTGGTAAAAAATTCATAGGGGTCTATCAGAAGTAGGGTTATGTTACTTGTCCGTCTGTACACTTTTGTTGGTATATATGATTAGTGAATCATTCACTTAAAGTAAAGGAAGATGGAGAAACTTCAAATTCTGTATTTTAACAGTTTAGGTTTTTATGTAAAGTCTCTTTGAACAAAAACAAAACATCCCTATCCCCAATAGTCTGTTCCCCTATTACATCCCTACGATTTCACCAGTATTTTAATTAATTAAAACCTCATAGGAAAATCAATTTATTAGTTTCCTTTCAGACAAACATACTCAATTTAAACTCAAACTCAGCCATTCAGTAAACCACAAGAAGGACCTGGATAAAGATATATAGTAGGCGTATATAATGTTGACTTGATTTGTTAATTAGTTGGTGTAAAACACCATTAGTTCAAGTCATATCAAATGTTAAAAGATCCAAATATTAGAGTGGTAATATTTGTAGTAGCAAGAGTTTAACTTATGAAGTGAAATGGTAAGATTTCACATGTCAGTTGCTATATACCTAGTACTTAGATTGATACTGTGTTAATTTTTTTAATACATTTTCAGTATATATAAATAAAATCCTATTTCTAAATAAGTTAATGTTTCATGACTTATTAACCATATAAAAGAATTTTACACAATCAGGTCTATTTCTTGTAAGATAATTACATGTTGAACTACACTATTCATGTAAGAAAATATTTTTGTTTATCGTCAGTGTATAGTATAATTTAAATTCCATGTAAATTAATTTGCTTTAACATGTAATCACGTGCAACTACGTGAACATGAATGATCTGTATAAGGTGAATAAATAACTATCTTAAATTGGATTCTAGTATTGAATGTTGTTGGGAAAAGGAGCGTTCTGAATTGACTGAGGGCGTTGTGTTACATCAAAGTAATAGTAAATGTAGAGAGCATCCAAATGCTGAAGAGAGAGACCTAGCTTTAATGTTAACTTATTTATTGCAGACACTATTTAATTTTAGCCTTTTGCCATAGTTACGAGGATGAAAGGAGCCACAGCTATACTGTAAGAATGAATGAAAGATTTTTTTTTTTCTTTTTAAATTTGCATGTGTAACTGATAAAATCAGTAACTGTCTTAATTTAATGGCTAAATATGGTTGTTGGATTGGAAGCATTGAATTAGAGCATTGAAGATGATGATATTTTAAGGAGACGTCTCATTTTGAAAAGAAAAAAAGATTCGTTTAGCATAGGTTTTAGCGAAGAACAACATACTTTTGTTTGAAAGCAGATAAATGATTTTTTAAGCTATTGAGATAAATGTCGATGATGTACTGCTAGTGCAACCAACATTTACTGCATGATATGAGTCCTACCTATTAATGTTTGAATTTTCCTAATATTTTATTTCGGCCAAATACATCGTCAGCCTCTCCAACTTGATTCCATATTCCACTTAAACACTCTGAACTAACGCATTTTCCAGTTAAGCATTTGAACCTTTTTTTAAGAATGTTCATCTAGACACTTTCCGCCATTCTGATGAAAAACTCATGCGCGTGTTTGCACACGAGTCCTACGTTGTTCAGTGACTCATTTATAATCTGCCACGTGTCATAATTAGCACATCATATAACACATAATTGGATGCATTATGTGTTATATGATGTGTCCAATTATGACACGTGACACATTCTAAATGGGTCACTGAACCATTTAGGGCTCATGCGCAAATATGCACATGAGTTTTTCATCAGAGTGGGCGGAAAGTGTCTAGATGGACACTCTTAAAAAAGGTTCAAGTGTTTAACTAGGAAGAGCCTTAGTTGGAGTGTATAAGTGAAATATAGTGTCAAGTTCAAAAAGCTCGCGATGTATTTGGCATTTTATTTCAATACTATAGGAGAAGAACATTACATATCATATGGTTTTTATCATAGTAAATAACATGATTCAAAAAATATCGTTCTTCCATGTCTCATCAAAGTACTATTGTTGATATGTACTACCTCCTCCACACGTAAATTGAATACTACCCTTTTCAAGAAAATATGACAGACATCTATATCAAATTGGTTTCGCAGCACGTTATAAGTTATTACTATATTATACTACTATGTTTAATATGTGTGAGGATATTGTGATCTAACCCACCTTGATGTCAAACACATGTTTGTTTTACATATTTATGTCGAGCATAACGCAGCTACATTCATCTAAAGCTCACGAACCACTTATTAGTTGAGCGAGCTCCCAATATTTCTATGATTTTTGAATTTATGCTATTCCTCCCTCCGCCACATTTTATATCTGTCAAGTAAATTTTATTGAATACAAAGTTTTAAGAGAAAAAATAATTGATGCATAAGATATTTAGAAAGTTAATTTTATGAGCGATCATCAAACTATTGGTCATAAAACTATTGTTTCATTACCTCAAAATCATTTTTGTTTATTTTGTCACTGAAAAGTCACTCACCTTTTCTTCCATATACAACAAAGTTACAATCGCCGATTTTTATTAGAAACTTATCAAAAATTTGACGTGGTATCTATAATTACCAAAATCTATCTTAACTTCATATTTTGATTGTAATCTAGTGAGTTACATATTCGGGCTAAAATTAGCAAATATCTGATGTTTTTTGTGACTTTGCATAAGATTATGCTATAAATTTAATTATGTAGCTACAGTATACACTCACATCTAACACACCGAAAGCACCCTCAAAATTTGTAATTTTCAAATTTCAATATGGCATGTCATCAAGAATAGTATTGAAATATTAAACTTACGACTTTTCAAATATAAAACTCTGTCCATCTTTTTGGATTGACCAGAAAATTACAATGTCGCATAAAAGAGAACATATATACTACTCCCTCCGTCCCAAATTAGTTGTCGCCTTTAGCTTCTTCACGCCCATTAAAAAAATCATTAAATAGAGTGTATGTTTTACTATGTTACCCCTATTTATTGTTTGACTATTAAATTTTGTTGAGAATTTTTTTAATTATTAAGGGTATAGTTGGAAAAGACTAACAATTTTTGTCTTGAAATCCTAAAACGACAACTAATTTGGGACACATCATTTTTCCTAAAGCGACAACTAATTTGGGACGGAGGGAGTAGTACCATTTGCTTAGCTTACACTTCCAAAGTCAAGTGAACCAAGACATCTCTTTGGGGAGAACCGAAAAGCAAATGGTCAACTCGGTTGAAAGCTACCACATTAAGTAATCATAAAAATGCTAAATGCCCTTTTCTACCTCTCTAAAAATCTCTCTTGTATCATATATCTTATCCACAAACAGCAGCTTTGCCCCCATCAGATTCCTTTTTTCTGTTTCTGATATAATTACTTACCTCTGTAGTCGTTAGAACTTAGGTGAACCTCAGAAACTACCGTAGCTTCACTAGCTTGTTTTATGACAATATGCTATTCGTGGAATAACAAAATTGATTTGATTATCGTTGGGTCACTTGATATCTTCAACAGATGCAAAGCAAAATGTTTTGTTTATGACCTTTATGGAATATTGTCATACATATTCTTTGAATCCCAATCACCTTTTCAATTGGTAACAAAAGAAAGATAATCATTTGAACAGTAAATTAGAATCAATCATTCA
The DNA here is from genome assembly GCA_029990175.1 of Petunia secreta. Classification (NCBI taxonomy): domain Eukaryota; kingdom Viridiplantae; phylum Streptophyta; class Magnoliopsida; order Solanales; family Solanaceae; genus Petunia; species Petunia secreta. Next base: position 512,499 of record JARKIP010000239.1, on the reverse strand, counting down.
TATATGATGACACTGGAAGATTTGAAGCAAAAATATTTAAGAAAAAACTGGAGACCTTCTCAGCTACAAAACTGCTGGATGTCACTGTACAAAAAAAACTACTGTATGCAGTACAACAAATTGCTCTTTGAATTATGAAAAGGCCCTTTTTCATCTAGCTCTAAACAAGAAAACATAGGACCTCAGGAGGACAGCGAAGAAAAATACTTGCAAGATAACTAGAGTTCAATTTCATGATTCATCAATGGGGAACACTTTCTCCAAGAAATTGATGAAACGTTTAGAATAAAGCTTAGGTTCAACTGCAGAGATTGACATGGGATCACACTGCAATGATTTGTAGGTGTGTTCCAGTCTCTTTTTCATGTTGTACTCCTGCAATATATCGATTATGCCAAGATATAGAACAACATCATACACCTCAAAGAGTTCAACTTGGACTGAAGCTGACTCATCCTGCACAAGTTTTTGGTTTGCTTGGGCTGGCATGTTCACGCCTACTTGTACCCTTAACCTGAAAGAACTGAAAGTTGTTAGACAGTAGGTGATACAATTCCACCGGACAGAATAATATGACAATTGCTCTTCCAGTTTTCCTGAATGATACTGACAAAGGTATACTGAAAACATAATTCAATAGATCAGACAAAAATGTAGATGTTTTACTAGGACACTTTGGCATTCCAAGATCAAAGTGAAAAAAGAACAAAACATGTGACAGGCGTGTGTAGAGGAAAGCCGGTTTCCCTGTTTCTCGTTTGTTTCTTTCTGCACTTGATCTGGGGTGTTTTCCACATTCACTCAGTAATCCCTTTTTCAATCATATCAATAGGATAGATCTAAACATCATAAATTCAGCGTGTGAAACCAACATATCTGGGGGTTCCCTTCAATTTGGAATTGCACTATGCAGTACAAGCCAGTTACAAGTTAGCCTCCCTCCCTCCCTCCCTCCCTCCCTCCGTACTTTCACCATGAGCCATTTTTTAATTTATTGATTCTCATGTCATGGTTTCCTCTCTTCTTTCTCTATTTTGCGTACTCTCTCTTGCTCGTCATATTTCTGATTTTAACCTACAGTATGTTCCTGCTATATATGATCCTGTATTTCTTCCAATCATCCCTATATCCATCTTTCTCTCTTTACATTCCTGGTCTTCTTGTTTATACTGTTCACCCGGGCTTAAAATTTTCATGGTAGATGTTCTTCTTCCTCGTATTTCTGAGGATCTGTTTAGGTTTCTTCTCATGCTTTAATCTATTCCAGCTTCTCAGAAAATCATGCAGCTCGCAAAATCGTGTTTTAGTTATAGTCGTCCACACTAAGTTTGAGAACGCTAATGGCAAACTTATATAACTAAATGTTTGTCAGCAAAGAATTCATGTAAACAACGGGTAAGAAGCAGATCAGGTTACCTTCCAGCACCAGGAACTAGAAGATCGACCTCTCTGTCACCAACGGACATGGCTCTCAGAGTATTTCCTCTCACATGAGGACCTGGTGTAATGCTGACAGAACTGGGTTCATGAGTTACTAAAATCAAACCACTTGGTGGAATTGAGAGCTCTCCCTGAGATATCCCACCTTAATGGAGTGACATTAAATGTCAATAAGCATGTGTAACTAGAGAAAAAATTAAATGCCATTGAGCATAAATAAAGAAGATATAAGAATAGCTAATCACCAATGTTGCTAACCCCAGCACCTCAAGATAAATAGATAATCATTCAACATGCATGGTAATATAAGAGGACAAATGGGAACTGAACCAGAAAATAGAGTAGTAACAATTCATATAGGTTATACTTCTCATTCTCATTGGGAAGTTGAAAAAACATAGCAACAGAAACAAAGAGGAAAGGCACAAAAAGATGCTGCATAACATGGACAAAGAGGAGGCCAAGATGAAACATTGTGAGAGTGGGATGGCATTTTCAAGGCAATTATTTCAGTTCAAATATAATATCAGACAAACTCTGCTGCTATCCTATGCAAGAGTGTGATAATTCCAGCTTAATTGGCAGTTGCACGGCTGTACCAGAAGAACTTAATAATGCAAGAAACCTCAAGTCAAGCCATCTACTTGTCTGAAACATCCTATAAGCACCTTATAACACACCTCGGACATGTCATGATGTCATGCAATAAGAGTTCCCGCCTATTCAGAGACATTAGGGTAGTACGGGTTCAAGCACAGGCGAGAGTCATTGGTTAAAATCCAATAGTAGGTAAAACCGATTGAAGCCCCTGCTTTTGCCATCCATGGGATTTTCGGTGATCTATTTATTAAGTTTATTTCTCAGTAACAATTACTAAACCTCATCACAAATGATGTAAGATACTCTCTTTTAGTGAGTCAGATGTTGGATTTTCTATCCAAGCCATTCTTCTTTGACCACTATCTCTTACAATGCTAGGTAGTGTCTATCTAAATATTTGTCTTATAGAGGTGATGCTAGACAGATTATTAATGAAGTGAGTTCTCAAGACAAAAGTAGAAAACATTATCTATTTATTAATGACCTCAAGATGTTTAAGTAGCATGACAAATAGAGCTTTGCTAATTTACTGTTACGAAGTTTTAATAGGCAAGAAGTGAAGCCCCTAAGTAACGCCGGAAGTACAACTATTTTAAGTGAGAGGGCTGTTACGACATGACAGAAGTCCATTTGGAGGAGCTTGGGGGAACGCTCATCCAGTTGAATGATAGGAAGTTATCAATTCAAATAAGTTGATCAAATTCAAATTTTACTTCACAGAGGAATCCAGAAAAGATGGTAGGTACATCTTTTTCATTCACAGAAGTGAATAATTTAAACCTAAAGGCCGTCCTCTAGGAAGGGATATGGTGATAGGAAAAATAGAGTGATACAACCAAATTAATGATACAATATGACCATGTCGTGATAATCTTAAAATGTATCTACCTTACTCCCTTATTATAGCATTTAACTATCAAGAAAGAGAAAAAGAAAGCATGCTGGAAAATAAGAAATACTGTTCAGTTGAAGTAACACCTTAAATAAATATTAGACCAAGCAATTGACTTTGGAAGCACAGATTTTTACCTTCAGCATGATCAGCATCAGTTTCAACTTTGTGCAAAGAATCAGGTGGCTCTAAAAGAGAGATCAGATTCTCAGGAGCTCTAAAATGCAATCCCAACAGAAGGCTATAGTCTATAATGTTCTGAGATTCTAAAAATCTGCAGTCCAACGACAATTGTCTGCAAAAAGGGGATTAAAAAACAGCTCCACTTGATCAAAAAGGAAAAACGCTGAATTTTCTATAGCCAACAAAAGAGGAATTAAGGAAAAAAAATCCATAATCCGACCTAAATTGTCCATGGCATCCACAATAACCATTTAAGGTGAGAAAAAGAGAAGATAAATTACATATATATAAGACACTTGCTGCGAGCCAGAAAAGTTCTTTTTTTTTTACATCATACTGAGAAAATGACCGGTTTTCTGTGAGTTGCAGCCTTGAAGCTGATCATGAAATAAATCTCTTATGGCAAGTTTTCCACTTTTCACATTCAAATAATTAAATTGGTAATTTTTTTTATATCAGTGTTGTCAGGGCCAGCTTGCGCTCACCTTGACAAGGCCACAACAGATACTCGTGACTACCTACAGATATTCAATCTATCAACAGCGGCCTCAATCCCAAATAAAACTAGAGTTAACTGTAAGAATCCTATGTAACCATTCGGTAATTGTTATTAATATAACTACCAGAGGATTCAACTCTAACTATTTGTGCAGTGACTTTGAACCTACTGCAATCCTCCTTAATTTGGACTCAGGGCCGACTATGCTTTGCGAACTTACTGGAGTTCAACTAAAGATATCCAATTCCCTTAAAAATTCAAAGGCCATCTTCCTCGATATACTAGTTTTGGTTTTCAGTCGGTAGTAGTTTCAAATTATTTGCTCCATCTTCAAAAACTTCTCTAGTCAACCATTACAGATAAGAGACTACAATGAATAAGAACTTTTAACTCAAAACTAAAGGGAAAAATCATACAAAGACTTACTCGAAAAGTGCCTGTCGCAATAACTTGTCCATATGAAACTTATATGTCAAATCAAGGTCTTTTAATGTAGTCGTCTCATCAATCCGATCTTTCTTTGTAAATCTCCCATGAGAAGAACCTTTTAAATCATAACGGCGATGTATTCTCAATTCAGTACAAAACATATTCCCCATGACTACAAAGCGTACCTGAGAATGAAATAAGTAAATACTCCAGCAGTATGATGAGGAAAATTCAAAGCAAAAAAGTACAGTAGGGACTTCCGCCTGATCACTAACCTTTTTTCCACGTTTCAATGATATCCTGTGCAGCCCAAAAACTTTTGTGATGAGTGTGTTGTCATGTTCTTTTACATGTTTATAGTAATCAGGAAGCATCTTGAGTAGAACCTACGTGATGTTAAGAGATCCCTGTTAACAACCTTTCGGTTCACTATCAGTTTGTAATTGTTTCTGATCAAAACTATACAGCAGATATTCATGACTAAGCTCAGTTTGTCAAATCCATTTAAATTACATCTTCTCCATGATAATGACAATAAAGGACATAACATTAACCAGTATTAGAATTAGTCTTTGTGGGAAAAGCATTGTTCAGAATTTTATAGTTTCACCACGCATGTGAACTGTCACACTGTAGAATCTTAAATTTGCAAGGAAAAACATCTAACAATGGAGACATTCCATACCACATATGAGATATTTTGCTAATCCCAGTAACTAAGTCAAACTCACTTACAGAAACTGACTTTAGGGTCAAAGCTCCATAGGTTTTATCCATACTTAAGCTATGTTTGATTGAGGTGGTAAATAGAAGCGGAAGGTACAGTTGCCTTCCACAATAGTTAACGGAAGAATCACATCACTCTTTCCTTACCTAGGAGAAGAATACACGCTCAACAAGAAGGGTGGTCTTCTCTCCCCCCACCCCACAAGTCTATGTGGATCTCAGGAAATAGAATGGAGGAGGACTATGGAATAGGGGAAGAAACAGAAGAAAGGGAGATACATGTAAACTTAAAACAAGAATTATAAACTTGAATCGACATAAAGAGTTGCATCTAATTCCAAAAATGTACGGGAAAAAGCTTCCTGAATTTTGAGTTAGTATGAAGATCAACAATTATGTAAATCTCAGCACAGAAAGCGAAAAAGAAAAGCTAAAACAGTTTAGTATGTACAATTTCTCGCGCAAACCTTGAGCTCAGACTTCTTTAAAGTCTTGATCACAAATCTATCATCACTAGAAAGATAGAAAAGGCTTCCACTCTTTCCAGGAGAAGAGAGCTCTCTCAGACCATCATCACCACAGATGGACATCATATACTCTGCAGCGTCCAGCTTGAACAACTCTCTCAAGTATCTGAACATGACATTTTATACCGTCAACAAGTCACTCAAAATTTACAGTAACTCATGTACAGCAATAAGAACAAATGAGCCCTCTAGAAGTTTTAGGTTATAAGGTAAAAGGAATGTATGAATTTTCAAGGGTGGTAGATCCATATGCTTTTACAAATCTGTCTGGAGGAAGGAAGCTAAAAACCCATGGTACATAATACACTCTTCTAGATCATAACAAAAGAATCCTGGAAGCAAAGCGTGAACAGACAGCAGCAGAGCCCAAACCTATTTTCTCTTAAACAAAAAATAAAAATAAAAAAATTGGTTCTTTTTCCTTTTTTTTTTTTTTTTGGGGGGGGGGGGGGGGGGGGTGGGGGGTGTTAGGAGGGTGGGAAGCTGTAGGATAGGACAAGGGATATGGAAGGATATGCAGCAGAGGATATGTGAAGATTCATAGTGATTTAAAGCAGCTTGCTTTGTAGATAGAGAAGTGTCCTCAGGTTCTGCATAAGTTGTAAATGAGAGAGCTTGCCAATCATCATAACACAGGTTCACAGCAATTTATGACTATAATCCACAGAAGAAATAGCAGCATACTTATAAAGTTTTTGACAAAACCTTGTTTACATCATTCTATCAAATCAAGTAGAACAAGTACCTAACCCTCTCCTATCAGTTAATAAACTAACTTCATCTTCTTGCCACGGCCTAGTTCGCTAAGTAACTCAGCAACTCAACGAAGTAGTCAGTTCCCAATCAAAGAGCTATTGCAGGTCTAAGCCAACTCAGTACCTATCTTTTGCTCCGACTCAAAAAGCCTTCATAGATGAAGATGAATTAAAAGGAAACCACCAAGTAGCAGATGTCAGATAAATTAACAAGTACCTGAAAACCATAGGGCAATAGTCCTTCCAATAAAAATCGATGGAATGATGTGAAGGTGTAAATTGGGAGCCCTTCCTGGGAAAGTACATTTTGATTCTAGCCTGATCTCCAAAATCTGATTGTCTCACTTCACGGATAGGCACAGGAGTTATCTTGCCCACAGAATATCTGTGGTTTCAAATTCCACATTAACAAATAGTTCTATGGTACCAAGTGGATTTTACCCCTCAAAATATCATAAGAAAGGACCCTGTGCATGCTTACCTGATACCAAGTTGCAAATTAAGCATCAAATAGTAGCTCTTACGGCCTTCCAGAAAGTCCACCCATGACCTCGTTTTTACTTCTTTTGCATGAAATTTAAACCGTCGTTTACCTTTGCGAGATAGCTTGCTAATATTTATGATCCTTTCTTTGATTAGGACTCCTTGCGTGTATTCCCTTTCATAAGCTACAGACCCCGTTTCCAGAAAATCACTTTTGTCATCATGAGAGCTTTGAGATAATACACTTGATGAATCACAGGCCAAGATGTATCGGCTGGACTCACCAAGGGCAATGTCTTCTCCTTGTGATGTAGTCCTCAGCGATATGCTCCCTGAACTTTTAAGCCAACTATTGGAGATTCTATCTGAAAAACTACGGTTCACTCTAGGTTTCACAGGCTCTGAATTAGCTGATGAAATATGCTGCCCTTTCCTCTTCTCCTCATGCCTATCACTGCTCTTCCTCCGCGAGTGATGCTTACTTCCAGCAGGATAAAACATTCCATGTCCATCTTTTAGCCCTTTGGTCCACACCCCAAAGTAGTAACTTCCATCAGCAAATCGGCAACAACCCGACCCATGTCTTAAACCATTCAACCAAAATCCATCAAAAAGATCTCCGTCGAACCATTTCATAACACCTCTACCACACATTTTTCCATCTTTCCAGTTCCCAATATACATGTTGCCATTACTCCATGCATATCGACCACTGCCTTCACGTACTCCCTCTTTCCAACAACCATCATAAACATCAGAATTCTGATACTGCTTTCGTCCTATCCCATGCTGGGTATTCATCCTCCAAACACCTCTGTATATTGATCCATCAGACCCATTAAACACTCCAAAACCATGGAGGTAACCTCCAGAGAAATCACCCTCATATGAAGCTCCAGAAGGCCAAATAAGCCGTCCTTCTCCAGTCATTTTTCCTTCTTCCCAACAACCATCATAAACAGATCCGTCTGACCAAGTGTATTTACCTTTTCCATGAGGAAGCATCCCCTTGAAACTACCCACATAAGCATCTCCATTAGAGAAGACATTTTCAGTGATGCTGCATAAAAGATTTAGGTGATTAAGTATTCAATAAAAAAAAACTATGTGGACAACAGGCATATAAGATCAGGGTAAAAGAACCAGCATTTGCTACATGGACAGATTAAGGCCTCCAATGTGCAAGTACCTTCCACTATCCTCCATGGCCAGTCAAAATCACCCGTGACTGGTTCAAAGCTCCTTAGCAGTAGTCAACGAACCCATATAAGGCACCTCTCCGTAAGTGAAATAATCTGGTAAGCAACTTCAATATTTCATATACCTCAATAAGCACATTTCATGCATTAAAGAGATGAATAGCATAGAAAGCATTCACCTCAAGTAGTATAAAGTGAATCTATACACGTGATCACTTCACAAATCTAGTTAACAGCACTTGTTACTCAGCAGAAATTCCTAAAAGTAAATTGGACAAGTACTATATAGAGTAACGGTTTTAGGCTAAGTAGAAGAAAGACAAATATATGCACCGAGTCTGCAGGGTATGTGATACTCCACAAGTTGACTAGTGCTGAGCCAGGAGATTTTCCTTAGGATCGTTTTCAAGTGACATTAGACGAGATTACAGTGTCTGAATGCAAATAATTCAAATATACAGGCTCGATAGTAAAACAATTAAAATCAATTGAACACCAGCAGTAACTCAGTACAACATAACAATAGACTACTAATGTTCAATCAACTTGTACATAGCTCAATCAAATTAAATTTTCAACAAATCAATAAGTATTCTATCCACTAAATCATCGTCATCGAATCGATATGAAGAAACAATATAATAAACTCATAACTAAATAACACATAATAACTTGTAACTTAATTTGATCATATGTAATTGACGATTGTAGAAATGCACGAATCTGAGCATAAAAATATCAACGAACTTACCTACAAACTGCACCGTTAACACCGAACAATCACCGTAGGCCGAAATATCCTAAGCTACCAAAATTTCAACCAGAAAAAATAATAATTAAATAAATAAATAAAATAAATGAATAAAGTAATTTCGAATTGACATTTCAACTTACCGCCAAAATTATCAACACTTTCTCTCTCTACAAAAATATATTCTCCTTTTGTTTTTCAGTATGACGTTAGTTACTAGACTACAAAAGGTCTTCTATTGAGCTTTTGCCTTTTATGGATACCACTATGAAAGAATTTACCGTTTCTACTTTTTGGATTTTCAGTTTATGGACACTCACCTGAAGAAAAAAAAAAAGTAAAAAGTAAACTCGAAAGGTACTTATACTGACGCGTGAAATGGATTACGTGTCGTTCCTGCAAGTGAGGGGCTCCACGTTTTTTGTTCTGATTGGTGGACTACGGTATTTTAATTGGGGTGAGTTGTAGAAAATTTATTTTATTAGTCCCCTTTTTTAGTTAAGTTTATTTTTTTCTGATTATCATAGTAATTTTATTGTCTAATAATGCATGAAAAAACATATTGTATATGGTTAAAGGTTAACTTAAAATAATATGAAAAATATCTCATTAAATTATTGACGCATAACATTGACTTTTCGAAAACGAATGCTGAAAATTGAATTGAGAAAGAAATTTTCATTTTTTTGGTTGCTCACTCGGTATTTAGTATTCATATTAGAGCACGATTAATCCGTATTTGCATCGACAAGTCTCATAGTGGAGGTAAAGTATTACTACCTATTAAAGACGACTTCATTCTGAAAACTCGAACCTGAAACTTCTAATTAAGAATAGACGATTACTTACCACTCCACCACAACCTAATTGGAAAAATAATTTTCTTATTGTATAACAAGGATTGGATTCCTCCATCTGAACAAACAGCTCAGGTGACACGAAAATTATGAGGAATCTTTGCTTGCTCTATGTTGAGGTTCACGCGAATTAACGTGAGAATTTATAGGATTACTATTATTGTACGAAGAGATTAATTTATTCATGCACAAACTATGATAACATAGTAAAATAATAACTTCATTTTATCGAATATTATCTTTCTTGTGCAGACTAAAAAGATTTGGTCTTCCTTTGGAATATTGGCTCTTTGAAATTCGTACTAACGCTGTGCTTCGTTTATCAGGTTTGTTGGATGGTTATATAAAAGATTTTAATCTTTTTATATTAAATTTTTTTTATGACTTTCAAATAAAAATATTTGCTGGCTTTAAGTGGTTCTTTTTTATTTGGACGAGAGCACGGATGTAGCATATGTGCCAAATGTATATTGTTCACGAAAACTGTAACCAATTTGGAATTGAATATCATGAAGTGGTCCTCCTTTTCCTTTTTCCTCCTCTTTTTGGTTATTGAAAGTGTGTCAATATCAAGTACCCTAAAGCACAGCTTGCACTACTCAGTCCTGCCTATGCTGGTCGTTCCACTGCCTGCATTCACCCTGACAGGTTAACCCGAGCTTACCCAGGACCTTACCGTCCGAACCAGCAAGACTAATGTCTACTTATACCTTTGAGAGATCCACTTATACTATTGAGAAAGTGGAATGCACCGGCCAACATGAGTGAAAGATTGGGTAATCTAGCTTCGTAGTAGATTAATGTATGTGGACAACTCGTAGATAACAAATTTATGCATAAATATAATAATCAAATTTCACTTCCTCAAAGTTACATAGATACCTTGTGTACAATCATTCTAAATGTCTAGACAAACTGGAGTTTTCCAGCAAATGTCTCTTCAATAGTTAATTAAAAATGCAGAGACTAAAGTAGTTAGTGTATCTTCTGCTTGCAAATTTTATCACATTGTTTCTCCAGATTCCATAGAAAAGTTCCTTGGCTCAATCAACTCCCACTTCTTTTTTCCAGAAAGCTGGTTCCTTCTCCTTGTTTGTACAATATTTATATGCAGTATAAATTACACAACATCACAGAGAACTAAGCTCCACAGTTGATTGCACTTGCCTTTTCTGCATTTTGAACTTCATAAATTTATTGAATGCTAGTAAATGATGGTTGAGGGAAAACACATTTTCATTCTAAAACAATTCTATGCTGTGATTCCTTATCTTCCAGCCGTGTGAAAAATCAACTAAAATTGGTACAGATTAATCAAGATTATACTGACTTGGTGAAACCAGTATAATAAAACCTTCAGATGTTTTCCACCTTAGCATCCATTATGTTACATGCGCACTTCATTTTCTCAAAGATGTGTCCAGGACTCGACGGGAAATTTAGCCAGGACTAGACTGAAGAGGACACTGCATGACAAAGATCTAAAGCTAAGCAAAATAAAATTGAAGTGTATGTGGCTAAGTATCAAACCAGGAGAGAAAGCGAGGATACCTAGAATTTACAATTCTGAATTTTCTGTGATGTTAAGAACAGTGAGAACACAGTACTGTGGGATGTCCTTTCAAATCTATGAATGCAAGGTAAAAGAAATGCCTCGGAGCATATAGCTTTATGTGTTCAAGTTATTGCTCAACTATTTCCCAAAGCTATGCATCCTGGGGAGAATCAAAGGCTGCAATCTGAAAAGTAGAGAACCTGCAAGCATCATTTGAGAGTGATGGTTGTGTCTTAGGATCAATCCAGACTGATCATAATGTGATAATTAACTGTGAAATTGACACCATCTTTACGAGGTTACCATAATAAGCTATAACAATGACGTGTAAATGCTTAACCAGTAAGTGATCAGAAGTTGTCAAATTACCACTATGACTAAAAGTACCACCTCTAAAAAGAATGTCCGATGCTGAAAGATTCCAAGAATCTTCTCATTTGGAAAGAATCCAACCTTTAGTTCCTGACAAGCATCCAAGGAACTTCTCATGTTGTCTGGGTCAATGTCCACAGCATCTGCGAGACCCTGCATAAAGATGTTGATTATGCCATAGACGAAGAATCATACAGCTGGTAGAAACATTTCCAAGTATAATTGGAAAAACAACAGAGGCTACTTCTGCTGACGTATATTATAAGCACTCTGAAAATTATTCAAAGATACTGACTAATCCAGATGAAAGTAGAAAAGGAACGGGAAAGACCTCATTCATATGTAAGCCAGTACATTTTATCCGGTTTATCCCGAGAAGCTTCAGAGCAGAGATCAAGTGGGTGCTCAAGAATGAATAGCAAAAGATTAGCTTCGCCTCTCTCAGCCAGCTTGCAAGATATTTCCAGATGATCGAGACACAGCATAATGTCCAGATCCAATTTGAACCTTATGGTCATTCACAGCATCAGAATAGGCCTGCTCAAATACAGTGGTGTAAACATACATGATAAGATATCGAAAGCTTTTAATGCTAAAAGGATTTTACCTGTTCCTCCCAGAATATGCAAAAGTAAATACTTCAGGAGGCACCGAGACACCATATTAAAGTAAGGAGAGATGATTGTCGACATTTTCACAGATAGAACCACAAATAGCTTGAGGAGGAAAGGGTTGCAGCAGAATAAACAAGTGCCACATTAGCATTGGGAGGAAGGGATCCTCTTATGAAAAAGAGGTGATTCTACAATCATAATTTGCTCTAAGAAGAATATATGGTCATATAAGAAGCTTCACTGGTAAAAAAAACTGTTCTTTTTTGCTCAACTACATAAAATTTTGGACAGGGCAATCGTATTAATTATTATAACAATACAAGTTTAATTTTATGACTGAAGACATAAACCATACAACAGATGTTATGCTTATAAGTTACAATGATGTCCTATGTAGTCATCATCCTAATTGCTACAAAAATTATCTCTGACTTCTACGGTTGGGAGAATTCCATTTTCCCAGAGGAGGGAATTCAGCTTTTCCCAGAGGAGGGAATTCAGCTTCATTGGAGAACCCTTTGTTTGCACTTTCTGCAAGGAATTCTGATTTATCATGGTTGTCCTTTCTACCATCTTTCAAGTGCTGTGGAATTCTTGAGTTGACTGACGATGGAGGAACAAGAGGCTTGATCGGTGAAAGCTCGGGGTCAGGGGAAAACCGAAATGGCAATTTTCTGTCATCCATCTTACGGAAAGTGATCGAAATTCTGCAGGAAAGAACATACCAATGACGATATCAGTGAAATAGACACGCCAATTGCATATAAACGACTTGGATCACTTTTTTGAGAAAGCTTTAGCAAGAATGTTTTAGAAAAACAAAATTGTTCAAAGCATGCTTTCCTTTTAGCGAATATCACTTGGCGAGGTGCCTTGACTATTTTTATCAATAACAAAAACCAAAAACCAATAACCAATAGTATCTTTACAAATTGACATGTTTGGATAGTTTTTGTTTGTTCTTTTTCCTTTTGAAGATTTGTGAGTGTAAGAACTTTCCTCTGAAAAACATCATCAGATCATTTCTTCAAACATAATATTGTGAAACACCTTTTGCAAAAACTTCTAAACAAACTTGAGCAACTTCAGGAAAACTTTTTGCAATATTTCAAAAGAATTTACATGGAAAGATGCCACCTAGATGCCAAACATGGAAGAGAGGAAATTGGACAACCTTTTAGCTGGAACACTAGGTACACAATGTTTAGCAACATCAGCTCCATTACCATTGAGAATGAGCACTGACCTGCATGATTCAAGCAACAAGTTATTAAGCAAGAATTCCAGACAAGAAGCATAACTTTTCACTAAGGTAGATTCAAGAAGTATCTCACATGTAGGCAAGGGAAAAAATTTGTGAGACTTTTATACAAAGCTAGCCTTATTACCTCAATGTGGCACCACTACTACTCATCCACTAATTCCCTAATTAGATGATAATTCTCTTTTCTACGGAGGCATAGAAAAGTTACAGAAGTAACTTGAACAGAGTCCAATCAAAAAAGAATTACTTTAACAAACTTATGACCATCCCTGCTCACTTTTCATTTCATATCTGAAAATTGATATTGTTTAATTGATATCATGATGTCTACACTCGATTAAACTAATCAAATAAACAATTTACTCTATAATTAAGGTTTCACAACTTCCTACTACCTAGTCTACCCACTACCGGTACTTGATGTACTCCATAATTTGTCCAAACATGTCATGACAACTCTCTTTTGTTTTTTTTTTCACTATCTTAGGCATTTACACAAAATTAGAGGAGGGTGAATGGATCATATGAACATATTTCATATGCTACAGCATTTACCTGCTTAATCATAACAAATCAAAAGGTATTATTGGGGTGAGACTGAACTGTAAAAGGTAATAAAACGTAACTAAGCAAAAAGAACAAGGCGGCTTACCCGAGAGGAAGAGGTAAGGAGAAAGGACCAGAGAACTCTCCGGGATTAATAACCTTTAAACTTGTGCCAAAAAGTATATTACATTCTGCCAAAAAGGACACTGTGCAGAAAGGCCGAACAAAGTCATGATGGTCAATATGAGGAGGAATGCAATCACCCTCGTCATAAATATTCACAATGCAACTATTGGGTACACAGGTCGGAGGCAAAACATGCCATTTAACCATCCTCCTAATCATTTTCTTGAATAAAGGAGGTAATGGGTCCACTTCTTCATCTCTAATAATGCCTGGTGGATTACCATCTTTGTCCTGTTAGGAAGGAGGATCAGTGGATAAAAGGTTTGACATAAACTGAAAAGGAATAGCCTTGAATCTCAAATAATCAATTAGAGAACTCCTACCACAGCATAATTATAACAACAACCAAACTGTAGTGTGACACGCCCCTTTCCTCGCATCCACTTTCTTGGTTCGGTATATGTTCTCGCTGCAAAATGTCAACCAGGAAAGAGAGACAAATTGACACACCGTTAGTTTTTCTTTTTTCTTTTTGAATTGGTAAGATTAAAATTGGCACACTGTTAATTGATATAGACATATCTCTTCTTCTACTTAGCAGCCTGGACAAAAAGGCAATATTCAGCTGAGACGAAAATATGACAATGTAGTCAAATAATATCTGTTTTCTAATGGCAATCCACGAGCAAGAAGATACACATTAGGATTAGAAAATTTTCTACCTCACATCTTTAACCCATAGTATATACACTACTCAAGGCAATAAAATAATTTCTGAATGAGATCACTCTAACACAACTAGAAAACTCATATATCTATTTGAGTCATCTATCTGTCTCTTGTTTTGGCTTTTCCTGAGATGTGCAGTTAGATACTAGAAGAATGCACTTGGATTTCAGAGGCATATATTTCTGTTCTACAAGCAAACACTCAAATACGATATATTAATAAAAATCAACAGATAAAGCTCGTATTTCATAAATTTTAGATGTAATAGGCACTTATCCTATACCACCAATTACAAGGAAACAACGATACAGTATCTTCCAAATATTCGTCACATTTCTTTAGCTATTGCTCTAGATGGTGATAAATATAAATAATGGAAAACATAAGCAGTGAAGTACAATAGTATCACCATGCTTGATAACCTGAATTCGAAAAAAAAGACCGAATGAAAACTTTAGCATGTACCTCTAAGCTGCCCCTTCTGTCCCATTTTCTGAAGTGTGTAAACGAAATCGACTATATTCCTCTGCTCATCGGGATTGAAAACCCGAGTGTGAAGCTCAAGCCCTTTAAGCACATTTGTTTCCTTTCCATTAACCTTCTCGTAATAAACAAAATCTTTTCGCCTGCCGACTTGGCCAAATCTAATTAACTCTTTCTGCACCTCCGGTAAACCATTGTCTACAACTGACCTACTAAGTCCATCACTTAGTGGAATCGCGAAATTTGAAGGATCGAATACTGGTTGCTTGCTGTTTGGCGATGAAAGTGAGGTGTTTGCAACAAGTACCTTTGGCCTTTCTAAGTAAGTTGACTCAGCGACTCGTGGAGAGTGCCAAAAATTGGGTGTATGACCGTTAGAATTCAGCCTTCTCTTTGGTGAAATTACATCATTTGATGAATCTGCAGACAGAAAATCTGCAGAACTTTCTGTAACATTATCATTTGACAATGACAATTCATTTAACCTACCTACAAAATTCAAAAAAAAAGTGAAATTTGAATGCAGTAGTTCTAACTACAAAAAGACAGCTACTACAAAGAATGGTCTTCAATCCTGTTTTACCAAAAATGGAAAGGTAAAACAGAATTGCCCCTTCCTAGTATTATAGAGCAAACATTCCATCAATTCAACCAAAAAAAAAAAAAAAAAGCTCGGTTCTTTCCATCATTACAAAAGATGATCCTCACCCTCTTTTACCAAAAATGGAAAGGTAAAAAAGAATGGACTGTAGCCAATCCATGAAATCTCTTTCTGAAAAATCACAATCTATACTGAATTCAATTTTTTTCAAATTAATTATTTATCCAGGTAACTAGAAAGTAAATTTTAAGTTTCCTTAAGAACTACCCCTTCCTAGAACTATGGAGCAAACATTCCATCAATTCAAAAAGAAAAGCTCAGTTTTTTCCATAATTGCAACTAAAATAATCCCATAAAGTATCTTTTTTTAAAACATACATGCATTATAACCAACTTTTTCAATACATTAACCTCTGCTAAAAGAGGAGATTAAGACACAAACAAGATATGACATGTAACAAACAGAACATCAAGAATTAAATAAAAATGAGTTCTTGAAATTAAAATCAAACTATAACACAAAAACAAACACACATCATTGATAAATCACAAAAAAAAAAAGATTAATTAGTATTACTTACTTTGGTTGAGATTATGAACACGAGCTTCTATAACATCTTCACAGTGAGGACATAATCCTTCAGACAAAACATCAAGAATCTCTTCACGTGACAAAGTCCTTAACATATGCATGAAATCTTGTGGCTCTGAAAATCTACGGTGAAAATCTGTAGCCATGATCAAAATTCTTGTTTCTTTTAAGCATTTAACAAAAAGTATAGAAACTAATCTGAATCTAATTATTCCCTAATGGAGCTCATGGTACTTTTAGAAAAACTAATGGGGTTGAATTTTAATTTAGCAAAGTCTTGGTCTTTGGAAAAAAATTAAAATAATTAACTTGACTTGATGAGGAAGAGAGCTGAAACCTAAGTAGGATAGAACTTACTTTCAGTTACAAAAGTATTGTACTTTCCTGAAGGGAATGGTACTTGCTTTTCCCGTACGGGGAATTTTGATGAGTAGCCACTATTTAGAGTGTTGATCAATGAATATTTAGTCGTTGTAAAGTTATTGATAAATAGCCATACGAAATGCTTTTCGAAAATAGTCGGTGGATATTCCTGTACTTTTGAACTATGGGATACACTCTAGTTTATCCTACAACAGTTCAAATTCATTGATTTTTTTCCTACAGAGTTCAAACTCTATGACACTGTTTATGTTCAAAACTTTTTGCATTTTTAAATTGTAGCTATACTTTAAAATTTTGATAAATCGACTATTTGTCCATCTAAAAAGTGGCTACCAGGGCCAAATTTTCTTTTGAACAATTTACATAACTATACAAACAAACATTTTTTATTACATAAAATGTCAATACTGTCTCATTTTCAAAACAATAGCACTATTTTTCCAATACATAGCAAGTACCTATAAAAAGGTGATAAAAACCTTAAATCACCCTTCTGCACTATCATGTCACCCCTCTCCCAACCGCCGCTCCCATGACTGCCACCTGAAGACAGCCGCCTCCCCTCGCGATAATTTTTTTTAATGTTTTTTCCTGTAATTTCTTATATGTGTAGTGTATTTCCATTGTATATTATATGAACAATGATACAATGTGCTCACAATGAAAATATAGTAAACATATACCAATACGATTACTGTATGTCATGTGTATGCATTTTGTATGTTCATTGTATCTATTCAATACATAACTCGTGCATACAGCATAAATACAATGGATAAACAACACATGCACATTGTGATTAGTGTATGTCAAGTGTAAATACTTTGTATGCCTATTGTATGTCTCTAGTATATACAAAAATGCATAGGATATACACAAGACATACAATGTCAATACACATGGTGTAGACTATGCATACAATACTTATATAGGGTGGGATTTCAACTGGAAAAAAAAACAAATATATCGCCAAAGAAAAGTCATCAGGAGAAACGTTAAAAAAAACAGAAGCAACCCTGGCGAAAGGAGCAGCGCCAACGATCAGAGAATAGAAATGTCGTCGTCGACGCTGCTTTGTAATAAATGAACATGCAGTGATGCAGAGTCGCAGCCGACGGAGAAAAGTAGATCCGTCAGCACCAGGATATAACAGCAAATCGGGGTGGAGCACAATACCACCACGTGATAGACGGCGGAGGACGAAGGCGATCAGAACAATGACGACATCGGTGCATTTGCGACGCTGGAGCTGCTGCAGTGATGGTCGGGGAAAAAGTGAGGGAAAAGGTGAGAGAGAAGAGAGAACTAGGGGTTTTTATTTTTGCTATATTTTGTAGCATAATTTAAAAATATCACTATATTTGATAAAGTGGTAGTGATAATATATTGTTATGATTTTTAAGAAAGTTCCCTGCAAAGATATAGGGTGTTATTATTCCTTTACCTTTTACTACTTGGAGATTTACAAAAATATACACTTCTGGCACCTTAGCACAATGTTATCCTTCAAAAGAAAAGTTTTATATCTTTGTCTCTTGTAAAAAAAGTTATTGGCGATCGCCAAATTTTACTATCAACGGAACTTGGCAATCTACAAAAGTTTTAACACTGGTGACTTGAGTTTTTCTAATGGAGGCTAAAAATCTAACAGTTTTCTTATGGGGATGGAAACTGTGATATAGGCGCTAGATCTGTACATTTTGCACAAAGATATTTTTATTAGTTGCAAAAGGGTGGGCTGCCTGTAGGATAACTGCAAGAAAATTCACCAAAAAAATTTCACTGCATGCCCTTCATAAGGAGTGGTTTTGTAAAATTGCCCGTGCTAAGGATTGTTTTAGCAAAATGCCCTTTTTTAGTCCGGAGCTAAGACTTCAAGGCAAAAAATTTGTAAAGCTTGGCAATTGACTATACTTCAAGGGCAAATGCTGTTTTGCCAATATTTCAAGTTACATGGCGAGAATGCATGGAAGACTGGAAGGGGCAAATGCCAAGACTTACGACGAAGTGCAGCAAGTGTTGCTTTTTGCCAACACTTGTAGTTCAAGTGTTGCAAATCGAGAAGGGATCAAAGGCACGTCTTGCATTTTGCCAAGACTTATGACCAAGTGCGGCAAGTATTGCCTTTCTCCAACACTTGAAGAAATAAGTATTGAAAAACGGAGAAATATAAATGCAAGTCTTGGCCCCGACCTAAAAACTTGACAGGAATATTTCCGTCCGGATTTTTTTCATTAAACCTTAACGGGAGCATTTTTGCAAACCATCTCTTAGTGCGGGCAAAAAGGCAAACCATTGGTTCCCGTGTCATATTTTTGCAAATCAGCCAAAATTCACCGTGCGCCCTCCATAAGGAGTGATTTTGCAAAATTGCCCACGTTAAACAATGTTTTAGCAAAATACCCTTATTTGATACGGAGTTAAGACTTCAAGGCAAAACTTTGTAAGCATTGGCACGAGGCCAAGACTTCAAGGGAAAGTGTTGTTTTGCCAATACTTCACATTATATGGCGAGAATGCAAGAAAAGACTCAAGGGGTAATTGCCAAGACTTACGACCAAGTGCGGCAAGTGTTGTCTTTTGCCAACAGATGAAGGATAAGTGTTGGCAAATAGAAAGGGGTCAAAGGTACAACCAGTATTGCCTTTTGCCAACACTTGAAGGGATAAGTGTTGAAACACATCGAGGGGTAAAGGTCAAGTCTTGGCCCCGACCCAAAATTTCGACAGGAGGCGTTTCCGTCCAAATTTTTTTTATTAAACTTAATCGGGGCATTTTTGTAAAACTACTGTTAGCGCAGGCAAAAAGGCAAACAATTGCTTATGGCGTCATATTTCTGCAAATCTGATGGAGGTAACGGCCCAAGACCAATTTGGATAATCAGCATTATCTGCTAAAGAAGAATCCGTTGATTCGCATTGTCTTTGTGCACAGCTTGTTAATCACTCCATATCGAATAACTTTAGAAGGAGTTAAATTATATTCTGACATAATTAGATGTTTTCAAAAGGAAACACTAGTAATTTATAAGAAACAGGTTTGTTAGGGAACTAGCAGATCACTGAATGTAACTTGAGCTTTTGTAAACCAACAATATTTGACGTATATAACAGTTTTTTAAAGTTTGAAGTATTTAGTTTCATTGATTGTTTCATAATGTGCAAGAGTACGTTTTAGCATCTTTGGAAACTTAGATATGAAATGTCATTTATTTCACTAACGGATCATTTGTTCCGAGAATAGCTTGTGAATTCATAATATAAATTAGAAAAACAAAAACGAGTATAAGACTGTAAGTTTGGGAAAATGATTAAAGATCGTTGGATTTATCTGTTTAAGAGTCCATCCATAAAGGGGTGCTCTTAAAGTCTATCTAGATAAAAAATGATGAGTTACCTCGTAGAGTCCTATAAGAGGACAATTACTATATATTTGGTTATATATACAGTAAAAGACTTAGATAAAACACATGTACTTTTTCTCTACTGCTCTTTCTTTTATCTCTACTAAATAAACAAGTGTTTAAACCGTGGATAAAGGGTTGTTCCGTTACTGTGACAACCACCGACGGCCAGTAATTTCAGCCGTAGTAAAAGATCCTACCGCTTTCGCTTATAAGAAGGACAAGTAAGTTCTCTAATTTATGTTTGATTAATCTATTTAGTATAATCTTATCGGAGCAAATTACTGGCAGAGCCCCGGGGGTACGTATTCTAATAAAGTAACTCGTGAGAAATTATTACACTTCTCACATTAAATCTTTAAACCTAAAGCAAAATTTTTGAGTTTGTCCAAGTTTAGGTTGCTTTTAGCTAATCGCAAGTACATATAAAATTTCTACCAAGAGAATTTAGTTGAATTATATTTAACATATAGCTCCGCTTTTAAATTAAGTGCTTATTAGATGTTTTCGGAAGGAAATGGTTCATGTATCATGTATGCATTATTATAGTTTTGATACAATAAGTACTAGACAGATCTTTATTTAACAAAAGGAACGACATGTTATGCTTTGACTCCATATATATGGGCACCTTGTATCTATAATAGTACTCCCTCCGTTCCAAAATAGTTGTCATAGTTCGGATTTCGAGAGTCAAACGAGTTTAACTTTGACCGTAATATTTTCATATGTTTTTTAAATATTTTGAATTATTAATTATTGTGACTTATGGTACTTTTACGTAGTTTCTAAATATATAAACATCGTTACAAAAAATTTAAAGATTATATGTTTAAATTCACGTTCAAAATGAACTCGTCTGACTCTCGAAATCCGAACTATTACCACTATTTTGGAACGGAAGGAGTAGTTCATTAGCTCACTCCAGTCAAAATATTCTAGATGCTAATATTTCACATGATGCTATTTATGATTGAAACTAGCTTATACTCTATATTAGAACAACAACACAACGTACAAAAGTTTCTCTTTATGGAAACTGCCAGATATTTGGTCCATAACACAGTCTAGCTAAACTTGATCACTAGTGTTGGCAATATTTATGTGATCAATTAATCAGACTGTTGCGTCGCCAAAAATGATTAAGAGTACTTTAGATATTATGCATGATGTCTTGTAAATGCGTGTGCAAATTAAACGTTGACCTCATAATTCTTGCTTAATCATCATGTACCTATCTTTGTTTCTTCTGCTTGATCAATATCTCACATCACTCATCACAACGACCAACAATTTTACGATCATAAGAATTGTATGCTTAATCAGATTTGGCACATCCCTCTTTCGCTAGCTGTTTTGAATATAATCTTCAACTTTGTGTCTTTTATTCTGTGGTTAAGTCGGACATTTTTGTATGGTGCTTCAGACTTAATATACATATATAAAAAGTAATACTAACTTATATATATATAATAGTACAATATTTTGATAAAAAATATTCAACTTATCACCGACCCTCTCATTTTCCTTCTATTGTTGTTATCTTCTATTTTCACGTTGGTCGTATCAAAACACATTCACGGTTAAATATAAACTTTAGTGTTGTGTACTTGCGGAATACAAATAGGTTATTCGTAAGGAGAAACAAAAATATTTCTATGACAAACATTAGGTCATAATCTAATAAGTAACTAGCTAGCCTCTCTATGCTAAGTTGATTTACATGTATCATGAAATAAATTCTACTTAATAGTGTCAGGACATATCATTAATGTATGTGCATGTAGCCAACTCAAATTAATTTAGATTCTAGAATTCTCCATTTATAGCTTAGCATACACAAGGAAAACCAGCATCCATTTATGTATACTAGTATTGATGTACGTGCGTTGCACGTGTCATCTCACGTAAATAATTTATAACTTTAATATGTCAACACAAGGAAATAAAAAGTCGATCAATATTATACTAACATTTTTGTGTTGTTAATATAGTGCAAGTACGTGTACCCCTTATTCATGAGAACAATATATAATATTTAATTGACGCTGGCAAATATATTGATCCTGTTTAGGGGTATATATCCATTCCAGAGTGGTTCTTTCTCCAATTTGCTCCAGTATTTGCTTCTGATTTTATAACTTTATCATAATTATACAACATATAGAAATTACTATTCCTTAATTAACAATAAACACTAAAAAGTGATCTGTCATAATTTTCTTATTTTTTGTTCCATTATATGCTGAAGAAGTTCCTGACTTTGTCGAGTTATAAAGTCCTCGTTGCCCATGCATGTATATTGACCAGCATGCGTAAGGTTGGTTTCCTTGATCCTCTTTGCCCATTACTTTTCATTGTCTTACTTTATTTTCTCTTTCCGTTCGTCTTGCCTCATACCTCTTTGAACTATATTTACATCTCATTGAAATCCTTGTAACCTATATAGTATATCTCCAAAACTAATGATATATTTTATTCATCCATCCTACCTTTAACTCAAAGAATTCAATTATATTGTTATTTGAATGAAATAATTTATTTATTCTACGAAAAGTACTCAAGAATTAGAATTCAAAGTCGATATCAATTCTTTTAACTTTGGGACGTTATTGTTCAATGCAAGATTTGTATTTAGAAAATACTTTCAGTAGGAGCATTGGCCCGTCAGGTAAGCTTAAAAGTGGATTATAAACTTATAAGCTCATTAGTAAGTGTTTGGTAACTTAAAAATTTATGGGCTTAAAAAAATCAAAAATGAGAAGTTAAGATTTCCCAACTTCTCAAAAAATGGCTTAGCCACTTTTAACTTATCAACAACTTAAAATAAGCTACTTATAAGCCCTTCCAAACAGGCTCTTAGTTAAACTTAAATTACTAAAATTAGACAATGACTTTGCAATTATTATTTCTATTTTACCACAAGGGATGTGAGATCATTGCGAAAAATGATATTGGCATCACGATTTATATACATATATAGGGTAATGGAAGAAACTTAGAAGCATAACCCTTGTCGGTAGAAAACAAAACAAATATATCATATTAAAGAAAATCTAAGAAAACACATACACCTAAAGAAAGTTGAAAAAGTACAAAGAATGGACAACCTTACGAAGATCTTTTGGCATTTTATTCAAACTCTCAAAAGTCAAAAGAGAAGATTTCAACACGAGTCTTGCTTCTATGTTATTTTAGATCTTTTCCAATTCCATGGAAATTAATTAACAAAAATATTAAGTTAGACAAAAATAGGAAAAAGAAAAAATCTACTATGTACATACTACGTACACAAGGGAACAAGCAACTTTATATGTATATGGTTTTGTAGAATTAGTTCTAAATACCAAGATTTTCTAAGACCTTGTACCCCGTGAAAAAGAAGAGACTCGGGTCAGACAAAAATGAAAATTAAGAACATAAAAAAGAAACAAGAACATATGGAAAGTTCTAAGCGGCAATTTTGCAAAATAGAAGCATAAATTGGTCAAGTCGTGAATTATAAAAATAGAAGCAGGCATGAAAAAAAAACTATAAAAATTATGCCTAGAAAAATTAAATTAAAGTAAATAAAAGCATTAAAAAGTTTACCTTAAACAAACAGTTGATAATTCTACATACTTCCTTTGGTAGTTGAAATAATCGTAAATCGCTGTATAGCTCTCCCATATTCTTATCACTCAACTAAAGCATTCAAAAATCTCCTTAGAATGATATCATCAAAATAGCAGCAACATTAAGAAAACGACGGATTATAAATGACAAGTTGACAACCTATCATTCAATATAATTACAGCCAAGGAGCTATGAGAATGAAAACTTTTGTTGTAATAAGTGTTTACTCTTGATGGGTTATACACGGCAGAAATTTAAAATAGTTGGATCACATAGGAGCATGGAGTAAAAGAAATAAAAACACCAAGGAGCCATTGATATTCGAAAGCAAATTAAAGAAGAAAGAATTATTGAGTACAAGAATGATAGAAAAGTTAATGAATCATGAAAATCAAAGCATGAGGAGTTTCTATACAATTAAGGATGTAAATATTCTAAACAATGGTTAATCAAATACAAATTTAATTCACAAAAATAAATTATTAAATATTGAATTGAAAGATTAACTTTTAACAAATACTTGGAGCCGATGAAAACACTTACCCTCCAAAAGTGAGTATATGTTAAACTCGTAAGGCACCTAGAACCAAAGTACAAGACAATACCATGATCATAAATCATAATATGAAAGAAATCAAAAGTAGAATAACACTAAGTAATAATGGATATTAAATGAAGCTAATATTGGTTAAGATTCCAGCAATTGTAATAGAAATATCTCCCTAGTAGTTTTCGGCAAACTAAAAATACCATAAAAAAAGAAATCAAGAGAAGATCCCAACTACCGGTTCTCTACCTAGTCAGGCCTATAAAACATAAATAACACAACTTTATGGTGGAGGACTATCAAAAGTTATTTTGAATCCAATTAGCAATATGTGTATATATACCTGATCTTTGAGTTCATCGACCTAAAAAGATCATGCTCTATTAATCATCCTCTTCTCGATTCGCTGCAAACAAATACACTAATCAAACCAGAAAATTAAACAATTCCAAATAATAGGCTTTGAATGATATGTAAGTATGATTATCTTATGCACTTATTATATCCACGGATACATACAAATAACAACACTACGACTGGTAAAGTTTACAAATAGTGAAAATTTGCAAGCTGTAAAAAGCTAATAGATGCATTCATGCTGCAATGAGAAAACAAAGACAATAATATTCTTCCACAATCCCAATACAACTCCTTGCAAATCTCTTTTCGCTTACAAAGTTGGAATTATTATGGTATTAGAAGTCCAGTGAATACGGCTGTCAATGTTATAATGATTTTCATTGGTATTAGAAGTCTAGGTTAGGGTTTTTAATACTACGACTTTATATTTTTGTGAATTTATCATTAATTAAAAAACCGTTGTATATAAGGAAAAAACTGAAAGAAAATTGGAAGAAATAAGAATTTAATTGGGACGGGACATAATTGTGTTTTTTAGGAGACATTTTATTGTGGTATTATAATTAAGTCAATATTTATCAAGTTAAATTAGGTAAAAATAATAATTAAATATATCAAATTTACATAATTATCCAACTTAAAACCACTTACGAATGGTAAAAAAAGTCGAGTGACATTTCACTAAGGCTTTCATATTTTTATAATAATATAGATTATAAAATAGCGATGGCGATTGGCGACTGTGTATAACCCGATGGCCCTACACAAAGCAGACATTTGATCATGCGAATTTGGTCCAAATAATGAAATAAATTGTATATGTGCTTAAGTAATTCGCACCTACGGGAAAGGACTCATCATGCATGGCCCATCCTCCTATTCCCGATTTTTTTTCCTTTTTGGTAATGCCTATTCTTGAAAGTTGAAACTCCTGTTGTGTTGTCATACTTTACACCACTTGGATAAGTTACGGATGAACTCAAAATTTATAAAAGACGATATATAAATGAACAATTTTATGTATAATATGTATACTTGTTGAATATGTGCCTACACAAAGCGATGGCGACTACAAAATAAAATGGACCGGATGGAGTATAAAATAGCGATGGCGACTACACAAAGCAGACATTTGATCATGCGAATGTGGTCCAAATAATGAAATAAATTGTATATGTGCTTAAGTAATTCGCACCTAGGGGAAAGGACTCATCATGCATGGCCCATCCTCCTATTCCCTTTTTTTTTTTCCTTTTTGGTAATACCTATTTTTGAAAGTTGAAACTCCTGTTGTGTTGTCATACCTTACACCACTTGGATAAGTTACGGATGAACTCAAAATTTATAAAAGACGATATATAAATGAACAATTTTATGTATAATATGTATATTTGTTGAATATGTGCCTACACAAAGCGATGGCGACTACAAAATAAAATGGACCGGATGGAGTATAAAATAGCGATGGCGACTACACAAAGCAGACATTTGATCATGCGAATTTGGTCCAAATAATGAAATAAATTGTATATGTGCTTAAGTAATTCGCACCTAGGGGAAAGGATTCATGCATGGCCTATCCTCCTATTCCCCCTTTTTTTTTTCTTTTTGGTAATGCCTATTCTTGAAAGTTGAAACTCCTTTTGTGTTGTCATACTTTACACCACTTGGATAAGTTACGGATGAACTCAAAATTTATAAAAGACGATATATAAATGAACAATTTTATGTATAATATGTATATTTGTTGAATATGTGCCTACACAAAGCGATGGCGACTACAAAATAAAATGGACCGGATGGAGTATAAAATAGCGATGGCGACTACACAGCAGACATTTGATCATGCGAATGTGGTCCAAATAATGAAATAAATTGTATATGTGCTTAAGTAATTCGCACCTACGGGAAAGGACTCATCATGCATGGCCCATCCTCCTATTCCCCCTTTTTTTTTTTCTTTTTGGTAATGCCTATTCTTGAAAGTTGAAACTCCTGTTGTGTTGTCATACCTTACACCACTTGGATAAGTTACGGATGAACTCAAAATTTATAAAAGACGATATATAAATGAACAATTTTATGTATAATATGTATATTTGTTGAATATGTGCCTACACAAAGCGATGGCGACTACAAAATAAAATGGACCGGATGGAGTATAAAATAGCGATGGCGACTACACAAAGCAGACATTTGATCATGCGAATGTGGTCCAAATAATGAAATAAATTGTATATGTGCTTAAGTAATTCGCACCTAGGGGAAAGGACTCATCATGCATGGCCCATCCTCCTATTCCCCTTTTTTTTTTTTTTTTTTTGGTAATGCCTATTCTTGAGAGTTGAAACTCCTGTTGTGTTGTCATACTTTACACCACTTGGATAAGTTACGATGAACTCAAAATTTATAAAAGACGATATAGATGAACAATTTTATATAGTATATGTATTTGTTGAGTGCACGTACAAGAATTGATGCACAAAAAAAGTTTTCTATGACTGGTGAAAAATGATAGAAAATGGTTAATGATTTAACATTTAAATTCTTGAAGAGGCAGAATAATTCTTATAATACTTGAAATGAGAGAACAAATAATGTGACAAAAAAAACATATTTTGCAAGTAATATTTCCTTTATGCTTTCTTCAAATTTTTCTATATCTCACATATATTAATTTTGTCATTAAGTTATGCGAAGTATATGAAAAAAAAAAACTAAACAGGGTAAGTTTTTTGAAAATAAAATTATAGGAAAAATATAAATCAGTTATAACATATTAAAATGAGAAAATCTAACAGAAAAATTTGTAAATTTTACACATTTCAATAAATCTATATGTATTCCTAAGTTTTACTACTATATATCTTTTCAGAGTTAACAAGCCCACAGCATTTATACTCCTACTTTAATTTGTGGCTCTATATATACTACACGCCAACCTCTCTGCATGATCCATGAACAAAAGATCAGTGAATAATTTTATTAAAAGGTGAGAACTGCATACTGTTCCATGGAGTTGATCTTGGCTTCCCATAATGCTGATAAAACTATAGTCAATGTTGAAGGTGGTGGATACTACACTTGGTCAAGTTCCCAATTTCCTGTGCTAAGCCAGAAAAAACTTGCAGCAGGATTATTAGTTCTACAGCCTCGTGGTTTTGCTCTACCTCATTATGCTAATTCCTCAAAGATTGGTTATGTTTGTCAAGGTATACATATTATATATATATATATATATATATATATATATATATATATATATATATATATTCTAATAAAGATAGTATAGTGGCATATTCAAGTTTCAAATTTAATTGGTTCAACCTTTAGATTTCTAAAGTTTGGAATATTATATTTATTAGAATGCAAGTTGATGATATGCTTCAATCTGCCTCTATGATCGAACCAATTTACACGTGTCGCGACTATTCCTTTGAATACTCGCTATCTACAGTATTATAGTTATTCTATGACACGTATTTGTACATTCTTCTTGTTATTTAATTTCTACACACATATCTACAATACTTTTTTGTACTTTTACAGGTGAATGCATTGCTGGATTAATATCACCAGAAGATTCAAAAGAAGAAGTTATAAAAATACAAAAAGGGGATTGTCTACCGATTCCCCTGGGAGTAGTCTCATGGTGGTACAATGGTGGAAACTCGAAAGTCACCATAATTTTTTTAGGAGAATCAGATGAATATACACCTGGAGAATTCAACTATTTCTTCTTAACTGGAGCCATGGGTATTTTAAATGGATTCTCTAATGAATTCATTAATAAATCTTTTCATATGACTAATATTGAATCAGAAATGCTTATAAAATCCCAAAGTAATTTGCCTATAATAATTAAAATAGATGAAGGAATAAAAATGCCAGAACCATGCAACAATGTTGTGCTGGTTTTCAACTTGGACAGTGGCAGATCTTTTACTGCAGTGAATTCTGGGAATTTACCATTGCTTGAGAACATTGGGTTAAGTGCGAATCATGTAAAATTAGATGGTGGTTCTTTATTTGGTCCAACTTTTACAGCAAATTCATCAGTTCAACTAAGTTATGTTACAAAAGGAAGTGGACATATTCAAATTATGGGTCATGATGGTAAGATTGTGTTAGATACTAAAGTGCAAGAAGGTCAATTATTTTTTGTTCCAAAATTGTATCCCTTTGCTGTTAAAGCTGATGATGAAGGAATGGAGTTCTTCAGTATGATAACGTCTTCAAAGTAAGTATTCTCCACAATTTCAAATACAATCACATCTTTCTATAATATTCATCCTCTGTTAGCACAGTTTTCTTTAGTTTTATGTTATGATATACTCTTTATATGTTCTCTATAACAGTATTTCAATATAGCAACTACCAAATATGAGAATTTTGACGGTTTACTCATGTCGACAACTCCTTATATGGCATAGTCTTGTACCTTCTATCATTTCTTAGCATGCTGCAGGAGATGTCGTTGGGTTCTCATTCCGCGCTTGATTTAGAGCTAGTCTTTTTATTATCATAGTTTCTCCTGGAAAATAAAAATAGTATCATTTACCTAAAATAATGAACTGAAAATTATATTTTCATGGAGCTCGATAATAATTTCACAAACACAAGCATTTCATAACAAATTGATTGGATCATGTAGTTGTTGAAATGTATACAGTCATTTGTAAATTGACAACAAAGTATCATATACCATTTCATTTTTTTGCAGGCAAGTATTTGGACAATTAACTGGGAATAAATCAGTTTGGGAAGCATTATCTCCATCAGTTTTAGTAGCCTCTCTAAATATGGCTCCAGAAGTGATTCATTCTTTCAAGTCCAAGATACCTAAGTAATATTTAAGTATTTTATTTATCTTTCAGGATTTTGGTTGGAGTAGTATAAGAGTTAATACATGCACTAAATTTCTCATAATTATGTAATATAATGTTTGGCTTATTTTGTACTTGGGTATAGAAACCTATACTAATAATACAACGCTTGGTTTGAATATCGCTCTCAATATGCTTAATAACCGTATAAATTGATGAGGAAATCTATGTACTCCTATTATTTTGTACGAATAATAATGTAAGTATTAATTATGCGGGGATTAAAATAATAATAGGATAAATGTGTCGTCACCTCTCTTTAAGAAGAGAACAAAGACCAGCAGAGTGAAGCAGAAGGAAAAGCAGAAATTACCATTCTTCGGTGATTATTGAATTGAACAAACATCTTTGAAGAAACAAAAATTAAAACACATAATTTAAATTATAAAACATAAAACTATACTATATTAACTTTTAACACAACAAACCATTCAACCAACAGAAATAATTCCCGGCAATATAATACTCTATTTCTTCTAGACAGTCTATCGGAAACAGTTTCTCCGTAACAATGTTGAAAATCCTGTTGCAACCATTGTACCAAAACACCTTTCCACCATCTTGTTACGCACCCATTTTCCAGTTATTAATTGGCAAGAATTACCTAAAACTTGGCCAACAAGTTCATGCTCACATGATCCTTCGAGGGTTTACTCCTAAAGGCTTAGTCGCAGCCAAAATGGTTGCAATGTATGCTAGCTCAGGTGATATAGACTCAGCTTCATGTATTTTCCATAATGCCACTGAACCCACTTCGCTTTTATACAATGCAATGATTAGAGCACTTACACTTTATGGAATTACCCAAAAGACTATACAAATTTACTTGCAAATGCATTCTTTAGGTTTTCGTGGCGATAATTTTACGTATCCCTTTGTTTTTAAGTCTTGTGCTGATTTGTGTGAGATTTGGTTAGGGAAATGTGTTCATGGATTGATTTTGAGATGTGGGTTATTGTTTGATATTTATGTTGGTACTTCTTTGATCGATTTGTATGTGAAATGTGGTGAATTGAGCGATGCGCGTAAATTGTTTGATGAAATGCCTGTCAGAGATGTATCGTCTTGGAACGTGTTGATTGCTGGGTATATGAAAGATGGGCTGTTTAAATGTGCTGAGGAGTTGTTTGAGGAAATGCCAAGTAGGAATATTGTGTCGTGGACCGCTATGATTTCTGGGTATGCTCAGAATGGTTTAGCTGATAAGTCGTTGCGATTGTTTGATAAGATGTTGGATCGTGATTCGGAGGTGAAGCCTAATTGGGTGACGGTTATGAGTGTGTTACCTGCTTGTGCACACTCGGCTGCACTAGACCGTGGGAGGAAGATTCATAGTTTTGCTAGAGAGACGGGTTTGGAGAAGAATCCTTCGGTGCAGGCAGCTCTTATAGCTATGTATGCTAAATGTGGCAGCTTGGTTGATGCTCGTGTGTGTTTCGATCAGATGAATCCGAGGGAGAAGAAGTTGGTTGCTTGGAATACGATGATTACTGCTTATGCTTCCCATGGATGTGGGCAGGAAGCTGT
Source organism: Petunia secreta (assembly GCA_029990175.1). Classification (NCBI taxonomy): domain Eukaryota; kingdom Viridiplantae; phylum Streptophyta; class Magnoliopsida; order Solanales; family Solanaceae; genus Petunia; species Petunia secreta. Next base: position 481,554 of record JARKIP010000239.1, on the reverse strand, counting down.
TTCAACGTTTGAGGATATGCTACGAGCTGGTGTACATCCTGATGGAATCACATTTACAGGCTTGTTATCAGGTTGCAGCCACTCAGGTCTTGTGGATGTTGGACTGAGATATTTTGATTGTATGAGTTCAGTTTACTTTGTGGAGCCGAGACATGAACATTTTGCTTGTGTGGTTGATCTTCTTGGTCGTGCTGGACGATTGGTGGAAGCATATAACCTCATTTCTCAAATGCCAATGGCTGCAGGAGCAAGCATTTGGGGTTCCTTGTTAGCAGCTGGTCGAGGCCATCGCAACTTGGAAATTGCAGAATTAGCAGCTAAAAAGTTATTTGTCTTGGAACCAGACAACAGTGGGAATTACGTTGTGCTCTCAAATATGTATGCAGAAGCTGGGATGTGGGAGGAAGTGAATGAAATGAGGATCCTTCTGAAATCACAGCGAATTATGAAGAATCCTGGATGTAGTTGGATTGAATTCGAGGGGAAGGCCCATTTGTTCCTTGGAGGAGATACATCTCATCCACAGGCAGAGCAAATATACATGTTTCTGGAGGCACTTCCTGCCAAGATAAGAGCAGCTGGTTACATTCCAGATACTACTTTTGCTTTGCATGATGTGAGTGAAGAGGAGAAAGAGCAAAACCTGAGTAGTCACAGTGAGAGGCTGGCCATTGCCTTTGGCATTCTTAATACAAGCCCAGATACAGTTCTCCGAGTGACAAAGAATCTTAGAATCTGTGGAGACTGTCATACTGCTATAAAATTTATCTCAAAAATATATGATAGAGAGATCATTGTAAGGGATGTGAACCGGTTTCATCATTTCAAAGATGGGTCCTGTTCCTGCAGTGACTACTGGTGACTAAGCATGAATATGTAATTAATAAACTCAGTTTAAGAACTCCTGGAGTTGCTGTGCATGACCATCTCCGGCCAGTGCATGCTTGCAATCAATCTTGTTCGCTGTCCAGACTTCGGAGGAAATGATCGATCCCCATGGCATTGAATATTTGTTTGTAAAAGATGTCTCCTCATTGAAGTTTCACCAGTTGGTGAATGACAAGCTTCAACTTTATGGATGTAGAAAGACGTAGCCTTCAATGTCATTTAAGATCTCACAACATGACCCGTGGTGGAAAAAGCTAAACTTGATCATTTATCAAGTTTTAAATCTTCAATGTTGCTGAGACACCAATGTTGGGAATTTGATGTTGAAGCTCAACACAGCAATAGACCTGGCCTTGTGGGATAGTAGTGCTCTTGGACCTCAGGACAAACGAAGTTGATTGTCCCCTAGTCGGTTTTTTGACCAACATATTTTACTTGGTACATAACATTAAATTCAACGATTCATCAAAGCGATAAGATTGAAAATAAGGTTTTGATTATCATTTATGGTAAAGGTTACTCCCGGAAACATTCAGCAATTGTACATGAGTTGTACTCTTTGTTGGGTGCTTGTGTTTTACAATAATTTCATCTGTTCCAAACAGTAAAATGTGCATTGTACCTAATAGGGGTGTTTATCGGTAGGTTCGATTCGGTTTTGCACCTTATCGGTTTGGACTATCGGTTTTCGGTTTTTAAAAGTGCTAAACCAATAACCGAACCAATAAGTTATTGGTTATCGGTTATCGGTTTTTGGGTTATCGGTTTTAGGTTCTTATCGATTCGGTTTTCGGTTTAACCATTAAAAAACTTAGGCCTAACAGGTGTAAAAAAAAATCTCTTAAATGATTGCATCCAATACAAAATCGGCTTTATTTTCACAGCGAATTCAAATGCCTCTTATAGCATTCGTCATATTCAAAAAAGCAACCAACAACATATTCAAATATACTTCATTATTCTATAAACTAATGGAGGAGACAAGGAATGAAATAGTAAATCGGTGGTTGAAATGGATGAGGCGACTTGAAAGCTACACAAGTAAAAGAAGACTAGGGTTTGAGGTTTCCAAGTTCCAACTAATAATAATTAAGTATACTATTTTTATGCACATAAGCGCAACATAGTAAATTTGAAAACCTTATTGGTTTATCGGTTTAACCAATAAGAAAATGTACAAAACCGACAACTGAACCAATAACCCAATAAAAAAATTTTGCAAACCGTTAAATAACCGATAACCCGATAACTCAATATTTATAAACCATTAACTTTTTATCGGTTTGATTTATCGGTTTAAACTGAAAAATGAACAGCCCTAGTACCTAATGTCTCATTCTTACAGAAATGAAAAAAAAAATAGTATAATACGAGTGAATGAATATATCAAGTGTAGAGATCATCCACCAAAGAATTTTGGATTTGAAACTGTTTTTCCCTACATACGATTGTGGAAAGGATGAGTATATCATTTTACAAAACTAACGATTATGAAAAATAAGAAAATCGTGATGAAAAACTTGCTCCCTTTGATGATATGACGATAGCTGCATATGTTTACTAAAAATTTCGCGTGAGCCTGTCTTGGAGATCGAGAGCGGGGTCCGGAATAACATGATGTCTTCGTCTGGAGCTTCCTGCTACGTGTCCTTTGGTTTGGACCCTTCGTCCGCCCGCCACCAGTGGAAGCAAGCGGCGCCAGACCCCCCTCCCATCCAAAAGCCCTACTACAAAATAAGGCGGACACCCGCTAATCCGCGCTTCCATTCGCGACCTGAAACCAAGCCATTGAAGGAATCGGAGCTGCTATAGAATCAGCATCTTACTCTTTAACGGTAGAGAACCGGAACCCCCAAGCTCAGACATCTCGAACTCTGAAACTACCCTTCCTCCGGCACCGGATCCTCCTTTTGTCAAAATTATAGACCATGTTTTTATTCCTCTCGGCGCGCGTTAATTGATTGTAACCGTAAAAAATAAATTCGCTGAGAAATAGCCACCTCCGGACAAGTCCCAGTATAAAATAGTGGGGTATAGTGGGGCTTTGAACAAGTTTGTATAAAATAGTCTCGGGTGTTTTCCAATGCTAATGGAGCGGGTGTGCGTGCGAAATGACTACCCATCAAAATTTCACGCAAAAATGGCTATGCATCAAAATTTTACTTTTCTAGGCGATAATTCCCGTGAGAAGCAGGCAGCAAAAGAAGAATTGGGGTGAGAGAGGCTCGAACTCTCGACCTCAGGATTACTCAGAAGCTATGAGACCTACGCGCTAGCCAACTGCGCCACCACCCCGTCGTGTTCTACAACTATTAAACGCCGTAATTGTTCAAAAAGATCTATTTTCTTTTCGTGTGATTTTTTGACTAGAAAAGCATAGTAAATTTTCCTAAATTTATGCTGTTGTAGTTTGCTCCCTCGATGATTCAAACGTACAACCGTAATGTTGATGTTGATGTGCTTCATGCTTGAGCTACACTCTCTTGTTTCCTAAGTTTATTGATAGTTTAATGTCTCATTGTATGATATTTTGACTGGACAAGCATAGTAAATCTTCCTTGGTATATGAGAAATAGCCATTGGTTAAATCTTATTCAACTGTCTTATTGTTCTTTGGCTGATAATCACCTAAGACATTAGGTGGTTTATCGTCTTACTATTTCTTAGTTGGAGTTTTGGGAAATATGTACGATTACGTTTGTGCTAGCTAATTGGTAGGCAGAGTAGAACGTGAAAGCTCTCAGAGATTAGCACTATAAAAGCACCACTGATACAGGACACACACCCTAAACATAATTTACGTGGCACTAAACTTCTTTTATACATTAAAACATGTGACTTGTATACAATTGATGAAACAAAGAACGAAGCTTTCCTAAGCACAGGAAAGTACTAGATTAGTTGTATCTGAGACATGTCTAGCCTCCTTTTCTTTTCCTGTTTACTGTAACCCAGAGGGTTTCTGCCAATGAAACAACAAGCAGTTCCCTCAATGTGGTTCCTCAACAGCGACAGTGGAATAAGTACAAGTGTAACTCTCCACTTCTGCTCCATTTTCTTTTGCTTTACTCCAGGATATTCTCCAACTCTGAAATAAGCTGATCCTGTAGGAGAGTGAAATCAAATCAAGTAATGGCAATGGCAAGGTGAATGTGGAGATTCAGAGAGTGAGGCAACTGTACCTATTTGTTTCAATTTCCCTTTTCGCAAGCATTAATGTCAAGAAGACGGGCACCATTGCAGCACATAAATGTTTAATTGTGTGGCCACTCACGATATGATGAGTCCAATTGTAGATTGGCTTATCAGCTGCTTCTTCAATCTTAGCTAAAAGATAAAATCCTGCATCATGCAGAAAAATCTCATGTTATATAGGCATGAAATTCTGAGTTTAAGGTCACGGAACCCAGAGGGACACGAAATTCGTACCTGCAGCCCACAGCCAATAAGTGGAATGTGTGTACATTGGAGGTAACAAGATAGCCATGACTGGGATGGCTAGGCATGGTACAAACTGCACTGCCGCATAAGGGCGGAGATCATCAAAGAACCTTCAGAAATGTACAATCACACAACAGTTTTTAGCTGAACAAACCAAATGAAGATCAAGGGAAATTACTGCATTAATTTATTATGGATTGGAACTTGAGGAAAATAGCCGGTTCCTCTTAAAGACACCTTTTGAGTTTTATAGTAATATAGTATTACAATATCTAAGGACTTCACAGCTGAAGAGAATAGACAAGGAAACGGTAGGGACATAGAGTTTAGAAGGATCTTTTACTAGACTTGGATTTGGAAGGGTAGCCTCATCTTTTGGAATGCTGCCAGTCTGCCAGAGGCTGAGGAGTTGAAGGGAGGAGTATATTCTTTCTTAGGGGAAGTTGGGAAGCAGGTAAATTCTCAGCACTTGGAAGCAGATACGGACAGGTAAACATCCGAATGTGGCTTCCTAACTTGGATAATCATGAATGAGGTACTTCTTTACACATATAAACTACTCAAAAGGGCTTCAGTATGTGGAGTAGATACTACGTGCACATAAGCTATGTTAAGAACTTTAGACATAATGGTGTTTCTTTGTGAACCTTCTGGTGTCACAACGACTGATGCCTAAGGATTTTTACGGCACTCCAGAAAGTCTGCGGGATGACAGTACCCTTATACATTCTGTGGATCATTTAGAAAGGAGATACAAGTTGTTTTGAACAAAGACCTGAAGCTAAACAAAGTGTAAATAATAGAGGCTTACAAGTTTTATTTTTTGGCTTTAATGCACATAATAGATGATTTTGAGAGTCGATGAACTATAACTCCAAACTCGGTGGTATTTAATTCTCTAATACCCAATCAGTGTTTCTTTGTTTTTTCCCTAAAAAAGGAAGAGAGAATGTAAAAGCATATATTCTGGGGACACAATTTGCATCTCTTCAACCACTTTTGCTGCTTCTGTTTTTTCTTTCCTTTAAATTAAGTTTCTTTTGGGGGGGTGTGGGGATGAATTTGCTAGCCCTTGTCGAACATAGAAGCTTACCTCCAATACATGATACTAACTACACCTGCGAGAAGCAATGGAATGAGAGATAAAGACCCCTTTCTCTCATCTATTCTTTCAATAATAAAGATGCCAATGATGGAAGTGAATGCAACAGTCATCTGCAATAGTTAGAGAGAAACTGTCAAAATACAAGCAGACAAAAGAAAATTTAGTTAATAACAGCTTGCACCTAACTTTTAGTACTAAAATAACCTACTGGCAATCTATCCCACACAAGACGAGCATCATTTGGCTTGAGATGATAGTAGGATGACCCAAAAGCAACAGCTGCCACACCAATATAGAAGCACGTCCAGCCCCACAGCTCTCCTTGCAAGCTTTTGAACATATGAAATTAGTCTGAAGTACATGACAGATAAACTAGAATGCAGAATCATTAATTCAAAGCCTTAACCATCAGAAAAGCAGATATTTTTTTAACAGTTTACCTCAGCTTGAAATAATTACCCTTATGGCAAAGTACAAGACCTATTAGACCGATCACAAGGAAAGGAAAATTTGAAATCACATTCAGTGCATTGGGAATCCCTGTGAAAGAAAAGGAAGAAGGCATGAAGATTGCAGCAGAAGATTCCAGATGCAGTAGATACCACCAACTAACTAAGTAAACGAACTGCTGACATGAAAACACAACTGGAAACAGTGACTTAACAATAAAAGGTAAATCTGATTTACATACTATCCAATCTACACTAAGGTTAATTATTATCTGTCGTCATGAAATTCAACTTTCCACTGTCAGAAGAGCAAAGAGAAGAAGAATGCTTGTTTTGGCTCAAACTAAAGTTGCCAAATCCAAGTGGACACTGATAAGGTCAATCCAACAATCTAATCATGCTAAAAGCTGCTTCTAATGAGTGATAACCTAGAATTCAATTTGTGTCGCAGAGTTAAATGGTGGATACACAAATATAAGAGATTAAATGTAGGACCAAGGGATGAAAGTTTACCAAATAATTCAGAGTTGTCAATCAGTTGACCATACTCTTAGATATACTCCATTAGTTTGTATTTTTGGGAGCGGGAAAGGAATACTTAGGGCGAATCTAAATCCTTTATCAACTAGTTGAGACATTGCATGGTCGACACGGATAAGGATTTCCCACATCTTGACACCCAAATGAATATCAGAAAGTAAAAGATTTAGTCAAATGGATTAGAGATCCGTGATATTTAACTTATGATTTCCTTTTAACACAAAACCTTCAATTGAGCTTCCGATAATAGAGAAGTGAAAGATGCTACGGTAGTTACTCAGTACTGCATCCATAAACCTGAATCTATAAGTAATAAAGGGTGACTGCAAAGTAAGTTTACTGTTATTATCAGGATACTCACGTTGAGTTAGTTGAGTTTATAGGTATTTATCCTTGTTACTTTTTAGAGTAGCTCTTAAAGATATCACAAGAGCGTACGACACTTATTCCTGTACATGATACTAAACTTTCCAAATTCAAAATGCTCATCCACAGACAAAAGAACAAGTAAACATTGATTCCCAAATAGCCATGCTTAAGTGATAAGTCAGAGAAGGACAAGTCAGCATATAACGGAGAGATCACAAGCATTCTGCTGCTAATTTTCTTTTTCCTATTTTTTCTACTCCTAAGTCCTAACTTAATCATATTGTCACAAGCCAATCTCAGAAGTCCCAACTCCCTATGAAAAAATCATCATAACCACAATCCTTTCGACATGGGATCACAATGATTATAGGTAGTACACCATACAACAGATACAAAACCAATTAGAATAAATACAAATATTATTGGCATTCATCCAACTTAGTTTTTTTTTTTTTTTTCCTTCACACATGTTTATCGAAATGCTTTGTCTTTCAGAAACAGACTCTCTACCTTACTCAAGGTAGGGGTAAGCTCTGTCTAAACCTCACCCTCCCGGGACCCCACTTGTAGAATATCATTGGGTATGTAGTTGTTGTATTATTAGCATTCATAGTAGATAAGTAATTAAAAAGTGATTCCAATAAAAAATGACATATATCAAACAAATAAGCTAGTAATATACTTCTAAAAGCTAAAACAAGTAAATCTAATACTGAATATAAGTAAAAGCAACAATAAGTAAATCATGAATCATGACCTAGAACTCTTAACAGTAAGTCAAATTGAAAGCTAAAGAATCAAAATATAATTAAGAGTATACCGAGGAAGCGGCGTTGATCAGCAAAATCATGATATTCTTGAGATTGAGGAATAGCTGGAGTAACAATCATGAGTACTATGAAACAGATTATTGCAACTACCCATGCCCACACACTTCTTTTCCTCATTTTTTAAGTTTGCCGTGCCCTAATTCTGATGTAGCTCCAGCTCTGTGAGCAGAATGGAGAAAGATTGAAAGTTTTTTGGTGATCTTTTTTCCAACGGAAGGAAACTTAACCCGGTCGTTTTGACTTATAGGGAAGATTTTACGGAAAATGGCCAAATATACCCCCTATCGTATTAGAAATTGTTCAATTTTACCCTTCGTCCACCTATGCGTACCTAAATACCCTCTCCGTTAATTTTTTGTAAAAATATACCCTAAAAACTAACAGATGTGCCACGTGTGCATTGTGGGCCAAAACTAATCCTAGTTGGCACGATTTAACTGGTCCACATGGATTAACTTATCCTAGTCAGCCTATGTTAACTCTACCCAACTTATCCTAACTCAACCCGACCCACTAAATTAAACCCGAGTAAATAACCCCTAGTAAAATAACCCCTTCAGTTATACCCCCAAGTCATTTTTCCCTCTTTTAACTTCTTACCGCGGCGATTAGGGTTAACAACAATATGATTAGAGTTTAATCGTTTCAGTTGATTCCGTGATTGCATGTGGATCAACAAGTTAAAGTGAAGAGTTGAGTATTTTATTAAGGTATGTTTCTACACTTTTTGTTGTTTTATTACTTTGATCTTGAACTTTTCGATTTTGTTTTATTGTATTTGTCGATTATATGGCTGTTACTTTGTTTTACCCTAGAATGCATTGGTTTAACTGTAAAGTTCACACCTTTACTGACTTTTTATGTTTGTTTAGTATATCGACAGCATGGTGTGTGGGTGGGTGTGTTTTAATGTCTGCCTGTTTTTTCATTTAGGGTTTTTAATTTCAGATTATTGGTGGGTGGGGGTATATCGACAACATGGTGGTCCCTTATGTCTATATTTTTTGTTTTACAGTTTGTATTTTCCTCAAAAATGTATTGATATGTGTGTGGTCCCTTAATAAAATATTCTTGTCATGTGACTATATGCAGATGATTGAAAAAGTGGACCTGATTTTTAATTATGATGGTCAGTGGGTTAAAAGACCAAAATTAGCTTATAGGAAAAAATTAACCCAAATATGGAGTGATTATGAAGTGGATCACTTATCTTACATTGATATTTGCCGGGAATACACTGATAATTGGGGTTATTTGGAGGTAGTTCAACTTATAGTTGGTGGTCCCTCAAAGGGTAAGTATTATATTGTAGAGGGGGATGAAGGGATAAGGGCCTTGCAAAGCATTCTATCTGACAAGTTTAAGGTTATTAACTGTTATGCAGTTGATAAATATGAAGATGAATTGAATGTACCAAATATTACTAAGCTTGTTAGGCTTAATGTTCAAAATAGGGCACCTGCTAGTATACCAAATCATGTTGAGGTCTTGGATGTCCATGAGGGGGGGGGGGATGGTGAACCTGACTTGGGGGATAGTGAAGCTGATTTATCTGCACCTTCTTTAACAGAACATGTACCACTTTCTCACCCTATTGAACCTTCTAATGCACCTGATTTGTCTGCACCTTCTCACCCTATTGAAGCCTCTGATTTCTCTGATTTCTCTGAACCTGTAGCAGCTTCCCCTAATACTTCTGACCCTATTGAAACACTCAATGTTGATGTAGTCCCTGCCCCTACCACAGAAATAGGGACAGATTGTAGTAGTAGTAGTACTGAGGATGAAGGGGGAGATGGTGAAGCTGACCCTAAGGATTATGATCATGATCTGATAAACAGTTTTAAGAAGCAAAAGGGGTTTGAAGTATCTGCCAAGCTTGAGAAATATAAGGTCTTGGTTGAAGGCATGGCCTTTAAAGATTTAAATGAAGCTAGGCAGGTTCTTTCTTTCTATGTTGTTGCAAACAAAAGGGAGCTACTGGTGGATAAAAGTGATAGGAAAAGACTTAGGTATAAGTGTGAGAGTGGGTGTCCATTTGTATGCTATGTTGATGGTGATGGTAAAGGGCAGGGGTTTAGTATTAGGACATTGAATCAAGAGCACACATGTGATGAAAAATTTGAGAACAACAGGGCTACTTCTAAAGTCCTAGCTTTGTATTTCAAAGAGAAGATCCAAACCAACCCAGAATATAAGGTGAAGGACATGAAAGGAGAACTACACTCTGAATTTAACTTGACTGTTAATGATTCAAAGGTAAGAAGGGCTAAGAGGATTGCATTAGAGAAGTTAGAGGGTAGTTACTTTGATGACTACAACAGATTGGAAGCTTATGCACATGAATTGAGAGAGAGTAATCCTGGTTCTGATATAGTTATAAATATTTCCAAAGATGCTTTAGAAGAAGGGAAAAGGAGATTTTTGAGAATGTATGTGTGCTTCCAAGCACTTAAACTAGGGTGGAAGGCAGGTTTGAGGCCTCTAATAGGGTTAGATGGCACTTTCTTGAAACAAAAGTGCAAGGGACAACTACTAGTGGCAATTGCACAAGACTCTTGCAATCATTTCTATCCACTTGCTTGGGCAGTGGTGGATAAAGAAACAAAGAGAAGCTGGATATGGTTCTTGAAGTGCTTGTGTCACTCATTGGAGCTGAATGAAGGGGAGGGCATTACATTCATGTCTGACATGCAAAAGGTAATGTTACCTAGTTTTTTGTTTTTTTAATTTGTTTTTTGTTTTTTTATAACTGTTTGTCACTTGGTCACTAATGTTTTTTGCTTAAATTGACTGGTAAATATGGACTGTTAGAAGCTTCAAAGGAGGTTTGTCCACTTGCTCACCACAGATATTGTGTGAAGCACATAGAAGGTAATTGGGGAAAAGTTTGGTCTGGTAAGGAGATGAAAAAGCTAATGTGGTGGAGTGCATGGAGCTTTTTTGAACAAGAGCTCTCAGATTATTTGGAGGAATTGGGGGGTATTTCTGTGGATGCTGCTAGGCACTTGGTCTCTTACCCTGTAGAAGCATGGAGCAGGGCTTACTTTGATACAGTTTGTAAGAACCCTATGGTTGATAACAATTTTGTTGAGTCCTTTAATTCCTGGATTATTGAAGCTAGAGCAAAACCAATTGTGAAGATGCTTGAAGATATTAGAGTGAAGGTAAATACATAGTTATTTTTTTACTTTATAACTAAAAAAGATATTGAGCATATTCTCCTGCTATTCTGCTTTTCTGAAGATGCTTTATTAACTATTTTTTAATTTTTTGTTAATGTTTATTTCAAGGTTATGAACATGCTAAGGGAGCATGAAGAAGAACTTAAAACTTGGAAGGATCCCTTCAGCCCCCATGCCATGGAAATTTTCAAAGATAACAGAAAACTTGCCCAAATATGCAGACTTGACTTCAATGGAGATGATGGGTATGAAGTCACCCAAGGTAGAAATAGGCACACAGTTAAGTTGGAAGAAAGATCATGTACATGCAGGAGTTGGGATGTTACTGGTATACCTTGTCAGCATGCCATAAAAGCCTTTGCATACAGAAAGCAAAACCCTATGAATGAGATCCATTGGTGGTATTCAAGAGAGGCTTATAGCTTGGTGTATAAACACAAGCTTCAACCAGTGAGGGGTGATAGATTCTGGAAGGTACTGCCTGAACATGCTATGGAACCACCACAAATTACAAATATGGCTGGAAGACCAAAAATTAAGAGAAAGAGGCAGAAGAATGAGGCAAAGAAGAGGCAAAGTTTATGGGCAGCATCAAGGGAAGGGCTGAAAATGACCTGTGGATTCTGCAGTGCATCTGGACACAACATTAGGAGATGTCCATTGGTAATATACCTTATTTTTGTAGTTTTAGCAGTGTATCATATTTCTTGACTCCTTACAATAATGAATCTGGTATTTGCTTTGGTAGGTGAATGGTCCACCAAAGAATCCATTCCATATTGAAGAGACTGTGTTAATGAGTGGACCTCAAGAGACTGGATTCATGCCTACACCTAGATTCAGCAAAAAAAGCAACACCAACAGTGGTCCATCCTCAAGCAAAGCTGCTAATGCAGCTATTTCTGGTACTGAAGCAGGTTCTACTCCATCCTCAAGCAATGCTGTTTTTGGTACTGCAACTGTTTCTGGTAATGAAACTGGTTCTGCTTCATGCAAAACCAAAACATCCAAGCGACCTTGTCCTGGTCCATCCTCTAAAAAAGCATCCAAGCAGGCCAAAACTGGTCCATCCACACAACAGTCGACAACAACTACAAGGATTGAAAGCTCAACTGTGGCTGCTGAAGATTCTGAAGAAGAAGTAGTAGATAACACTGTGATAAGACCAAAGTGTATTACTGAAGATAGGCTAAGAGTGGTACATAAGTTGAGGATGGAAGCCAACACTGGTACAAGGAAGATTGGGTTTGTGGGGCCTAACAACAAGCCAAAGAACCTGCCATTTGAACCAATGAGGGCTAGTTGGAGAGGAAAGGAGGCAGTGCTAAGTCAACAATTGCAAGCTTTAAAGGAGAAGAAAGTGGGAAAACTTCAAGTCCGTAGGGCCAAGGGGATTTAATGTCTTTAGCATTGACTGTCATACTTTTATTTTTGTGGCCTTGAAGGCCTAGGATATTAGGCTAGTAAATGCTTGGTAGGTAGCAACTTTGGCACAAACATTTATGTCTAATATCCTTGTTTATTTTGGACGTTGTTACTTGTTTTGGCTTTGAAAGCCACGACTTAAGCAGCCTTATCTTAATTGGCTTTGTTATTAGTATGGCTTGTTATTGCACTGCTTCTATTATGTTTTTGCTGTTATTGCAGCAGTCACTTGTTCATTTGTATGCCTTGTTATTGTATTTGTCTTGGTGTAGTATGTGTTTAGTGTGTTATTGCAGCAGGCATTATTTTTGGTTTAGTAGTATTTTTGGTGTTATTTCAGCAGGCATTGTTTTTGGCTTGTTCGGATGGTTTCAACTATGCGATTATCATCTTGTTTACTTGTTATTGATAACAAGTTTAAACATAAACACACGCACAACAGACAAAAATTTACATATAAACATAACCATAACCTTAATATTACTTCATCCAACACAAGAAACATTCATTGTTTGTACTAAACATAAACATAATTAAGCTACTACTTAGCATAACTAAAATCATACTAACAGAATGACAACAAACAAATGTTTCCATTACCCAAACTTAAATCATCCTAGCAACTATATACCCAGCAAAAAACGCCCATGAAAGTAAGAGAATGATCTTCATTCTCTTAACTTCATCCCTTAGTTTATCCATTTTAACCATTTCAGTCGACTTGGCTGCTCCAATATCAGTAATCATCTTCTTCAGCGTGTCCCTTTCTTCACAAACATCCTCCAGTGAATTTCTTAGTTTACAAATAACGGATGAAGCTTGATGGGAAAAATCGTCACGCCATTCCCAATACCCACAAGATGAAACCTAATAACAAACATAAACATGCATAAGAAAATGACCACTGTTTGAAAATTAGTTTTGAAGAAAAATACTTACACCATTACGTGGACATTTGTAGAATCTACGTCCAAAATTATTATCCGTCTTTGTCGTTAATTGAGTCGCAATAATCCCACACCTACATCTACGAGGTTGAAATGGGTCACCTGAACAATCAGAATTCTCGGACATTCCTATGAATTCTAAAGAGATTTTGAGTGTAATTGAAGGCTGAAATGGTGGGCTGAAATGGTGAGAAGTGCTGAAATGGTGAGAAAGAGCATAGTGTGGTGTTTTTACTAGGGGTTATTTACTCGGGTTTAATTTAGTGGGTCGGGTTGAGTTAGGATAAGTTGGGTAGAGTTAACATAGGCTGACTAGGATAAGTTAATCCATGTGGACCAGTTAAATCGTGCCAACTAGGATTAGTTTTGGCCCACAATGCACACGTGGCACATCTGTTAGTTTTTAGGGTATATTTTTACAAAAAATTAACGGAGAGGGTATTTAGGTACGCATAGGTGGACGAAGTGTAAAATTGAACAATTTCTAATACGATAGGGGTATATTTGGCCATTTTCCGAAGATTTTACACGTTCCTTCGTCTTTTATCACTGATGAAGTGGTTATTTTATTTTGGGAAAATCGTCAAATATACCCCTGAACTATGCGTTATTGCTTAAAATTACCCTCCGTTAAAAGAATGGTGTATTCCCGCCCTTACCGTGATAAGTTCAGCTTACCTATACCCTTATTCACTAACACCCAGCTGAGTAGGATAAATTTTGTCCATTTGGCACAAAGTAATCCTACTCAGCTGTCCACATAAGCTAATTTTTCTACCCCACCAATCCTACTCAGCTTCCCTCCCACCATAAAGGCACTAAAACCCATTTTATAACTCACCCTCACATTTAACCCAATTAACCCAAATGGACATCTGCTAGGGTTCCGATTTGAACTCTGTTCAACAATTTTTACCAATTCAAGTTGTTTGCTTTTTCGACTAGGTTATCAAAAATTAATCTTTCTTGAGATAATGAGTGAGGGGTCGATTAATACTTCATACGGGTCGAGTAGAAAATGCCTTTGTGGAATCGTTGCGGACCATTTCACGGCTTGGACTCCTATGAATGCTGGGAGACGCTTCTTCAAGTGTTCGAAGCGAGACGTAAGTAATTACTTATTTGAATTATTGGTTTTTATGTTGTTTAATAAAATTATGGATCTATAATTTTTTTTGAATTGTTATAGGCTCAATCGTGTGGTTATTGGGAATGGGAGGACCGTGAATTTCCTTCCAGAGCTGTTGTTGTTATCAGTAACCTGAAGAGAAAAAATGACGCCCTTAATCGTGAAGTTGCAAGTTTGAAGAAGAAAGTGAAGGAACTTGAAGAATTTGCTATTGTTGATGCCATCAGAATTGGGACGATGAAGAAGAAAATATTCCGGCAATGGATTCTGATTCTTGTGTCTTGTGGTTTATTTGGGGGATTTATTTCTGCTTTTCTTAAGTGGGGTTAAAGGGGGGAAACGAAGTAGTTGGCAACCATTGTTTGTAATCCGATCTTGAACCATAAATGAAAGTTGTATTATGGTAAGCCTTATTTTTTTAAGGATTTTGTTGTAGGTAAATATTCTTGACTTCTGCTTCATTTAAATGTTGAAGGATTATATACTAAACAAGGAATGAAAAACATACTCTTCATACTGTTCAAACAACAGTATGATCTTAACATATTCTTAACATACTAAAATGAAAAATACTACTTGGAGATAATGAAGCATTTTGTTGAAGAAATCTGAATTACATTGGTTCGGCTGGTGATGATGATGGTGCTGGTGGTGCTGGTGGAGGTCAGTTGGTGAGATAGTCGATGAAATCAATTCCTCTATTGATTAGTAGCCCTCTAAGCATCCTCTCGACTCTTCCCATGTCCCTGTTGTAATTTTGAAAGAACTCCTCAAACTTGAATCTAAATGACCATAACTCAGCCCTTAATTGTTCCAAATCATTTGTTAGTTGTTCAATTTCTGAAACCGAGTCTTCAACTTCTGAAACTGCCCTCCTTTGTGTTGAATTGCTTGCTGCTCTTCTACTAGGTCGATGAGCCATTGTTAAGGGATGTGGTAATATATTTGTTCTTGATTTTGTTCCACACTTGAGAGTCCTATTTATAGTACCAAACGGGAACTGAAGTGTCCATTTGGAAGGGGTGTATGGAAACTGAAGTGTCTATTTAGAACAGGTTCTTAAGAGACATTAAACATGTTCAATGCACTTGGGAAAAAATCGGTTCAACACACTTGAGAAACCAGTTAAATGTACATATTCTAGTGTACCATTTCAGATTTAAGTAACATTAATGCCCTTGAACTATGCGTTTACAACATGTTTGCCCTTATACTATGCGCCTTCCTTTTTCTATGTCCTTATGAATAATGCATCAGAAACCAGTTTAAGGACAAAATGAAAACATAATCAGTTTAAGGACTAAAACAAAATGATCATCAATATTATAACTTAACCAACAAGCTTATAGGATCAATTAAACACTAAATCATCAACATGAACATCAATGTACTATTAAACTGCATAACAAAGCAGCAAAAATATGGGTCTATCACCCTACAACATAGTAGTTTAGGGATACATTCAGCCCAACAAAAGATAAGAGTACTTAGTCTTAAACTGCATAACAATGCAGCAACAGTATGGGTTTATCACCCACAAAAACCAACAAATCCAAACCTAAGTTAAACATACACTTAAACATCAACATACATTAATCTAACTGATTGGACCAGTCATCAACAACAATTGCATCAGTGTTGGTTGGGTCAATAGAAGCTGTTGTCATGCTTGATTCCTCTCTTGTCATGCTTGATTCCCCTCTTGACATCTTTGCCCCCCCCCCCCTGCCATCTGCTTGTACCTTTTTCTTTTTGGCCTGCTGTTGCAGCTGACCTGGTAACAGTGCATCCTTGCCCTTCCATGTTGCCCTTGTTGGTTCATAGGCCAAGTTAGTTGGGAGGCAGGCACTAGTTTCATCTCCTTTGAACTGAATTTTTCTATTACCAGTGGGTTGCCTAAAAATCTTCCTCAATTCAATTACTGTTTGTGTCTCAGACATAACAGTTGGTCTTAAGGGGACATCAGCTTCAACTTCACTTTCAGAGCCAAAAGGAGCATAGTCACTGACTTGGGATTGCTGTGTGGCAGCTTCCACCTCAACATTAGTAGCTTGGGAACTCTGGACATCATTATTGGCTTGGCTGAATCTAGTCCTTTTCCTTGGCTGAGATGACTGGCTTGTCTGGCCATCAGTACTGGCCTGCCAACCAATTTAACTTAAAAAAGTTATAAAACAACAAAGAACAACATTAAATACTGGAAAGAATGAATAAATCAATACCTTGAAGTAGCCCCTTGCATTGTGATTTGGCTCACCACAATTACTGCATGTCATGGTGGTTCCCTTTCTACCAGCAGTCCACAATCCTGCTCTCAGTCTTGCTTCATCAGGTTCTCTAACTCTCAACACTCTTGGTCTACCAACTTGTCTTGTAAACTCAGGTGGTAACATTGCATGTAAGGCCTCAATCTTCCAGAATTTCTGCCCCCTCACAGGCTGCATCTTATGCTTATAAGTAAGCATATAAGCCTCTCTGTTATGCCACCAATGTATTTCAGTTGTTGGGTCAACCTTCTTATACAACAAGGCCTTGATTGCATGAGGGCATGGAATCCTAGATAGATCCCACACCCTGCAAGTACACCTTTTTTCTTCCAAGCACACACTGTGCCTATCATCCCCCTCAGTTATCTCATACCCATTATCTCCATTAAATTCCACCTTACAAACCTGAGCAATTGCTCTATAATCCTGGAACAACTTCATACAGTTTGGGCTAAATTCATGACTTCACACCCTTCCCTTATCTTCACTGGCTACCAGCAATCTCATTACTTTTATTCTAATCTCCTCCAATATTTTAATGATGGGTTTCTATCTAGCATCTAGGATCCATGCATTGAATGACTCAGTGAAATAGTTATCCACCATCATGTTCTTGCACTGAGTGTCAAAGAAAGCCCTTGACCAAGCTTGGGGAGGATAATTCACCAACTCCCTTGCTATTGCCACAGAAAGTGCTCCCAGCTTTCTCAACTGGTCATTGAAATCCTCTTCATAGCTGCTCCATGCACACCACCACATATACTTTCTCATTTCACCACTCTTCCATCTCTTACACTAATTGGCCTCAATGTGTCTTACACAGTACCTATGGTGAGATTCAGGCAACACATTCTTCACAGCTTTCAACAGTCCCTACCAGTAAACAAGAAAAATTAAAATCAGTGGATAAACACATGACAAGAAAAAGAAACAAACAAAATTGATAAACATTTACCTTCTGCATATCTGATATAAAAGTGACTTCAGCTCCATCATGTAACTCCAATGACTTCTTTAGAAGCTCAATGAACCATGCCCATGTCCTTTCATTTTCTTTGTCCACTATGGCCCATGCTATAGGATAGAAATGGTGCATTGAGTCCTGCCCAATGGCTACCAGCAACTGTCCAGAACATATTCCCCTCAGAAATGTACCATCAAGCCCAATCAATGGTCTTAAACCACTCTTCCACCTTGCTTTAAAGCATTGAAACATACATACATCCTCAGGAATCTTCTTTTTCCTTCCAACAGTGCATCTTTTGATATGTTGATAACAACATC
The DNA here is from genome assembly GCA_029990175.1 of Petunia secreta. NCBI lineage: Eukaryota > Viridiplantae > Streptophyta > Magnoliopsida > Solanales > Solanaceae > Petunia > Petunia secreta. Next base: position 463,695 of record JARKIP010000239.1, on the reverse strand, counting down.
ACTACCAGGATTACTTTTCTTAAGTTCTTGACTATATGCCTCAAGCTTATTGAATTCATCAATAAAGCTTTCTTCCAGTTTTTGTAAACAGATTTTTTTGGCCCTTCTCAACTTTGATTTTGACACATTTAAGCTCAAATCATTTTCTAGTTCTCCCCTTATTTCACTAACCTTGAACTTTGGATTACCTTGGACTTTGTTCTTGAAATATTGGGCTAAGGTAACTGCATCAGCCCTATTGTTTTCAAACACTTCATCACAGTTGTGATCTAAATTCAAAGTCTTAATTTTGAAACCCTCACTCCTACAATCCCTTGAAATAAGACATACAAAAGGACAACCCTCTTGACACACATATCTAATCCTTGTCTTTTCACTTTTCTTTACCTCAATAGCTCTCTTATTAGCAACAACATAGTAATTCACAATCTGTCTAGCTTCTTTCAAGTCTTTGAATGTCATCCCCTTTTCCAAGTGCTTGAACTTCTCAAGTCTATTACCCACAACTCTATCCCTTTATTTACTAAGAATCTCTAGTGCTTCAGGGTTATATTCCTCTAGTTCAGATTCAACATCAAGAATGTCATTAATACTGTGTTCTTGGTCAGTTCCCTCATCAACATCTACCAAGTAATGTTCCTGGTGGTGTGTAATATATTGTGCCCTAACAGTCAACTCATTTTCATCAACAACAAAGAAATTGATAACCTTAAACAGGTTAGAGAAGAGATACTGCAGTGTCCTTATACCTTCACCATCATTAACTAGGTAATAAGTACCCGATGGTCCAGTTACCAGCAACTGTTGAACCACTCTAAAGCCTAAGTTTGTAGTAAACTCCTCGATAATGTCATCATAAAATAGCAAAGTAGAGTCATACTTTTCCCATTTATGCACCAGTCTTTTGTTATACGACAACTCAGGAGAAATGACCCAATTACCCCCATAGTTAAACACAATATCTACTTCTTCAATTATCATCCTTTAGTCACATGCGGAACATAAGACAATGCAGACAGGGACCACTTCAGTAATGTATAGAAAAAGAGGGAAGAAAAAGAGGGAATAACTATAACTGAAAAAATTTAATGAACCCTAAAGGATGGGTACAAGAGAACATTAAAGCATGGTCGGGTCCACCGGCAAACAAACAACTCCATAAAAAGACACACTTTCACTATATAATATGCTCATAATCAAACAACAAAGACACATTAAACCCTCATCCCTAAACACGATTAACAATACAAAAAAACAACAAATAGATGAAAACAATGATAAATAAAGTTACTTCGATGTAGCAGTAGCAACAGGTTCTTGGTCGGAACCCAAGAATCACTCAGATTCCTTTGCAGTAATTAAACCCTAGCAAAGATTAATTTTGGGGGAAATAATTGAAGGCTGAAATGGTTTGTACTGTGGGTTGTTGGGGTTAATTTTGTATGTATAGTAACCCCTCTAGGTTAATTGGGAGTGGGGTTAAACTGTGGGGTTGAGTTAAAATGTGGGGTTGGGTTAAAAATGGGAGGGAAGCTGAGTAGGATTGGTGGGGTAGAAAAATTAGCTTATGTGGACAGCTGAGTAGGATTACTTTGTGCCAAATGGACAAAATTTATCCTACTCAGCTGGGCGTTAGTGAATAAGGGTATAGGTAAGCTGAACTTATCACGGTAAGGGCGAGGATACACCATTCTTTTAACGGAGGGTAATTTTAAGCAATAACGCATAGTTCAGGGGTATATTTGACGATTTTCCCGTTTATTTTTAAAAGGAAAGTGATAGTCTTATAATAGATTATTAAAGGAAAATTTACCTATTTGACAACTCTAATGGTTAATTTATAAAAATAATAGTAATAATTTTATAATATTTACAAAATACAACAATGATTTTCAATCATTATAATACATACTATTTTCTTATTTCTCCCTCTCCCAAATATAAAATCCTAATTTTTCCTCTCTCCCATTCTCCCCCCTCCTCCACCCATCCACCCACCCACCCTTCGACATTCCCCTCCTCTCGCCGGTGACCAGCAACCTCGTCGCTGTTGCCGTTCCCCGTCGTTGTCGTGCTGCAATGTTATGGCTCTTTGTCGCTGCAATGCAGCTGCACTGACGGCAGCTGTGGCTGCGCCCCGATCTGTGTTCCCGGTGGTTCCTTTTTCTGATCTGCTCTTTTTTTTTTTTTTTTTCCTTTTTGTATGTATATATTTGTATTTTTTTTGTATAGAATACGTATGTCCTTGTATTTTTTTTTTTATATATAAACATCTATATATATTTATATGTTTGACTATATGTAACTTCAAAACAATAATTTATAATAAAAGCAACCAAAATTTATACTCTTCTATTATTTATGATTGTAGAGTTGATGGATGGAGCGCCCCGGGAGATACTGTTTTGGGGAGCAAAACATGGCTATGGATCAGATGGTAAAGGATGAGATCAGGTCGACTAGTAGAAGGAATCTTTATGTTATGATTAGACCTCCAAGCACAGCATTAGTTAGTTTTTTGAACGACTTGCATGATAATGTAACTACTAGAACTATTACTATTTTGCCTTGTAAAACTGCAGCCGAAAACGTCAATATTGTAACTTCGAGAAATGTCCAAATTATCGTTTGCAAAAAGAAAAAAAAAATTCCTCTAATTAAACATTAGCATAAATTATTAACCCTTAAAAAGTTCCTAAAATATCACTTTAGCGACTTTTATTGTTAAAACACTATTATCAATGTTTAATAAAGTTTTTAATTACTCATCAACCAAAAAATTACAAGAATTTTTCATCAAATTATCTTTGAAGGAAAAAAATAAAAAAACATTAAATTCGTATCAAATAGACGCATGCCGACGAAGTTCCCGGCAATGTAGACATCAGCAATCAGCCCCACAAATAGAAACTCACCAAATATTCCTTTCTTTTATTCTCCCATATATATATACTAGATTAATTTTGCCCGTGTCAACACGGGCCCAATATGGAGAATAGCTTGCTCACGTTCTAAAACATCATATATAAACTCAAAATCGGATATTAACTTGACTACGAATAATAGCAATACAGAAATAAAATATCACTACACGTCAAATGCAAAACTATGTAGAAGTAAAGAATAAAGAGAAAAACATATTGAACAAAGATGATTGAAGAACAAGAGCCTTGGGAAAACGTGTTACAAATAATGAGACATTATAAACACGATATATAATTCCCTACATCAAAACGTATAGCAACAATATTCTCTATGAAGTTTAAGATCCTCGAGTTTAACCTTTCACAATTCCTAAACTCTGGAGTAATTAGCCAACTATGGTCCATAAAAAAGTCTCTACTGGTGAGAAACTTCGATAATTAAAAAAAAACCGTAAAAGTACAAGGACATTACAGGAAATACTTCATTCAACAATACCAAGCTAGCACGCTTTCATCTGCCGATGCTCTTCATCACAACCTTATATTAGTGACACCACCCCATCTCTTTCTGAAACATATATCTAACTGTTGCTTTGCTCCCATACTGACCACCAATGAGCCACTTTTAACATTGTTGCCATCTCTTTATTGTAGTACACACAGCAATTGAAGAAAGCGAGAGACAGGGAAGAAGTCAGTCACATGACCTCAATGAAATTACCTTTGAGAGTCTGAGTAAATAAAGGAACCAAACAAAAATATCTTACTGAGGGAAAATAATAGTGGTGGATCTATTTTCTTCTGGGCGAGCTGCAGAACTACTTTTTCTTTCTTTCATTCTTGAAACGTAAACCTATTGACAGTGCAATAGTTTGTTTAACATCATTTCATATATGCATTCTTAAGAATGTAAATTTTTGAACTTTGAAATTCTACTCTTTACAATCATCTATATAGAGAAACTTATCTCAACAAAATCTAATATTCAGTGGGCAGCTCAAAATTATGTATTAATTGCATCATGTTAATAACTAACCAAAAAAAGCTAAATTTAGAAGAAAAATGACACTGTCAATTTTTAGATATTCACTTGTAGGTATACAAAGAAAAACGCAAATAAAATATCTCAAAGCATATTTAATACCATGCATTAAGTCATTCTTAAGAACAAAGCAAACATACCAAAGAGGATATCCAAAAAGTACTTTCATAGAAGGTATTCCTAATCATTTTCCTGAACCTTAAACCCATAGAACAAGTCAATTTGATCGCTACAATGTCGGAGTTCTTCACTATAAAATACCAGTTGACAATCCAAGCAGAATTTTAGAAATATTGCACCTATGAATTTGTTCATACCATATGGTAAATTTCTAAAAGAAATAATAAATTTTACGCAAACTTTAACCAAGTTTCAACTTAATACCCTTTCTAAGCAAAGTGCATGATTAATTAATTGTATTATGGGCATGAGAATTTTTTACTTGAGTGAGGAATAAATGGAAGTGCACTGAAGATGGATCAGAATATAACATCATTGTGAAGGATATGTTGTTGGCTTTGTTCCTCTATTGGAACATTGTAGAAAGAAACTGATTAAAAATTTTTACTCAATATGTCCTTGTAGCTCAGAGAATAATACTATACTATACAATGTCGCGCTGCTTTCCATTTCCACCCCAAGACATTGAAGAAGCTAGAGTCTAGAACTGAATAGTTCATACAATTTCAAACAAATAAAGATGTGAACACAATAGGCTGCACAGTTGCAGGAAGTCTATAGTTTCAATTCTCCTACAAAAAGGCATGAAAGGCATCATTAAATTATCTGTATTCTCAACAGAAGATGCTCCTTAGTAGAATTTGAGTTGGACCAAGCTCTATCAAGAAACTTCATTAGTTCCAAAATAAAGATAGATTATCAAGGTCATACTCACTGGTCATTTTATTAGACAAAGCACTCATCAGAATTTAAGATCACATTCATTTCTTGAAACGATCCATGAATTTCAGCGAAAATGTGATTGGTTATATGTCAAGTCTAAACTACAAATGAAATTTAAAGTGTTTCTATATAGAAAGTTAACTTCAACAAAAGAAGTTGAATATCATGGAAAATACCAGCAATTTACGAAAGACAAAAATGAGTTTTTTAAAATGAGTTAGAAAAATAATTCTTGGAACTTGAAGTTGTGTTTGAACATACATTTCACTTGTAAAAAAGTTTAAGTTTTGCGACACCAAATCGTCCAAGAGGCTGTTAGAAATAAAAAAAGTCGGATTTTACAGAGTAAGTTCATGGAAAAGTTGCCGAAGAGATAATGAAGAAATATCATTGAGGGTAATTAAAGTCTTGTTTGCTAAAATCACAAAACATGCATTCACAAGAGTAGCAAAAATCTAATATGAACATAGCATACCTTGGAACTCAAAGGTAAAACCCCAAATTTTCATCTTCAAGTTTCATTCCAATCCCCATACCCTGATTTTTCAACCGAATCCATTACAATTCTCATCATAAAATATACAAACATTTATAAAGCAGCATTTAAAAAATAAGGTGACAAAGAAGAAAGACATGAAATCTGTTTAATCAGAACAGAGTAAAAAAAAAAAAAAAGTAGACCAAAATTTACAAAGATTGTAGAGAGCTAATTGAAATTTGAGCAGAAATTGAAACAAAAATGGTATCTGGCACCGATGAAAAGATAAAGAATGATGCTTCTAGAGTGTGCGTATATTCTGTGTTGAACCCCAAAAATTACCCTTTCTTTAGAAAAGGATAGGTTTCGGAATATTTTCAACAAAATGGGACTCCAAAGGGTTTCTTTGGAGTCGCCACCTAATTTAAGGGTTATTAGGAACCTAAGTTAACTAAGGAGTGCGATTTAACCTTTATTTAAAAGAAATTAAATTTAGAGATTCTTAGGTAAGTGGTTCTGTTAAATTCGAAAGAAGGTCCTTATTACGGGAGCACTTTCGAAAATCCGCCAAAGGGCGGTTAATCCGGCGATTTTCACGAATTTTACTTGAAATTTAGTTTGGGATAAATTTTAAAGTAAAATAAATAGGTAATAAATAGTATAGAGAAGATAAAAATTTATTATGACAATACTTGAACAAAAATTAAGATTAATTACATGAATAATGAGATAAGGGTCGATTGATTGATTAAATAAATAAGGGCTAAATAAATAAATTAGTAGATGATTAGATAAAGAAGTAATAATTGATTAATTAATTAATTAGATAAATAAATAAATAGATAAATAACTTAATTAGATAAATAAATATTTATATGATTTCAATTAGATGAGGGATAAGCAATAATAATTTGACTAGTTAAGTAAATAAATATAATTGATTGAAGAAATAAATAATTAATTAGAATTAATTAATTGAATAAATAAGTAGAATGAATAAATAAATACCACTTAAATAATTTAATAAATAAATAAATAAATAATTATAATATAAATAATTATAATTGATTAGGCAAATAAACGATTAATTTAAAATTAAACAAATAAATTAATAATAAATACTACTTAATTAATTTAATTAATGAATAAATAAATGAATTAATAAATGGATAAATAATTGACTAAATATAAATAATGAATAAATAGGTACAATTTTAATTTTATTTCTTTTGCACTCGAAAATTAACTAAAGGTTTCTACTATCTTAAATTAACCGGCGAGTCCCAAAGAGACGGGATATGCAATTTATAAACAATCAAAACAATAAGATAACAATTCAGTTAAAGCGACTAATCTACCAGGCTTCTAATCATACAAAAGTCCTAAAACATGCTTTCTAAAAGGGGACGGGAGAGGAGGAGTTTCAGAAAATAGAACCCGGGATAGCGAACTTAAGTCGAGGCCTGTATTTCACAAGGTTTTTTCATTTTTATTCATTTTTGTCTTACATTTTCGGGGATATCAAGTCCCGAAAATGTGGAGCGGTTCAAGTAACTTCCAAATGCAAGCCATCCCAATTTTGAGTTTAGAAACTCGATCCCAAGAGTTCATGCAAAGAAAAATAGAAGAGATAAGGAAGATTAGACATATAAAATGATGCCAAACAAAATTGAGAAGAAACAAGTGATGCATTCATAGAGAATGAAAACTAATACACTGGTACAACTAGTCTCTAGCCTTTTGATCAATCTTACTTATTCAGAAGAGCTAAACAAATGGTTAAGCAATAAATGATCGATGACCTAAATGAAAAAGGAACGTACTACTATACTCGACATGGAGCCAGAAATCCAACTAAGTAAAATAGAATTTATCTTTTCAATAAGAGCTTAAATAAACTTAACACTTGACGCAATACGTCAATTAAGAAGCATACAGGCAGAAACATTCTCAAATTTCAAAATGGAGTATATTTTAACATATATAGCCTGGACTTTATATGGTACTAAGTTTAAAAGTAATATAAAAAAGGTCAGGCTTTCATCACTAAAAGAAAATAAACTTTACGCAATGTACCAGTTATTGACAAAGATTTATCCCATTGAGACAATAACCTATTATAATTTCATGAATCAAACTGATTTATACCATGACTCATACCAGTTCAAATGGAAAATTAGGATAGGACTTCGACTGAACTAAGTAGATAGATCAATTCAAATTCCATTAAAGCCAGTAAAGAATTGATTTTTTACTATAAGACTCTTAATCAATGAGTCAGACACCAGGGCTTTCTTTTCAAAACATGAGTGCACCATAGCAAATCATTAGAAACCAAATCAGGTTTTATGCCCACATTAATTTCAGGTCAAATATCCAAGTTATGTCGAAAAACTTTCATGCCATTTTCAACAAAAGACTCTAGAAAATATGGAACTAACAGACCCTTTGAAACATTCTTTCAAGCACACTACACACTACTTGTGATACTTGATTTCACTGCAGCTTACATAGACCCTTAAAAGGGCCACTCCAGCATCTCACCCCTTTAAAAAAAAAAAAAACCTACAGCAACAAAGAGACTAGCTCCACACATCCAGAACTCTTATACCAGAAACTAAGACCTGCTACTGCTGCAGATTAAGGCTCACACCCTTTCAATTCACTACACACTTACCACTCCATTCCATAAGCGCTTCACTATACTTCTGGGATTCCCTACACCTTCTCTAACACCACAGAACTCCTACTGAACCCTGCACCCTCTCACAGACTACTCCAAACAGCCCCTTGAACCTGAAAGGACTACCAAAACTCACTTGAACAGCCTACAACTTTCTCTTGAACTCAACAGACAGCCAAGCAAGCCTCCTGGAGATAACAGACCTCTCATTGCTCCTGGAACTCCTTTTCTGCACCCTCAGAACCTGACACTACTCAGCTGCTACCCCTGGACCTCATCAAAATAACCCCTGACCATCTGCAGCATTTCTTCTACTCTCACAGCCTCCAAAATGCCTCTACACTTGTCCTGAACAAAGCCCAGAACCAACCTGCACTCATACACACACACAGGCACCCTGCATACCCTTCTTCTGCACTCACCAACACTCCTGCCTGAACTAACCCTCAGCTCACACAACACCAAGACATTCCAGGACTGCCAACACTCCTTCAGAACCAAACTATACTCCCAAACTTGAACACTACCTTCTGGACACCCTGCAGCAGCTGAACAACTATCAGCTGCACCCCCTGACTCTTCATACCCACTTCACAAACAACCTGGAATCAACCTAGGACCCTACTCCAGGACACCCTCAAACCTGCTATACTCCTGAACCTCTACAAACACCTGCACTTCCTCAATCCTTAAACCAGGACACTCCAACTTAAACAAACCAAAATTCAAGCAGAACAGAGCATATTTTGCAAGTTAGAATGCAGGAAGTCAAACTAAACCAAGAACTACTTTGACTGCAAATGAAACCAAAAGGACAAACAATACAAGAGAACCAACCTACTTCACATAAGTTGCACTATGAGAGACTAAAATGAAACTTCAGAACTGATTTTCAAGGCTTCTTTGAAGCTTAAAACTGACTTCCTTCAGGCGAAAACAAACTGTCCAACCTATTATCAATCCTCTAAGTGCCAAGAATAATTCTGGGTTGCCATTTTTTAGGACCAAAACAAGTTATCACAACTTCCTACAACCTCAATCTCTGAAATAATTTTAAGTTCATGGATAGGACAACATACTTGTGACAAACAAAAAAAATCAAGCTTTTTACATAAATGGATTCATTATGTCATTTCAGGTGAGGATCCATCAAACAAGAACTGAATATTGACATGGTTTTAATTGCTAGCAAAAATCAAAATTTTGTATTAAAGCGCCAGTCCTAGTATCAACAGAAGCACTACCAGAACTTCATGTTATTCTTTAGATTCAAACTCAAAACAAGTAAACAATGTAACATATAAAGCTTGAAGTTTACATATCCACATTCAGACAAAAATGGAACTGAGAAAATTAGATAAAAGGAAGTAAACATTACCTGTTGCTGCGCAGTAAACTAAAGCAAAGAACTGAAGAAAGCGACTCGGACACGAGCGACGACGACGACTGGTGAAGCGATGACACAAGGTTGAAAGCGATGCTCGACTCGAAACCAGAAACTAAAACACTATGAGCATATATTTTTTAAACTGAAAGAAAAATCTAAAAAAAAATCAATCCTGCCGTTTTGTGTGTTCAAAAATCCAGCCCCCTGAAAAATGAAAGAATGAGGGATTAAATACCTCTAGGCTAGGGTTTCGGATCCCCTTGAATACCCCAAAGAATCCTTGCCTATTTTCGTGTATCCCTTGTAGAACAAGGGTGAATTTGGTCAAATCCCTTAGGGATTGTACCGAATTCATCCTTGTCATCAAGGATATTCCGTTAAGATCAATCTACGGCTCAGATTGCAGCTCCATTTGAAATGAACGAATAGGATTAGTTGAGTTCTTGTACTGGGGAGAGAAAAGAGGAAAGGGGACCAGTGGTACGAGATTTTGGCTGCTAGCGGATCGATTTTGGAGGAAATGGGGATCAATCGCGGGTCGAACGTGAGAGAAAACGGGTTGGGAAAGGGAATTGGATCGCGGGTGAGGGGAAACGGGTCGCGGGTAATTGCTGTGAAGAACTGATATGCGCGTGTATGTGTGTATATGTATTGTTTGCAGAGGTAGGACAATTTCGCGGATAAGGAACGATTTTAGCCCTGTTTTAGATTAAATTGGGAAATTGAGGGGTTGCACGGGTAGGATAGGAATTAGGATAGGCCTTGCAATTTTTAGCCTTCTTTTGAAATTAATTAATTTCAATCCAAATAATTTAATTATCTAATTCTAATTTTAATTTTATTTTAATAATTGATTCTCATTTAAATAATTTAGCCGCTAATTATATCTCGGGACGAAATTGGGTGTCAACAGCTGCCCCTCTTTACCCGAAAAAGGATGAAAGAGTTTTTAGGGTAAAGAAGTTGACGAGAAACCAATTTTGTCCCGATAAAACCAAGACTTTTGATTCCACGGACCAAAAGGCGAGGCTTATGGACATGGCCGAACTCCGGTTCCTGAGTTGCCTACATATCTCGGGCTGAAAGAGAATCAGGCCATATGTAGTTCGACGACACTTAGATAAGAAGATTCGCACGATTGATAGAAAGAGGCGCACGAATAGGAAAGAATTCAAACTGACGCCTAATATGAAATGAAAGATTAGGTAAAACTTGTTTGTTCGAGTGCGATTCTTCAGATCCTCGTTGACGAGTCTATCTCATATCAACGATTGCCCCAGTTCACTGCTAAGAAAGAGTTCCACGTTATGCTCCAAATGCTACTGCGGTATTGCCAAAATTCTGTAAAGACTTAACAAATGGTAAGCGAGCAACTGCTAATAAACTACAATAATATTTGGAATAAGAAATAAATAAAAGTATAATATAAAATTGTAAATGCTGGTCGTGATGCTCAATAAGTTCTTCTCTCGATCAACTGACGAGATGCTCCGCCCGGAGAACCTTTAGGCTGATCATTATTCTGAAACAGTAAAGTAAGACAATAAGTAATGCGAAAATGAATTGTAAAAATGCAAGGCTTTCATAAGATAAGTTGACTAACGAGACGTGATGTCTCGAGTCGAATCATGCATTTCAAATACAATATGTCAATATTGCAAGACAACCGACATTGCGAAACACTCCGAGAGCGGTGCTCCAGCCGACTTGCCTTAAATTATCAATCTATTTTAAACATAAAATGCTAATATTGCAAGACAACCGACATCGCGAAACACTCCGAAAGCGGTGTTCCAGCCGACTTGTCTTAGATTATCAATCTACTTTAAACATAACATGCCAATATTGCAGGACAACCGACATCGCGAAACACTCCGAAAGTGGTGTTCCATCCGACTTGTCTTAAACTATTAATAAATATCAGATATAAAATGCCAATATTGCAAGACAACCGACATCGCGAAACACTCCGAAAGCGGTGTTCCAGCCGACTTGTCTTAAATTATTAATAAATATCAGATATAAAATGCCAATATTGCAAGACAACCGACATCGCGAAACACTCCGAAAGCGGTGTTCCAGCCGACTTGTCTTAAATTATTAATAAATGCCAATATTGCAAGACAATCGACATCGCGAAACACTCCGAAAGCGGTGTTCCAGCCGACTTGTCTTAAATTATCAATAAATTTTAAATATAAAATGCTAATATTGCAAGACAACTGACATCGCGAAACACTCCAAAAGTGGTGTTTCAGCCGACTTGTCTTAGATTATCAATAAATCTTAAATACAAAATGTCAATATTGTAAGACAACCGACATCGCGAAACACTCCGAAAGCGGTGTTCCAGCCGACTTGTCTTAAATTATTAATAAATTTTACATATAAAATGCCAATATTGCAAGACAACCGACATCGCGAAACACTCCGAAAGTGGTGTTCCAGCCGACTTGTCTATCAATATTGCGAGATAAATTCCATAACAATGTTAAAACTTGAGAAAAGAAAAGCGCCGTCTTTTCGGCAATAATATAATGTGATGCTTAGATGCCGCAAGAGTAAACTTGAATGATCTGTCAAGCCAAATCATTCGCATCGTCAACTTGATTGGTGTTGTTTGTATCAATTCCTTGAATGCGCGTTCCATAAATTGTTCATCCATAGTGCGAATGATCCTTCCATTGCAAGCCTTCAGGTTCCTGCTCTCAAAGAAAATTTGTTAGTTTTGGGGAGGGGTGTTTGATTTGTGCTGATTCATCTTGAATTTGCTGCAATCGCTTCCTTTTCTTCGTGAGACTTGGGCTTTGAAAACCAACCTTGGAAACTTGGTTTATGAACTCAATAGTATAACTCATCTTATTATAGAGGCAAAATAAAATAATTTGATAAAATAGTGAGCAAGTAATCACTGATATGCAAATAAAAAGTTTATAATGCATTTAAAATTCTTGCTTTAACTCAAACTCATGACATATCCTGAAACAAACTGAATGTCCTTTGTATTGCAACTTGTGCTAATCTTGAATACTTTTCGAACTTTGCCGCTTCATCCTTCGATAAGTAAACCAATTCTTGCAAAGATCTGCCCCAGTTATGAACTTCCAAATCTTCAACTCATTTTGCAAAATTTGCCCCAGTTGATATCTTTCAAACCCTCAAATTGTCTTGCAAAATTGCCCCAGTTTCTATCTTCCATATCTTCAAATTATCTTCGCAAAAATTGCCCCAGTTTCTTGCCTTAGGGGAGACTGAAAATTTTAATATTATAGAGTCGAGCCCGTTAAGAGCGCCTACGTATCCCTCCATGGGAATCAGACCGTGCGTAGTTCTGCTTACATAGATATTTTGGGAAAGTATGGCAATCTAAGTACAAAGCCGTATCCGAATTGGAAAATCCACACATCTGCCCAGATGCATAGTTTGGCATTACATCATAAAAGATAAACAAGCCTAAAGTGTTACAATATTTTGACCGAATCCGACGGGGATTGCCTACTTATCCTGTTGCCATTCCAGGAATCAGGTCAGAAGTAGTTCAAACTTACATAAAAGAGAAAATAGGGGAAATTCTTATATCGATGCAACCAAACTCTATGTGAGTTACTACGTATCCCGCCTTGGGACTCAGGTCACGCGTAGTTCGCATTACATCAAAGATTACATTCAAAACCATGCTAACTTGCGATTGCCTCAAACATAGTATCTTTTGACGGCATCTGCGTTGATTGCTTTTGGCCAAACTTGACCATCCATTTCTGCCAGAATCAGTGCTCCTCCGGATAAAACCCGATGAACCACATATGGACCTTGCCAATTCGGTGCAAATTTGCCCCTTGCTTCTTCTTGATTAGGAAAGATCTTCTTTAACACCAATTGCCCCGGTTTAAAGTCTCTCACTCTCACTTTCTTGCCAAAAGACTTGATCATGCGATTTTGATAAAGTTGCCCATGGCAAATTGCATTCATTCTTTTCTCATCAATAAGCATCAACTGTTCACATCTGATCTTCACCCATTCAGCATTTTCTAATTCAGCTTCTTGAATGATTCTCAAGGAAGGAATTTCTACCTCCGCGGGTAAGACTGCTTCTGTGCCATACACCAAAAGATAGGGAGTTGCCCCAGTTGAAGTTCTAGTGGTGGTGCGGTACCCAAGAAGTGCAAATGGCAACTTTTCATGCCAATCTCTATAATTATCAATCATCTTGCGAAGAATACGCTTGATGTTCTTATTTGCCGCCTCAACAGCTCCATTCATTTGAGGGCGGTATGCAGTAGAGTTGCGATGAGTAATCTTGAAACTCTCACAAGTTGCTCTCATCAAATCACTATTTAGGTTTGCACCATTATCAGTGATGATTGATTCAGGAACTCCGAATCTACAAATGATATTGTTGCGCACGAAATCTGACACCACTTTCTTGGTTACAGACTTGTGAGAAGTTGCTTCCACCCACTTGGTGAAGTAATCAATAACCACCAAAATAAAGCGATGTCCATTTGAAGCGGCCGGCTCAATAGGACCAATAACATCCATTCCCCAAGCAACAAAAGGCCAGGGAGAACTCATTGCATGAAGTTCAGAAGGAGGTCTTTTGATCATATCTCCGTGAATTTGACATTGATGGCATTTTCGCACAAACTGAACACAATCAGTTTCCATAGTTAACCAAAAATAACCGGCTCTCAAGATCTTCTTTGCCAAAACAAAACCATTCATATGCGGCCCACAAACTCCCGCATGCACTTCCGTAAGCAATTTATTTGCTTCAACTGCATCAACACATCTTAAGAGTCCTAAGTCTGGGGTCCTCCTATATAGGATTTCACCGCTTAGAAAGAATTGATTTGCTAACCTCCGAATGCTCTTCCTTTGGACACTTGTTGCATTTTCAGGATAACTCCCAACCTTGAGATAATTCTTGATATCAAAATACCATGGATGTCCATCCCGTTCTTCCTCAACTTGAAAACAATAAGCTGGCCTATCATGCAATTCAATTTCGATAGGATCAATATAATTCTTGTCAGGATGTTGGATCATAGAAGATAAAGTTGCCAAAGCATCGGCAAATTCATTCTGAAGTCTTGGAACATGCTTAAACTCCATCTTTGCAAACCTTTTGCACAATTCCTTGACACAACGCAAATAAGGAAGAATCTTTGCGTTCTTGGTGTTCCACTCGCCCTGTACTTGGTGAATCAGCAAGTCGGAATCCCCAATCACTAAAAGTTCTTGAATATTCATATCAACTGCCAATCGAAGACCCAAAATGCATGCTTCATATTCAGCCATATTGTTAGTGCATGGAAATCTGAGCTTGGCCGAAACAGGGTAATGCTGACCCGTTTCAGAAATTAAGACAGCTCCAATACCAACACCTTTGAAATTTGCTGCTCCGTCAAAGAAAAGACGCCAACCATCATATTCAGAAGAGATGTCTTCACCTAGAAACAAGACCTCTTCATCGGGAAAGTAAGTTCTCAATGGCTCATAGTTGTCATCAACAGGATTTTCAACTAAATGATCCGCCAATGCTTGTGCCTTTACCGCCTTTTGGGTGACATAAACTATGTCAAATTCACTCAACAAAATCTGCCATTTTGCTAATTTTCCCGTGGGCATCGGCTTTTGAAAGATATATTTCAAAGGATCCATCCTCGAGATAAGATAAGTTGTATATGATGAGAGATAGTGCCTTAACCTTTGTGCGGTCCAAGTCAGAGCGCAACAAGTTCGCTCCAAGAGAGTGTACCTGGCTTCATAAGGAGTGAACTTCTTGCTTAGATAATAAATGGCTTGTTCTTTCTTCCCGGTCTTGTCATGTTGCCCCAAGACACATCCAAATGCATTTTCTGAGATAGACAAATATAAGATCAATGGTCTTCCGGGTTCAGGAGGAACTAACACAGGCGGATTAGATAGATACTCCTTGATCCTATCAAAAGCCTTTTGACAATCTTCCGTCCACTCAATAACAGCATCTTTCTTCAACAACTTGATTATTGGTTCACAAATAACCGTGGATTGTGCAATGAAGCGGCTTATGTAGTTCAAGCGGCCAAGAAAGCTCATCACATCCTTCCGGCTCTTTGGAGGAGGCAAGTCTTGGATGGTCTTGATTTTAGACGGATCCAATTCTATACCCCTCCGGCTTACAATAAAACCCAACATCTTACCAGCGGGAACACCAAATGCACATTTTGCAGGATTAAGCTTCAAGTTATACCGTCGAAGGCGGTTGAAGAATTTTCTCAAATCAGTCAAATGCTCTTCTTTCTTCTTTGACTTGATAACAACATCATCTACATAGACTTCAATCTCTTTATGAATCATATCATGGAAAAGAGTTGTCATTGCTCTCATATATGTTGCCCCGGCATTCTTCAAACCGAAAGGCATAACTCTATAACAAAACACACCCCAAGGCGTGATGAAGGCGGTCTTTTCAGCATCATCTTCATCCATCAGGATCTGGTGATAACCGGCAAAACAATCGACAAAAGACTGAAGCTCATGTTTTGCACAGCTATCAATAAGGATATGAATATTTGGCAATGGAAAATCATCCTTTGGACTTGCTTTGTTGAGATCACGATAATCAACACAAACTCTAACCTTTCCATCTTTCTTGGGCACCGGCACAATATTTGCTAACCAAGTGGGATATTTGAGAGATCGAATTACCTTAGCGGTCAATTGCTTTTGCACTTCTTCCAATATTTGTTTGCTTGTGGAAGTTTTGAAGTTTCTCTTCTTTTGCTTAACAGGCGGAAATGAAGGATCAGTTGGCAATTTGTGAGTGACAAGATCAGTACTCAAACCGGGCATATCATCATAAGACCAAGCAAAGATGTCTCGATACTCGTTCAATAGTTCAATATAAGCTCTTCTTTCTTCCGATGTCAAATGAACACTGATTCTGGTTTCTCTAACATCTTCTGAAGTCCCCAAGTTGATCGACTCGGTTTCTTCCAAGTTAGGCTTTGGTTTGTTCTCAAATTGATCCACTTCTCTTGTTATTTCATCAGGAACGAAATCTTCATCAAACTCCCCAATACTCAATGCATCAGTACCGTTTTGTTCAGTTGTTTCGTTATATGTCACAAGCAAAGTTTCGGCAGTTTTGTTAAGTGGGAAGCTGAAACAGAAACGAACATTAATCAAAAGCGTAAAATAAAGTAAATAATTAAAGCATATCAAAATAGTAGTAGGGAGAATGCAATGCATTTTATTTGTTTCAAAATCTAGTTTAGGGAGGCATACATTAAAGTAAAACATGCAGAATGTAAACAGATTATTTTGAAAAGACATAAACGTAAACCAAAAGCGAAACACAGTTCAGGGCCTCAATCTGACTGTGACGCCAAAATAAACTGTTGAGTTCATTCACCAGGTCTCTTCCACTGGGACACAGGTCCAATTGGCCATCGGATCCTTTGCCTCAACATTCTGCACAGGTGACTCCTGTTGAACCCCAAAAATTACCCCGAAAAGGATAAATTCCGGAATATCGACAGGATGGGCTAACTCTTTTGGAGTTTTTGGAGTCGCCACCCAATTTAAGGAAAACAGGGAACCAAATTAACAAATGCGTGCAAAACTCCGTTTTTATAAAAAAGACGGTCTTTCTTCCAGAGATTCTAAAAGGTAAGAGGTTTTATTAATTTCGGAAGAAGGTTTTTAAGGCACTTCCGAAATTCCGTAAAATACGGTTAATCCGACAGGTTTCCAAATATTTGCAAAATATGCTTTTCTAAAAAAATTATCTAAAATAATTAATTGAAATAAAACTTGTTTATGAAAAATATTTTAATTTTTTTGCACGCATTTTGCTAATTTGCCCCAGTTTGCAATAAATTAAATAACGACTTCAAAAATAAAAAGGATAATGCATATAAAGTAAAGCAATATACCAAGCAATCAAATATTATTATCAGATAAAATAATTCACACATTTTTATTTACATAAATATCTAAGGAAAGCAAAGTTAAAGATAAAACCGGTAAATTGATCAACTCGCGGGAGCCTTGGATTTTCTAAAATTCCTAAGTCTTATTTCTGAATGCTCGGGTCCGAATTCAGTCCAATCGACTCCAATGCAACGGAAGTTAGCCAAAAAGCATTCCCGAATTGCTCGTGCCAAGGTGTACCTCGCAATAAAATGGGAATTTAAACTAAATTAGTACGATAATAAAGTGTAATAATTAATAAAATAAAATAACAATAATAAAGTAATAATAATAATAATAATAATAAAATAACAATAATAATAATAGTAATAAAATATATAATAATAATAATAATAGAATATATAATAATAATAATAATAATAATAATAATAATAATAGAATAATAATAATAATAAGGGGTTTGTTTTTTGCAAAATTTAGGCTCAGGTTTGCATGGCGCGTCGAATAGAGGCTCGGAATTTGGTACGGTTGCAAACACGGAGCCCGGGCCGTGTTGCCATGCCAAAGCACCAAACCCACTACTCTATTCAACTTGCTTAGCGTTAAAATGCATTCATCATCGCCTTTTGCTTTAGGGGACACGGGAACGGGACGGTTCAAGTGTAGTATCGTGTTCAAAATCCGTCAATTCATTATCCGTCAATTCCTTGTGTCGGCCTCAATACGTATATGTATTTTTTTCATTGGCCCGGAGTGCAGTATCATGTCCAAAATCAGTCCTGTCCTGGATTTAAGCTCAACATATACAGGCCAAATTGCATCTCCAAGGAGCAAATCCACTGCATAACAAACGAAACAAAACGAGTCAACTGTTCACCAGGATAAGTAAATGAGTCAAACGCACTAACATTAGACAAACGAACAAAAGCCATTGACTGCAGCAATTAGAAAAGCAAGCAGACGAAATTACTGCATATGCAAATGACAAGAACAATCAATCACACCATAACCAAGTGACCAAGGTTCATCACAGAACCAAAAACCAAAATTCAGTAGTGAGTGTATCGACCCCGACGCGATTATCCAAACACAGTGAGAGTCTAATTTCACGCCGGCGACCCACAGAGTCGACGGAAC
Organism: Petunia secreta; assembly: GCA_029990175.1. NCBI lineage: Eukaryota > Viridiplantae > Streptophyta > Magnoliopsida > Solanales > Solanaceae > Petunia > Petunia secreta. Next base: position 445,224 of record JARKIP010000239.1, on the reverse strand, counting down.
AGAGCAATCCACAACGATGAACGGAACAGTTAACGCAGGGGAGAGGAGCAACACCGGCGAGCTCTTTCCGGCAGAACTCCGGCAAGGCTCGCGGCGTCACTGCCACTCTCCTCTCATCCCTTTTTATTCTTCATTTCAAAACAGGGGACAAAACAAATCAAAAACTGAGAATCATAGCCCCTCTCGATCTCTTCTTTCCGTTTCAGATCTGGTATTTTGTGTGCAGTGGGTATCGGATTTTAGGTGGTTATGGGAGATGAAAATGATGAGGTTTTTTTTAAGTGGGGAATGAGGGTGATAATGAGGGAGTTTTATGTGTGCATCCCTGGTTTTTTGTCTGTATGAAAATGGAGGAGAGGGAGATAAAGTGTAATGTGAGGGAGATAAGGGTGTTGCGGCTGATCTTATGCTGAATGAGTGTGTAGGGTTTTTTATTTTTTGTGTAGTGAGATGATTTTGTAGTGGGGGAGATGATAGGGGGTAATGGTGAATTAATGGGCTGGGGCTTTTGTGTGATATGGGCTTTTAGAAATAATCCTAATATAAAATTTAAAACGGATTTAGCCTTTTAATTAAATTAACAGATAATTATATAGTATGCTGCAAATGAAGGGATAACTTGCGATTTTGGCCATTTTCAATTAAAATTAGCTATTTACTGGCAATTTTCAAAATTACACTTAATTTTAAAATTATTATACTTTTAATTAAAATCCAGGACAAAATTGGGTGTCAACAGCTGCCCCTCTTTACCCGGAAAGGATGAAAGAGTTTCCAGGGTAAAGAAGTTGACGTGAAACCCAATTTTGTCACGGTAAAGCCAAGACTTCGATTCCTAGGATCAAAATGCGAGGCTTATGGGCATGGCCGAACTTCGGTTTCCGAGTTGCCTACATATCTCGGGCTGAAAGAGAATCAGGCCATATGTAGTTCGACGCAATTTGAAAATCAAAGACAAGATAGTAACGACTACTCGAGCGCGGGAAAAGAGGCTTGTAATTACCCAAGTTATGAAAATGTGGTCGACGACACACCCATAAAGAGGGGTTTACACGGACATAGCTTCCACTGCACCTCGATAACCGAGTCATCTTGTCTTTAATCTCAAATCTCAGACTCAGGGTTAACAAGAGACTTACCTCTAGGGTGGATGACTTATGCGGGTGCGATTCTTCAGGTCTTCGTTGACGAGTCTAGCTCATGTCAACGATTGCCCGGTTTATTGCTAAGAAAAGCTCCATGTTATGCTCCAAAGCTGCTGCGGTGCTGCTAAAAATCCTGTAACAATCTCAACAAACGGTAAGCGTGCAACTGCTAGTAAATTGTAAGAAATAGATAAAGTGATAAAATTGTAAATGCGAGTTGCAGTATCATCGATAAGTTCTTCCTTCGATCAACTGACAAGATACTCCGCCCGGAGAACCTCTAAGCTGATCCTTATTCTGAAACAGTAAAGCAAGACAATAAGTAAAGCGAGAACGAATTGTAAAATGCAACGCTTTTCATAAGATAAGCTGACTAACAAGACATGATGTCTCAAGTTGAATCATGTACTTCAAATACAATATGCCAATATTGCAAGACAACCGACATTGCGGAACACTCCGAAAGTGGTGCTCCAGCCGACTTGTCTTAGATTATCAATCTACTTTAAACATAAAATGCCAATATTGCAAGACAACCGACATCGCGAAAACACTCCGAACGTGGTGTTTCAGCCGACTTGTCTTAGATTATCAATCTACTTTAAACATAAAATGCCAATATTGCAAGACAACCGACATTGCGAAAACACTCCGAAAGTGGTGTTTCAGCCGACTTGTCTTAGATTATCAATCTACTTTAAACATAAAATGCCAATATTGCAAGACAACCGACATCGCGAAAACACTCCGAAAGTGGTGTTTCAGCCGACTTGTCTTAGATTATCAATGCAGGCTTCAACATAACGTTTATTTTGAAAGAAGAATCATAAAGATAGAAAATGCCGCCTGTTCGGCAACAAACCATGATACGCATAATGCTTTAATTGATGAAGAGGCAGTTTACAACGCAATCTTGTATTGTGTTTCAATCCCTTGACAAAACAAATGAAACGTCTGGTCTTGAAGCATCCAGTGTCTCAATGCAACTTGAAAGAAACCTGCATATCCTATTTGTGGGTGGAAGGACCCGAGGTATCCTATTTGTGGGTGGAATGACCCGAATATCCTATTTGTGGGTGGAATGACCCGAATATCTTATTTGTGGGTGGAAGAACCCGAGATATCCTATTTGTGGGTGGATAAACCCTGATTGTTCATTTTTAAGGCGAACGGGCCCAAAACGTTCAATATAGGTGAACGAGCCTAAATTTGATGGCAGCCTGCAAAATAAAATTGCAAATTAGATTAATTAAGGCAGGATAATGCAAAACAAATAAGCAAAACTGGGTCGTGTTGCTTGAATGAATAGTGTTGCAAAGCGTTGAATGCCTTCAGTTCTTATTGAATCTGCCGTTCAATTTCTGCAAATTTAAAGAAAATGCGTCAGAAAACGAGTGAATAATGAAACAAAAGCTATAATGAAAAAAGAAGAAATAGATTTGTGCTGCATATGCAACAAGGCGAATGATCTTTGAGAAACTGATGGTCGTCGGTAGGAACAATAACAAAAGAGCCTTCAATTGCCTATGATAGGCTTCAGAATAATGCCTCCAATTGCTTATGGTAGGCTTCAAATGATAACGATGTCTTCGCTTGCTCACGATAGACTTGATAATAAAACCCCCGATTGCTTACGGTGGGATCAATAATAAAAGAGCCTTCAATTGCTTATGATAGGCTTCAGAATAAGGCCTCCAATTGCTTATGGTAGGCTTCAAATGCTAATGAAGTCTTCGCGTGCTCACGATAGACTTGATAATAAGACCCCCGATTGCTTACGGTATGATCAATAATAAATGAGCCTTCAATTGCTTATGATAGGCTTCATAAAAAGGCCTCCAATTGTTTATGGTAGGCTCCAAATGATAACGATGTCTTCGCTTGCTCACGATAGACTTCATAACGAGGCCCCCGATTGTTTACGGTAGGCTCCATAACAATAGCGCCTTCGATTGTCTACGATAGGCTTCATAAAAGGCCTCCAATTGTTTATGGAAGGCTTTAAATGATAATGACGTCTTCGATTGTTTACGATAGACTTGATAACTAACCACGCTTCCGATTGTCTACGGTAGACTTGGTAAATCTGATGTCTCCGATTGTTTACGGTAGACTTCATAATGAGGCCCCCCGATTGTTTACGGTAGGCTCCATAACAATAGTGCCTTCGATTGTCTACGATAGGCTTCATAAAAGGCCTCCAATTGTTTATGGAAGGCTTTAAATGATAATGACGTCTTCGATTGTATACGATAGACTTGATAAAGAACCACGCCTCCGATTGTCTACGGTAGACTTGGTAAATGTGATGTCTCCGATTGTTTACGGTAGACTTCATGATAGGGCCTCCAATTGTCTATGGTAGGCTTCAAATGATAAGGCCTTCGATTGTCTACGATAGGCTTCAAAATAAGGCCTCCAATTGCTTATGGTAGGCATGAATGCTAATGAAGTCTTCGCTTGCTCACGATAGACTTGATAATAAGACCCCCCGATTGCTTACGGTAGGATCAATGATAAAAGAGCCTTCAATTGCTTATGATAGGCTTCAAAATAAGGCCTCCAATTGCTTATGGTAGGCTTCAATGCTAATGAAGTCTTCGCTTGCTCACGATAGACTCATAATAGAACCTCCGATTGCTTACGGTAGGATCAATAATAAAAGAGCCTTCAATTGCTTATGATAGGCTTCAAAATAAGGCCTCCAATTGCTTATGGTAGGCATGACGTAATTTGTAAGTGCAAGCTGCAATATCTTTGATAATTGTCTTCCCATCCACTGGTGAAGCAATAAAGCAAATGCGAAGGCATAGTGCAAGGCATTTTCAACAATCTTGACAAATCAACTGGCAAGCCGGTCGGGCACGCAGCAAGGAGGGTCTTGGGGTTGATTGTCTACAAATCAGCTGGTGATCCGGTCCGGCACAAAGCAAGGAGGGTATCAGGGCTGACCTGTTAAACTAAAAGTAAAGCAAGTCATAATATAAAGCAAGTGCAAAGGCATAATTGAAAGCAAGTGCAAGGCAATTTGAACATCTTGACAAATCAACTGGCAAGCCGGTCGGGCACGCAGCAAGGAGGGTCTTGGGGTTGATTGTCTACAAATCAGCTGGCGAACCGGTCCGGCGCGAAGCGAGGAGGGTCTCGGGACTGACCTGTTAAACTAAAAGTAAAGCTAGTCATAATATAAAGCAAGTGCAAAGGCATAATTGAAAGCAAGTGCAAGGCAATTTGAACATCTTGACAAATCAACTGGCAAGCCGGTCGGGCACGCAGCAAGGAGGGTCTTGGGGTTGATTGTCAAACAAATCAGCTGGCGAGCCGGTCCGGCACGAAGCAAGGAGGGTCTCGGGGCTGACCTGTTAACCTGCTAAGCTAAAAGTAAAGCGGTTCATAATATAAAGCAAGTGCAAAGGCATAATTGAAAGCAAGTTCAAAGAAAAGCAGTTCGGGAATGTAAAGCAATGCAAGAGCCATTTGGCGAATCAATGGGCGAGATAGTCCAACAAAGGGAATCCTCGTAGCCGATGGTCAACCTGAAAGAGTAAAGCGAGGCGTTAATTTTAAAGCAAGTGTGAAGGCGTAATTCAAGATAAGTGCAAAGCAAAGTAGTGCGGAAAAGTAGTCAGTGCGATAGCCATTGATAAATCAATTGGCAAGACAATCCGGCAAGGATGGCCTTGTGCGGATTATAGCCTGAAACAAAGCGATGCCCTATTTGGCTTAGTTTTGAAAACACAAAACAAGCCTCGGCTTTATCGCCTATTAGGAATGAAAGTCATAGGGGTAGAAATGCCGCCTGTTCGGCAATAACTCATGACAAAGCGTAATGCTTTAAGTTATGAGGAGTCAATTTGAAGGCAATCATGGATTGTAATGCGTCTGGAATATTCACATTATCCTGCATGTCTTAACAAACTTATCAGCGACGTAAGGCCATTAAAATATGTATTGCAAATGTATAAACGCCTCAGGAGGCTGCAAAATGTGATTAAGAAAGTGTAGAATATTAAAACACCTATCGAGTCCATAAAATTACGCCTTAGAGGCATTCACATAATAAACACCTTCGAGGTGACATAAATACGCCTCCGGGGCAACAAAATAACGCCTTAGAGGCATTCAAATAATTAACACCTTCGAGGTGACACAAATACGCCTCCGGGGCAACAAAATCACGCCTTCGAGACATTCAAATAATTAACACCTTCGAGGTGACATAAATACGCCTCCGGGGCAACAAAATTCGCCTTCGAGGCATTCAAATAACTAACACCTTCGAGGTGACATAAATACGCCTCTGGGGCAACAAGATTACGCCTTCGAGGCATTCATATAATTAACACCTTCGAGGTGACACAAATACGCCTCCGGGGCAAATATATTACGCCTTCGAGGCATTCAAATAATTAACACCTTCGAGGTGACACAAATACGCCTCCGGGGCAAATATATTACGCCTTCGAGGCATTCAAATAATTAACACCTTCGAGGTGAGATAAAGACGCTTACCGGAAGCGTGAAATATAAAAGACGCTTATCGAAAGCGGTAAACACATGAATACGCTTACCGGAAGCGTGAAATATAAAAGACGCTTATTGAAAGCGTAAACACATGAATACGTTATACTCTTTGAACTCTTCCGCGGAGGAATGGTCTTGACTACAAAATAAAGTGAGCCCCAGGATCGGCAATATAATAGCGTCTTCGATTGTTTACGATAGACTTGGAGTTGATACTTGTAAAATAAATGGTAGAATAGCCTGCAAAATAAAGTTTTAATTAAATTTGCATGGACAAGAAAATGTCAAAGATAAAGGGGATATAAAGTGAGAGTTTAAGCCGTCCGGCTTATATTGGTGAAGCCCTAAAGAGTTGAGTGTTATCCTTGAGAAAACTGAGTTAATGCTTAATTCCTGCAAAGTGTAAAGTAAAGTTGCCAATAAAGCAATGAACTTTGATTAGGCAAGGGCAGAAATAGAGAGAAAATAAAGTCGTTTCGCGTATGCGATGAATCAGATAACGCTTCCAATCTCGGGTCGGTTATCTTGGCAACATTGTTCAATGTGTATGACAAATACTCTATGAGGAATTGATAGTTGCTAGTTTCCTCATCTTGTTGCTTTGAAAATTCCTGCGCTCAAGGAAAAATCATTAGTTTTGGGAGGGAGGGGGGGAGCGTTTGATTTGCAGACTTCATCCTGATCTTGCCGCTTCCGCTGCTTCCTCGTCCTCCTTGGGCTTGGATTTGCGAATTGCTTTCAGAAACTTGGCTCATGAACTCAAATAGCATAGATTTTCGAAAAAATAGAGGCAAGATAAAATATTTTAATGCAATATAGCAAGTGAAACAAGCATGCAAATGAAGTCAAAGATGCATTTTGAAAATTCTGCCTTGACTTAAACTTGTAACATATTTTAAAACAAACTGAACGTCCTTTGTCTTAGACTTTGCACTGTTGGCTTAACCGATTTCAAATTCTTGCCAACTCATCTTTAATATCCAACCCTGTTTCTTGCAAAATTCTGCCCCAGTTATTATCTTGCGCATCTCTAACTCATTTTGCAAAAATTGCCCCAGTTGTCCTTCTTGGGGGAAAATAAAATTTAAAATGCTAAAGGGTCGAGCCCGATGGGGGAGCCTACGTATCCCTCCTTGGGAATCAGACCGTGCGTAGTTCTGCAGCACTGCTTCAACACCATATGCCAACAAATAAAAGCTGCCCCAGTCGAAGTTCCAACAGATAGTGCGATATCCAAAGAGCGCAGACAATAACTTTCAGTGCATCGCTTTCAAATTGTTCAGTTGTTTGGCCATACATTACAAGCAAAGCTTTGGCAAGTTTATCAATTTTAATTTTAAAATGGAAACAAATGCAAGCGTAAATAATATAATAAGAATGAGATACATTTTACTTCAATTTTTCATAAATTCAAAATGAGTTGATTCAGATTAACATAAGCTTTAAATTACAATGCGATTCAGGGCCTCAACCCGAATTAAAAATTGAAAATAATGCTACTAAGTTCAATCGCCAAGTACTTTCAAACAATGCCATTAGCTTCTGGTACTGCGCCGTTCACGAGCTAAAGCGTCTACCATCAATCATATCTCGAAACATTTGCATGGTGGATGGTCTGCCACTTCAACAAATCCAACATTTGATAGAGAAGTAAACAAAACAAAAGAAACCTCACAAAGGGTAACTAAGACAGTTTGCATGTCATTCATAGGATTGCATACAAGCAAGCAACACCTAGTATTTAACGCATTTTGAGCAAATAAGGCAAGGCAAACAATTAACATGCGACAATCACAAGTATTTAACACAGCTCATGCTCTCCACAACATCTGCACAAAATTCTAAACCCAAATGCCTAAAACCCGAAACAATCCTCCATAGCTTTTGCAAACATCCACACTCCTCCAAGCACAACTCTCAATTGTTTTACAACATCCAGGGAGAAATTTCCAACTGCCTCCACAATACCAGACTGCAAATCACGAAAGGCGCCAATTGGCCTTTCAAAATAAAACCTCACCGGTCCTCGGCTTTTGCAAGGCTCACAGACCTTGTTCATAAGGCTCCTCACTGGTCCTCGGCTTTAATCAAGCCTCTCAGTTTCCTAGGCAGCCAAGACCGCACTGGCCTTCAAGGAGGGACCTCACTGGTCATTCAAAGACACAGGGGCTTCGCTCTCCTAGTATGCGACAAGCATACTTCAATTTTTACAAAGTTGCAGCTGGATAATCAACATAGGCCTGCACACACGCAAAGCCATCCACAAGAGGGACCCCACTGATCCTTTTAAAGACACCAGGGGCTTCGCCTCTTAGATCTCACTACACCAAACCATCTCCAAAACACAAACCAACCCAAATCTGCCGAACTTCCCCCCAAACTAAGGTGTATATGCATGCATGACCTAATCTCCTTCTAAGAGTGGGCTAACGATTGAGGCTGATTCAGACCTATGCGGGATAAACCTGGCCCCATAAACCAGTAAAACCGGCCATGGCAAAACCAGGCAAACCATACCCCAACTAACTTTTGGTGACACGAAAGAAGTTTGAAAGAGTGAGGTAAGGGCAATGCCCTTCCTGCATAGCTACCCGTCAAGCGGGTACCCCGTGATGAAATCGAGGAGGTGAAAGAGAATTGACAGGCTCCATGAGGGAGGAAATATGAACGGAACACAGATTATGCACAAATTAATACAATGCATGCTTTATAAGGCAAACCAAACAAACAGATATAATAAAGCAAATAAATCAGGCATGCTAGTTGCAAACAATTGGAAACCTTTATGGTCAAAACCTTTATTGTTCCCCAGCGGAGTCGCCATGCTGTTGAACCCCAAAAATTACCCCGAAAAGGATAAATTCCGGAATATCGACAGGATGGGCTAACTCTTTTGGAGTTTTTGGAGTCGCCACCCAATTTAAGGAAAACAGGGAACCAAATTAACAAATGCGTGCAAAACTCCGTTTTTATAAAAAAGACGGTCTTTCTTCCAGAGATTCTAAAAGGTAAGAGGTTTTATTAATTTCGGAAGAAGGTTTTTAAGGCACTTCCGAAATTCCGTAAAATACGGTTAATCCGACAGGTTTCCAAATATTTGCAAAATATGCTTTTCTAAAAAAATTATCTAAAATAATTAATTGAAATAAAACTTGTTTATGAAAAATATTTTAATTTTTTTGCACGCATTTTGCTAATTTGCCCCAGTTTGCAATAAATTAAATAACGACTTCAAAAATAAAAAGGATAATGCATATAAAGTAAAGCAATATACCAAGCAATCAAATATTATTATCAGATAAAATAATTCACACATTTTTATTTACATAAATATCTAAGGAAAGCAAAGTTAAAGATAAAACCGGTAAATTGATCAACTCGCGGGAGCCTTGGATTTTCTAAAATTCCTAAGTCTTATTTCTGAATGCTCGGGTCCGAATTCAGTCCAATCGACTCCAATGCAACGGAAGTTAGCCAAAAAGCATTCCCGAATTGCTCGTGCCAAGGTGTACCTCGCAATAAAATGGGAATTTAAACTAAATTAGTACGATAATAAAGTGTAATAATTAATAAAATAAAATAACAATAATAAAGTAATAATAATAATAATAATAATAAAATAACAATAATAATAATAGTAATAAAATATATAATAATAATAATAATAATAGAATATATAATAATAATAATAATAATAATAATAATAATAATAATAGAATAATAATAATAATAAGGGGTTTGTTTTTTGCAAAATTTAGGCTCAGGTTTGCATGGCGCGTCGAATAGAGGCTCGGAATTTGGTACGGTTGCAAACACGGAGCCCGGGCCGTGTTGCCATGCCAAAGCACCAAACCCACTACTCTATTCAACTTGCTTAGCGTTAAAATGCATTCATCATCGCCTTTTGCTTTAGGGACACGGGAACGGGACGGTTCAAGTGTAGTATCGTGTTCAAAATCCGTCAATTCATTATCCGTCAATTCCTTGTGTCGGCCTCAATACGTATATGTATTTTTTCATTGGCCCGGAGTGCAGTATCATGTCCAAAATCAGTCCTGTCCTGGATTTAAGCTCAACATATACAGGCCAAATTGCATCTCCAAGGAGCAAATCCACTGCATAACAAACGAAACAAAACGAGTCAACTGTTCACCAGGATAAGTAAATGAGTCAAACGCACTAACATTAGACAAACGAACAAAAGCCATTTGACTGCAGCAATTAGAAAAGCAAGCAGACGAAATTACTGCATATGCAAATGACAAGAACAATCAATCACACCATAACCAAGTGACCAAGGTTCATCACAGAACCAAAAACCAAAATTCAGTAGTGAGTGTATCGACCCCGACGCGATTATCCAAACACAGTGAGAGTCTAATTTCACGCCGGCGACCCACAGAGTCGACGGAACAGAGCAATCCACAACGATGAACGGAACAGTTAACGCAGGGAGAGGAGCAACACCGGCGAGCTCTTTCCGGCAGAACTCCGGCAAGGCTCGCGGCGTCACTGCCACTCTCCTCTCATCCCTTTTTATTCTTCATTTCAAAACAGGGGACAAAACAAATCAAAAACTGAGAATCATAGCCCCTCTCGATCTCTTCTTTCCGTTTCAGATCTGGTATTTTGTGTGCAGTGGGTATCGGATTTTAGGTGGTTATGGGAGATGAAAATGATGAGGTTTTTTTTAAGTGGGGAATGAGGGTGATAATGAGGGAGTTTTATGTGTGCATCCCTGGTTTTTTGTCTGTATGAAAATGGAGGAGAGGGAGATAAAGTGTAATGTGAGGGAGATAAGGGTGTTGCGGCTGATCTTATGCTGAATGAGTGTGTAGGGTTTTTTATTTTTTGTGTAGTGAGATGATTTTGTAGTGGGGGAGATGATAGGGGGTAATGGTGAATTAATGGGCTGGGGCTTTTGTGTGATATGGGCTTTTAGAAATAATCCTAATATAAAATTTAAAACGGATTTAGCCTTTTAATTAAATTAAACAGATAATTATATAGTATGCTGCAAATGAAGGGATAACTTGCGATTTTGGCCATTTTCAATTAAAATTAGCTATTTACTGGCAATTTTCAAAATTACACTTAATTTTAAAATTATTATAATTTTAATTAAAATCCAGGACAAAATTGGGTGTCAACAACTCCTCAGCACAGTCTTCAATAATAACATCGCATTCCAAATCATCACTCAGAAACAAATCGCCAACTCCCTCTATCAGATCCGGTATATTGACTTCCGGTGCCTTGACAAATGACTGGTACAAGGAAGGAAGGGGTTCTGGCATGGCAATGGCTGGTTTCCTTTTGGCCTTCTCAATCTCCTTTTTGGTGGGACAGTAACCCAAGCCAAAGGTACCCAGATTCTTGGGCAAGCAGATGGGTTCAGTAATTCCGTTCAGATTTGCTCCCAATCCCGAACCAGGTTTGAAACCATTCTTCAACATTTCCACAGCAATCATCTTGGGGACCCTGGGTAGGGTACCTTTCTTCGAATCATCCTTAGATGCTCGGGTCACATTCATTAGCTCAACCGTGTGGAAAGTAGTTCCATCAAGCTCTGCGGCGTTGTCCACCATAGGAATCGTGGTGCTAGCATGCGTGGGGCTGTTTCCCTCGCCCTTGACCACTACTTCTTCATTATCCCATATAAATTTCACACTTTGATGCAAAGTGGAAGGGACGGCTCCGGCCATGTGAATCCAGGGTCTTCCTAATAGCATGTTATAGGTAGACGGGATGTCGAATACCTGAAACTCCACAGAGAAGTTCACAGGACCTATCTGCAGATCAAGATCAATCTCTCCAAAAGTGCACCTTTGAGCCCCATCAAAAGCCCTTGCTTTCACATTGCTCTGTCTAATTTTGCCAGCGTCAATTCCAAGCTCCTTCAGAGTTGCCAATGGACATATATTGAGCCCGGAACCACCGTCAATCAGTACCCGCCCGACAAATTTGTCCCTACATTTGACAACGATATGCAAGGCTTTGTTGTGTCCGAGACCCTCCGGTAGAAGCTCTTCTTTGAAGAAGGACACCTTGTGAAGTTCTAAGATTTGGCCAACTAAGACAGCTAAGCTCTCACCCGTGGTCTCAGCGGGCACCTCTGCTTCCTTGAGCACTTTTAGCAATGCATTTCTATGCGTTTCAGAGCTCATCAGCAAAGCCATAATGGATATGCGGGAAGGAGTATTCTTTAGGTGCTCCAGAATAGAGTATTCCTTTGACTGCATTTTCCTCCAAAAGTCCTCAGCTTCGGTGTCAGTCACTCTTCTTACAACGCCCTCCTTTTCCCTAAGGCCTCGACCCAACTCCTCAGGCGTATAGAATCTACCAGATCTGGTCATGCCTTGTGCAGCAGCAACAGCAACAGTTACCTTTCCACTTCCGATAGGCACTTCAGAATAGTTCCAAGGAACCCTCTTGCTATCATATTGAAGGGGTGAGGCAAGCATGACGGTGACAGTTGGCCTCGGGATACCCGCTTGCACTAGAATGGGAGCTCTAACTTGCACAGATACTTTGGCCTCGTTAGCAACCCTCACATTGCTAACGGGAACAATGGTCCCTTTCAAATCGACTCCCTCCTCAAGGGAAATGACATTGACAGCATTGTTTCCATAGGCGGGAAGAGGATTATCTTGCACATTAGGCTGAGTTCCAGTAAGCTGGATAGTGCCTGATTTGATCAAAGCTTCCACTCTATCCTTGAAGGCATAACACCTTTCCACATCATGGCCCGCAGCCCCAGAATGATAAACACAATGCTTATTAACATCATACCACCTTGGAGGAGGATTTGGAGTATTGTCAGGAACAGGCTGCACAACTCCGGCGCTTCTTAATCTTTCAAACAATTGACCATAAGATTCAGCTATAGGAGTATAGGTTTTGGGTGCTCTCCTCTCATAGCTTTGGTTAGGTCCTTGCATATTTGGACGGACAGGAGCACGGGGTTGGTAATTTTGTGGGCGAGGAGGGTATTGTTGTGGTGCTGGTGCTCGTGGTGGATAATAACTGGGTTGTGCTTGATAGACAGGATATGGAGCTGGAGGAATTTGATAGTGACTAGGATAATTTGGGGGTGGTGCATTTGGGTAAGGAGAAGGAACATTTGGGTAATGAGGAGGTGCATTTGGGTAATGAGGGGGTGCATTTGGGTAGGTAGGGTAGGTTGGTGGATTATCAAAGTTCAACCTCCTAGCCGGGCGGCGGTCAATGTCTGCGGCAACAGCTGTGACTTCTTCCCTCTTCTCTCTTCTTCTAGCATTGTTTGAGCTGGCTTGAGCATTTTGAGCACTTGACTTCATTTCAGCAAAGCTCACAATCCGACCGGATTTGATGCCTTCTTCCACCATCTCCCCCATTGTGAGAAGTTCAGCATAAGGTGCACCCATCATAGGAAGCATATGCATATAATATGAGTCGTCTTGAGCACGAATAAAGTATTTCACCATATCTCTCTCAGTCATCGGGGGTTGCACCCGTGCAGCCTGTTCACGCCACCTCAAGGCGTATTCTCTGAAAGATTCTGTTGGTTTCTTCTTCAAATTGGCCAAGGTTATGAGGTCAGGGACCATCGCCACATTGTATTCAAACTGCTTTGTGAAATCACCAGCTATATCATCAAATTCGTGCCATTTGCTTATGTCTTGTCTGGCAAACCATTCAGCGGCAATACCTTCCAGACTGTGGCTAAAGTAAGCCATCAGAAGTTCTTCTTTGCCTCCCGCCGCCCTCATTCTGTTGAGGTACTTGGTTAAATGAGCAAATAGGTCACCATGACCATCATACATGTCAAACTTCGGCACTTTAAAACCGGGAGGAGGAGTAATGTCCGGGAATAGATAAAGACTGCGGTATGAAGTGCTTTGCCGTTTCTTAGTCACCTGCAAGTCCTTAATAGATTGTTGCATGACTTTCATTGCTTGGATTATCTCATCTTGTTCGCTTGTCCTTCCCTGTTTTTCCACAGCTGTGGGCATTTCATTCTGTGGCGGATAATCTGTGAAGTCCGCATTCTTCCCATTAGGGTCATGCTCATAATATAACGCCTCGGGATATCCCTGCCTTGGATCATTGGCGTTTGGAGGAGCAACGGCTACAGGAATGGGCGCTTGAGATTGTGGAGGACGGGGAGTGTCTTTAGCAGGCAAATATTGGTAGTGAGGAGGAGTGGGGTCGTTAGGATATGGATAATATGAGGGATAACCAGCGGGTTGGGCATTTTGCTGAGCGGGCGGGGTATTTTGACTAACTTGTGGGCGATTTTGTGGTGGTGGTGTTTGATTAAGTGGGTTGTTTTGGTATGTGGGTATATTGTGAACAGGATTGGCATTTAAAGGTATGTTTTGAGGGGCTTGCCCTTTAATGGCTGCTAGCTCATCGCTCAGCATCTGTATCTGTTTGGTCAGGTTCAAAATAAGGTCATCCTGAGCAAGGAGGATGTTTCCCCTCAAAGATCCAGGAGTTTCGAGAGTCTTATCATTGAGGACGGGAGGCTGATCATCATTACCGGACATTTTGTCGAAATTCTGAAGTGTATATCAATGTGCAGAGGAAAGCCTTTAGATCAGCTCAATCAGCACAAATCAAACCTCTATTTAGGAATAAACAAAACAAAAGAAAAATTCAAAAGGTAACTGTGTTAGTTTGCATGTTGTTGGTAAAATTTGCACGTAAGCACATAGCGCGCGTCACGTAGCGCTTTTGCATTTTAAACGGGCGATAAATAAGGCATGTGGCAACCACAAATAATGTGCGTAAAATAAAATGCGGACGCGTCCTACCCTGTAGGGTGCCTCTTTGTGTTAGAGGCGAGCCTAATCGCGCAAATAAATGATAACGAAAAATAGTCACAACCATTTTTGAGCAATTCAAATTTAGAGTAAGATATTTCATTAAAATAGATAAAGTTGATACAAAATTATCTTTCATAATCATAACATCATACTTTCATCCTCTTCTTTCTTTCTTTCTTTTTTTCTTCTTTTTTTTTTTTTTTCTCTCTTCTTTTTTTTTTCTTTTTCTTTTCTTTCTTTTCTTTCTTTTCTTTCTTCATACACAATCCTTGCATAGCAAATGAAAAATACAATAAATATAAAGACATAACTGAGAATACATCAAAACTAAAATAAAAGCCGTCACTCTGCTGATCAACTGCATCATGCCGGTGTAGGTGCACTGTTGTGACTGAATTCTGCTTTCTTTGCTTCATCTTCATCATCAGGTCTGCATCATTGTAATCAACTTCTTTCATTCTTTTTCTGCTTTCCCTTCTTTTCCTCTCTTTTTCTTTTCTTTCTTCTTTTTTTTTTTTTCTTTTTTTTTTTTTTTTTTTCTTCTCTTTTTTTTTCAGAATTTCCTTTTTCCTTTTCAATACATCATCATTACATAATAAGTGAAAATACAACAATAGAAAGCATAATAGAAAATACATCAAAAGTAAATAAACTGCCATTTGTCCAAGTTCCGTATCATGTTCCTGCTTGCTTCATCTTCTTGCTTGTCGGAGCGGATGTTTCATCAAAACTGGTTTCTGCCCTTGCCTGTCTCATTTTCTTCGTCATATCAGTGTCTTCATAGCCAACTCTTCCTGGAGGACTGAGACCTAAGCGTCGCTCTTCTTTGATCCAGACGAGATATTCTGGTGTGCAGCTCTGGTGCTTTGTTGACACTTCTATCGGTTTCAAACCCTTCCAATCCTCGAGGATTTCTCTTTTCCTTGGAATTGCATTCTGCAGGTTGAAAGGAGTTTCTGACTCCGACATATCCGCACAAAGGGGAATAAATTGTTCCATCCCAAATTGACGGAGGACCCTCAAAGGTGCGTACGGTTGAAGCCCCGTTAAACCCGGCAACTCGATGTAGTATCGCTTGGAAGTCCTAAGAGCAATCTCATTTTTAAGAACATAACTTAACTTCCACATTACTCTCTTATCAGTAAGGCGGGCTAAGAAATCATACCATCCCGCAAAACTTTCAGGTTTTTCACACCACCTCGTTCTTATGTTTTGGGTAGCAATAGGATTTACTAATTTCCGGCTATCTAACATTTTACAAATATCCACCATAGGGTTTCGACGGCACACTTGGTCTATCGCCCATACCTGAAGGAGAAGATTACAACCTTCGAAATACATCGACCCCCTTCTGCATTCATTCAGAGCCCGATACATTTCTGCTAGAATCATAGGAACTATGGTGGTAGATTTGTTCCCATTGATCCCTTCAAACATCACCCGAACTACGGAACCGATGCAAGTCCTAATGTGTCCATTCTTTGTTGGGAAGACCAAAGTCCCTAAGAATGCAATGATAAAAGCCCTTACACGCCGGTCTCTCCAAGTCTTCTCATCACAGTTAAATTCCTGCTCAAAATCACCAAAACCCGTTATGCGCCCAAACCTGGTGTACAGATAATCCAGATGAACCCATTTGTTTTCGATATTCCTTACCAATCCTAGTCTCTCTTGGAATTTCTTCCCTGTTTGACTATTTGGAAGGATTATCTCTTGGCCCAGACACTTCAATCCCGTTAGCCCAACTATTTCTCCTAAAGTGGGAGTCAACTCAAAGTCTTTGAACCTGAATACAGCTCGCGTCGGGCGCCAATACGCAATAAGAGCTTGGACTAGATCACGGTTTGGATGAACATCAATCAGCTCTACCAACCTTCCTAATTTCCCCTCAACTGTCTTTCTCTCCTCCTCACAAAAGTTACCCCACCATAATTTTAACTTCTCTGGGACCGCTACAACCATGTAGACTTTGTCAAACTGTTGTTCCATTCTTTACCCTACAAAATAATGAAAACAAAATTCTAAATTTGATTGTGCTCAAAATTCAGCTGGGACTGGAGATTCGTTATCACAAAACACATAATATGCGGGTCAACGGGTTATAAGGACCCGTTGACACAAGGGCGGATTCCTGACTATGGAGGCGGTACCAAGGACCGGGTCCAGACTAAGGTGTGAATGCATGCATGCTCCTAAAGTTCCATCAAAAGTGAGTTAACGGTTGAGGCTAACAGACGAGCGGCAGGCGGCTTCGTGGTCGAATAACTTCCACGACAATCCGCCGGTACACCAACTCGTCCAAGGGTTTTTCTAAGAGTGGGTTAACGGTTGAGGCTAACAGGTGAGTGGCAGGCGGCTTCGTGGTCGAATAACTCCCACGACAATCCGCCGGTATACCAACTCGTCAAAGGGTTCTTTAGTGGAAGAAATTGCGGGTGCGTATGCACACACCTCGCGGATATTTAAGTGAGAATGCAAGAGGTTCCCAGGAGTGGGGGAAGTATGAACGGAATGCCAGTTTATATGTGCGCAAATAGGGTGTAGTGACATGCTTTCGTGACACACAGCAATCAATTAGATTAATCTAAGCATGCTCGCAAATAAACAGTAGATATAATCATGCTAATTTTCAACGATAAATAAATAAGTCACACATACTAATATCGTCATACAATTCAAACAAACAAACAAAAGAAATTCGTGAAAGCCTTTTGGTTAGAACCATTTGCGTATCCCCAGCGGAGTCGCCACGCTGTTGAACCCCAAAAATTACCCTTTCTTTAGAAAAGGATAGGTTTCGGAATATTTTCAACAAAATGGGACTCCAAAGGGTTTCTTTGGAGTTGCCACCTAATTTAAGGGTTATTAGGAACCTAAGTTAACTAAGGAGTGCGATTTAACCTTTATTTAAAAGAAATTAAATTTAGAGATTCTTAGGTAAGTGGTTCTGTTAAATTCGAAAGAAGGTCCTTATTACGGGAGCACTTTCGAAAATCCGCCAAAGGGCGGTTAATCCGGCGATTTTCACGAATTTTACTTGAAATTTAGTTTGGGATAAATTTTAAAGTAAAATAAATAGGTAATAAATAGTATAGAGAAGATAAAAATTTATTATGACAATACTTGAACAAAAATTAAGATTAATTACATGAATAATGAGATAAGGGTCGATTGATTGATTAAATAAATAAGGGCTAAATAAATAAATTAGTAGATGATTAGATAAAGAAGTAATAATTGATTAATTAATTAATTAGATAAATAAATAAATAGATAAATAACTTAATTAGATAAATAAATATTTATATGATTTCAATTAGATGAGGGATAAGCAATAATAATTTGACTAGTTAAGTAAATAAATATAATTGATTGAAGAAATAAATAATTAATTAGAATTAATTAATTGAATAAATAAGTAGAATGAATAAATAAATACCACTTAAATAATTTAATAAATAAATAAATAAATAATTATAATATAAATAATTATAATTGATTAGGCAAATAAACGATTAATTTAAAATTAAACAAATAAATTAATAATAAATACTACTTAATTAATTTAATTAATGAATAAATAAATGAATTAATAAATGGATAAATAATTGACTAAATATAAATAATGAATAAATAGGTACAATTTTAATTTTATTTCTTTTGCACTCGAAAATTAACTAAAGGTTTCTACTATCTTAAATTAACCGGCGAGTCCCAAAGAGACGGGATATGCAATTTATAAACAATCAAAACAATAAGATAACAATTCAGTTAAAGCGACTAATCTACCAGGCTTCTAATCATACAAAAGTCCTAAAACATGCTTTCTAAAAGGGGACGGGAGAGGAGGAGTTTCAGAAAATAGAACCCGGGATAGCGAACTTAAGTCGAGGCCTGTATTTCACAAGGTTTTTTCATTTTTATTCATTTTTGTCTTACATTTTCGGGGATATCAAGTCCCGAAAATGTGGAGCGGTTCAAGTAACTTCCAAATGCAAGCCATCCCAATTTTGAGTTTAGAAACTCGATCCCAAGAGTTCATGCAAAGAAAAATAGAAGAGATAAGGAAGATTAGACATATAAAATGATGCCAAACAAAATTGAGAAGAAACAAGTGATGCATTCATAGAGAATGAAAACTAATACACTGGTACAACTAGTCTCTAGCCTTTTGATCAATCTTACTTATTCAGAAGAGCTAAACAAATGGTTAAGCAATAAATGATCGATGACCTAAATGAAAAAGGAACGTACTACTATACTCGACATGGAGCCAGAAATCCAACTAAGTAAAATAGAATTTATCTTTTCAATAAGAGCTTAAATAAACTTAACACTTGACGCAATACGTCAATTAAGAAGCATACAGGCAGAAACATTCTCAAATTTCAAAATGGAGTATATTTTAACATATATAGCCTGGACTTTATATGGTACTAAGTTTAAAAGTAATATAAAAAAGGTCAGGCTTTCATCACTAAAAGAAAATAAACTTTACGCAATGTACCAGTTATTGACAAAGATTTATCCCATTGAGACAATAACCTATTATAATTTCATGAATCAAACTGATTTATACCATGACTCATACCAGTTCAAATGGAAAATTAGGATAGGACTTCGACTGAACTAAGTAGATAGATCAATTCAAATTCCATTAAAGCCAGTAAAGAATTGATTTTTTACTATAAGACTCTTAATCAATGAGTCAGACACCAGGGCTTTCTTTTCAAAACATGAGTGCACCATAGCAAATCATTAGAAACCAAATCAGGTTTTATGCCCACATTAATTTCAGGTCAAATATCCAAGTTATGTCGAAAAACTTTCATGCCATTTTCAACAAAAGACTCTAGAAAATATGGAACTAACAGACCCTTTGAAACATTCTTTCAAGCACACTACACACTACTTGTGATACTTGATTTCACTGCAGCTTACATAGACCCTTAAAAGGGCCACTCCAGCATCTCACCCCTTTAAAAAAAAAAAAACCTACAGCAACAAAGAGACTAGCTCCACACATCCAGAACTCTTATACCAGAAACTAAGACCTGCTACTGCTGCAGATTAAGGCTCACACCCTTTCAATTCACTACACACTTACCACTCCATTCCATAAGCGCTTCACTATACTTCTGGGATTCCCTACACCTTCTCTAACACCACAGAACTCCTACTGAACCCTGCACCCTCTCACAGACTACTCCAAACAGCCCCTTGAACCTGAAAGGACTACCAAAACTCACTTGAACAGCCTACAACTTTCTCTTGAACTCAACAGACAGCCAAGCAAGCCTCCTGGAGATAACAGACCTCTCATTGCTCCTGGAACTCCTTTTCTGCACCCTCAGAACCTGACACTACTCAGCTGCTACCCCTGGACCTCATCAAAATAACCCCTGACCATCTGCAGCATTTCTTCTACTCTCACAGCCTCCAAAATGCCTCTACACTTGTCCTGAACAAAGCCCAGAACCAACCTGCACTCATACACACACACAGGCACCCTGCATACCCTTCTTCTGCACTCACCAACACTCCTGCCTGAACTAACCCTCAGCTCACACAACACCAAGACATTCCAGGACTGCCAACACTCCTTCAGAACCAAACTATACTCCCAAACTTGAACACTACCTTCTGGACACCCTGCAGCAGCTGAACAACTATCAGCTGCACCCCCTGACTCTTCATACCCACTTCACAAACAACCTGGAATCAACCTAGGACCCTACTCCAGGACACCCTCAAACCTGCTATACTCCTGAACCTCTACAAACACCTGCACTTCCTCAATCCTTAAACCAGGACACTCCAACTTAAACAAACCAAAATTCAAGCAGAACAGAGCATATTTTGCAAGTTAGAATGCAGGAAGTCAAACTAAACCAAGAACTACTTTGACTGCAAATGAAACCAAAAGGACAAACAATACAAGAGAACCAACCTACTTCACATAAGTTGCACTATGAGAGACTAAAATGAAACTTCAGAACTGATTTTCAAGGCTTCTTTGAAGCTTAAAACTGACTTCCTTCAGGCGAAAACAAACTGTCCAACCTATTATCAATCCTCTAAGTGCCAAGAATAATTCTGGGTTGCCATTTTTTAGGACCAAAACAAGTTATCACAACTTCCTACAACCTCAATCTCTGAAATAATTTTAAGTTCATGGATAGGACAACATACTTGTGACAAACAAAAACAATCAAGCTTTTTACATAAATGGATTCATTATGTCATTTCAGGTGAGGATCCATCAAACAAGAACTGAATATTGACATGGTTTTAATTGCTAGCAAAAATCAAAATTTTGTATTAAAGCGCCAGTCCTAGTATCAACAGAAGCACTACCAGAACTTCATGTTATTCTTTAGATTCAAACTCAAAACAAGTAAACAATGTAACATATAAAGCTTGAAGTTTACATATCCACATTCAGACAAAAATGGAACTGAGAAAATTAGATAAAAGGAAGTAAACATTACCTGTTGCTGCGCAGTAAACTAAAGCAAAGAACTGAAGAAAGCGACTCGGACACGAGCGACGACGACGACTGGTGAAGCGATGACACAAGGTTGAAAGCGATGCTCGACTCGAAACCAGAAACTAAAACACTATGAGCATATATTTTTTAAACTGAAAGAAAAATCTAAAAAAAAATCAATGCTGCCGTTTTGTGTGTTCAAAAATCCAGCCCCCTGAAAAATGAAAGAATGAGGGATTAAATACCTCTAGGCTAGGGTTTCGGATCCCCTTGAATACCCCAAAGAATCCTTGCCTATTTTCGTGTATCCCTTGTAGAACAAGGGTGAATTTGGTCAAATCCCTTAGGGATTGTACCGAATTCATCCTTGTCATCAAGGATATTCCGTTAAGATCAATCTACGGCTCAGATTGCAGCTCCATTTGAAATGAACGAATAGGATTAGTTGAGTTCTTGTACTGGGGAGAGAAAAGAGGAAAGGGGACCAGTGGTACGAGATTTTGGCTGCTAGCGGATCGATTTTGGAGGAAATGGGGATCAATCGCGGGTCGAACGTGAGAGAAAACGGGTTGGGAAAGGGAATTGGATCGCGGGTGAGGGGAAACGGGTCGCGGGTAATTGCTGTGAAGAACTGATATGCGCGTGTATGTGTGTATATGTATTGTTTGCAGAGGTAGGACAATTTCGCGGATAAGGAACGATTTTAGCCATGTTTTAGATTAAATTGGGAAATTGAGGGGTTGCACGGGGATATGAATTAGGATAGGCCTTGCAATTTTTAGCCTTCTTTTGAAATTAATTAATTTCAATCCAAATAATTTAATTATCTAATTCTAATTTTAATTTTATTTTAATAATTGATTCTCATTTAAATAATTTAGCCGCTAATTATATCTCGGGACGAAATTGGGGGTCAACATTCTGCAACTTGCAAATTTTTTTTTTTAGCATCTTAGACACAAATTTTTTCAAAGGAGCGCACACCTGTTTGTCTGGAAAGTAATGATAAAATTACTGATCCCATTGAATTTACCATTATACCCTGGACGACCACTTTCACCTTTTTATATAATAGATAAACCACCAAAACCCTCCACTCCCGCCGCAGGGTTTCTCTTGCACCTCTCTCTCTCACACATACACTGCAAGGGATCGTTTAATAATGGCGCAGTCACTGGAACTATTATTGATTCAATTTTTGATGCCTGATAATGACGCTAGAAGACAAGCTGAGGACCAAATTAAACGTTTAGCTAAAGATCCTCAAGTAGTCCCCGCACTAATTCACCATCTCCGTACTGCTAAAACACCTAATGTGCGGCAACTTGCGGCGGTGCTTCTCCGTAAGAAGATTACTGGTCACTGGGCTAAGTTATCTCCTCAGCTCCGTCAACTCGTTAAACAGTCGTTAATTGAAAGCATTACACTCGAACACAGGTCCTTTTATTCATTTCCCTCACCTTTTACTTTCTAATTAAATTCTATGTTATACGTTACACGGACCTCATTTGTGGGATATCACTAGGTATATTGTTGTTGCAAGTAACACGTGTACGGTTAACTGTATACATTTTGCAGAATTATGTAGAACTTTTTTGAGCGTTTAATTCATTTATTTTATATAATTTTGCGCGTGTATTGTGTGTGTGTTTCTGGAATGAACGTGGTTGAAATTAGATCACTACCATTAAGGGGATTAGTGTGTTTCTTCCGATATGCATTGGACTTCTTTATCTTAATGCTGTTAGTAGGTGCTACTTTGGTCTATTTCGGATGGAGTTATCGAAGCTAGGAATGATGATTTCTCTTATGCAAATCATACTGATGTAGTGTGATTCTCATTTTGCAGTCCTCCGGTGAGGCGAGCTAGTGCAAATGTGATTAGTATCGTTGCAAAGTATGCAGTTCCAGCCGGAGAGTGGTCAGATTTGTTGCCATTTTTGTTCCAGTGCAGTCAAAGTGCACAAGAAGATCACAGAGAGGTATGGGTACTTGAGTCAAGTCACATGTTTTAGTTAGATGAACACTTGGTATGAGCCTTTTGTTTTGCAATTACAGTGGAGTTTTAGGATTGTCATAAATGAAAAGATTCACACATAGTATTTGAGATTTGAGACTATCAAAAGATATGTCTTGATTGCTTATATACCATCTTAATGGTTTGCAGGCACCAGTCCATCCACGATAACTTTGTTTTACACTGTTAATTGTTCCGGCCCTGTTTCTTGCTCCTATGTGCTTATTGCACTTTCTTTTCGATCTTTGGATAGAAACACTACAAAGTGAAGCAACTTATACCCAAAAATGTTAATTGCTTTATGCCAATAAAATTCCTTGCAACTCTGGGGTTTTTATCATTGCAAGGCTGTTATAGAAGTATGATGATATCGATATGTAAGCTTTTCTCTGAACTCTGTAAGACTCAGGTAGAATGCCTGTGAAACCTTTGTCAGTTCCTTTTACCTTTCCTAGTGAGTAGCAGTCGATGGATTAAAGAGAAAAAAGACTTGATGGCGTGGGGCTGGGGTTTACTCCAGTTGCTCCAGAATGAACTCTGTCAGTTTTTTCAGTAGCTTCTTGAAACGTGCCAAAAGAATTGATTCTGCTCAAGTTTGTATGTTTTGAACTCAATCTTCTAGGATAGGATCAACGTTTCTTAATTAACTTCCTTTGCTTTAGCCATTTAACTAGGGAGCCTTAGAGCAACTGGTAAAGTTGTCTCCATATGACTTATACGTCACGGTTTCGAGCTGTGGAAACGACAAGTAATGCTTGCATCAGGGTAGACTGCGTACATCACAACCCTTAGGATGCGACCCTTCCCTGGACCTGCGTGAACGCAAAATGCTTTGTGCTCCGAACTGCCTTTTTGCTTTAGCCATTTAACTGTCTGAGTGACCTCTTTTGGAGTAACTAATGGCATCAACTGTAAAAGCTGATTATCAGTTAATTGTTAATTGATCTAAAAATGTTGCTGTTGTCGATCTAAGATCCCTGGATTGGGATAACAGGTGCGTGAGTGCATCCTCACTCAATGATGTTGTCTCCCTCTGCTCCATGGTATGCAATCGCCTGTGGGATTAATCATTTCAG
The DNA here is from genome assembly GCA_029990175.1 of Petunia secreta. Lineage (NCBI taxonomy): Eukaryota > Viridiplantae > Streptophyta > Magnoliopsida > Solanales > Solanaceae > Petunia > Petunia secreta. The sequence goes on along the minus strand of JARKIP010000239.1, from coordinate 421,162 downwards.
TGGGCTAATGGATTTTTTTTTTTTTTTTTGACGATGCAAGGTGGCTTTGATTCTATTCAGTTCCTTGACTGAAACTATTGGGAATTCTTTTCGACCATATTTTGCGGATTTGCAGTCATTGCTTCTCAAGTGCCTTCAAGATGAAACAAGTAACCGTGTCAGAGTTGCAGCTCTCAAGTAATCCTTTTGTTTGAAAATCTTACAAACTTTTCTCGATCAAGAAATAACATATTATTATTCTTACCCAAAATTGGAACTAAATTGTGTAAACAGGGCAGTTGGATCTTTTCTAGAGTTTACTCATGATGAGGCAGAAGTGGTGAGTGTGTCTTGTTCCTAATACTATCTTATCACTTCATAATTTTTCCTCAAATATTTGATCCTACTAAGCATGGAAACACGACAATGGGTGAAATTGTTGGGATCACATGAAACAAATGAGTCTTGAGAAAAATTGGCAATGCCTGTTATGCTTTAAATATCTTAACTACCATCTGTCTGAAAATGTGGCTGCTCCTCTTTCCTGCCTGCAGGTCAAGTTTCGAGAGTTTATTCCCAGCATTTTGAATGTGTCAAGGCAGTGTCTTGCTTCAGGCGACGAAGATGTTGCTGTGCTTGCTTTTGAAATATTTGATGAGCTAATAGAATCTCCGGCACCTCTACTTGGGGATTCTGTTAAATCAATCGTGCAGTTTTCTCTCGAAGTTTGCTCAAGTCCTAATTTGGATTCAAACACTCGCCATCAGGTTGGAACATGATATGTGGTTACGGTTTAGTGTAACTGTTGGTACTTAGATGTTGTGATGTTCTAATAAGGTTTTTGCATGTTCGACATCTATTACTGGTTCTTAAATGTTTTTCTTTGAATTGTTGGTTCACTTTTCAGGCTATTCAAATAATCTCATGGCTAGCAAAGTACAAGTCAAATTCTCTTAAAAAATACAAGCTAGTCACACCAATTTTGCAAGTTATGTGTCCATTGCTTGCTGAATCTACAGACAGGGATGAAGATGATGATCTTGCTCCAGATCGAGCTGCTGCAGAAGTAATTGATACCATGGCTCTGAATTTGTCTAAACATGTATTCCCACCTGTTCTTGAGTTTGCTTCAGTAAGCAGTCAAAGTCCCAATGGGAAGTTTCGGGAAGCTTCAGTTACTGCTTTAGGTGTTATATCTGAGGGGTGTTTGGAACATATGAAGAACAAACTGGAACCCATTCTCCACATTGTCTTGGGGGCTCTGAGAGATCCTGAACAAATGGTGAGAGGAGCTGCTTCATTTGCCTTGGGCCAATTTGCTGAGCATCTGCAGCCTGAGATAGTTTCTCACTATGAAAGTGTCCTCCCATGCATTTTAAACGCATTAGAGGATGTATCTGATGAAGTTAAGGTGCGGTCATGCTAAGATATAAAAAAGTTCTTTCACTGGTGCTGTTTCTATTTTTTTTTTCAAAATGGTTTCTCTTCCTGTGCAGGAAAAATCTTACTATGCATTAGCTGCATTTTGTGAGAACATGGGTGAAGAAATTCTTCCTTTCTTGGATCCTTTGATGGGAAAATTGCTTGGTGCTCTTCAAAGCAGCCCTCGGAATTTGCAGGAGACTTGCATGGTATGTCTTTTTAGATGCTTCAAAAACAACACTTTTCTACTTATGTAGTTGCATCACCTTCTGACAACCCATTTTTTCCTTTTATTCCAGTCTGCTATTGGTTCAGTTGCATCTGCTGCTGAACAAGCATTTGTTCCCTATGCTGAAAGAGTTCTAGAGTTAATGAAAGTTTTCATGGTGCTTACCAATGATGAAGACCTCCGTTCACGAGCTAGGGCTACTGAATTGGTTGGGATAGTTGCAATGTCTGTTGGAAGGACAAAGATGGAACCAGTTTTGCCGCCTTTCATTGAAGCTGCAATTTCAGTAAGAAACTTTATAAGCTCTTCATAATTCGGGTTGCTTGTCAAACTCAAACAAATCGTGATGAGTTTTGATGCTATCAGGGTTTTGGTTTGGAGTTTAGTGAGCTTCGGGAATACACTCATGGTTTCTTTAGCAACGTAGCAGAAATTTTAGATGATGGATTTGCTCAGGTATCTCCGACGTTGTATCTTTATACTGTCAAACATGCTGTTGTTGTCTTCTATAATGTTTTTTTTTCTTCTTGAAACAGTATCTTCCACATGTTGTTCCTCTGGCATTTGCCTCCTGCAACCTAGATGATGGTTCTGCTGTTGATATTGATGATTCCGATGAAGATGAAAATGTTCATGGATTTGGTGCTGTGTCATCTGACGATGAAGCGCATGATGAACCTAGGGTCCGTAATATCAGCATAAGAACTGGTGTATTAGATGAAAAGGCAGCTGCAACTCAAGCCCTTGGATTATTTGCTTTACATACAAAGAGTTCCTATGCGCCGTATCCTTTTCTCAATATGTATATATTTAACAAAGTTCATCTTGTTTGTTATTGAAGCTAATGGTTCTCTGGATTCCTTAATGCAACTCAAGTTACTTGGAAGAGTCATTGAAGATTTTGGTGAAGCATTCCAGCTATTTCCACGAGGACGTTCGAATGCAAGCCATTATTTCTCTCAAATGTGAGTAGTAATGGAGTCCAGCTTAATATTGGCAGTTTGCTTGTTGAAAGCTTGACCGGGTGCATATATGTTTGGATTGTATAGCATGTCAATCCGTCTGTAGCTGCTTCGTGTCATATTAGAAACTTGATTTTAAATGTCACGTTGCTTCTATATGAATTGAATTAGCAGGGTTTGAAAATATCTAACACGGAGGAATATCCTCTTGTGCTACACTATCAAAATAAAACTGGGACATGGAAAGGCTTAATTTATTGAGGATAGTATGACACCTTTCTTATTTCCCATTTTTCTCTTATTTTCTGTGCGTCTAATTGGCTAAACGGCCTCTTCGCAATTGCTATAGGGTACTGACTCTCTTTCCCCTGATCCTCTCTGTTACTCCTATTTCCGTTCCTGTTTTGGCTTCGCCCTTGTAGGCTCTATCCCTGTTTAAAAAGGCTATACATCTCTCTGCTTCTTTGACCAGTTTTGAGTGTTAGCCCACAAAGTGAAATATTAGTTAAACAGTGCACATGTTGCTCCAGTCGGTGTGTGTTACAGCTCACACGTCAAACTTAATGTATTACGTTTTTGTCCATGTGATTTTAGTGAAGTGAGGTTGCGAGTTATTTTGCTCGAAGATAAGGTGAAGTGGAGATTACTTTGGCACTTGGCAAGCTAGGCTTATTACATGAACTCCTTTGGGTGTTCACTCCATTAAGACATTCTTCTGTGCTGAATGCACTCTCCTATTCTTACATTATGGAAAGGGCAAAGCATCTTTTGCTCTATTATCAACCTTTGCGAATTTCAAGTTTAAAGGAGTTAAATTCTTGAGGTTTACAGATACCGGAGCGAATGAAGGTTAAGTGGAATTAGTTAATCGTCATGAATCTTTATGTCTGATACAAGTTTTACATATTCTGTGGCAAGTTCTAGGATGATTTTGTTTTCAAAAGTACTAGTACGAGCTAGTCTTTGAGTATTTTCTTTGTGGATCTGTTTGATTGCAGATATTCTGATAGCTACACAAGCAGCACTCCAAGGTCATAATGTGAGTAATGATCTATCTTCTTCCATTTTTATTTTATTTAGTGTATCATTTATGTTTGTAAGCAGTTGATGTTTTTCGTTGATTGGCCCTCTTCAATGGATTTTTGACGCCAGCAAAGTTGTAATGATGCATATGTTGTGATAATCTGTTAATATCATGTTTGTATGTGGTCAAAGTTTTGTAAAGAGTTTTGTGAATTATCAGTTATTCTTACATTGTGCCGGTAATTTGCAACATACTTCTTCTGAATCTTTTCCGGTGGGCACTTCTTTGAGTTAGTTTGAGGTTGAGTAGGCTTTTCTCATTGTGAGTCCTGCATTAGAACAGAGGGTGTTATCGAAACAATAGGACTTGCGTAGAGAGACACATGAGGCTCAACAAAGATCTTAGAAATCTATGCATAATTTGCATTGGTTGAATCCATAGTTTCTTTGACAGCGCTTCTCAAGGCCTCTACACAAACCAAAAAATATTGTGTATTAGACAGATTGCTGATTTTTTTCCCTGAGAAAAAAAAATATTGCTGACTGTGTGCATTAACTTACAGTAATGTAACCATGCCCCTCGACTGAAGTCTTCTCCAATGCTCTCAAGATAGATTTATGTAGATAATATGTGGGAATCATGCCACCTTTTACCTAACCTTGAATAAAATATAACAAAGCAGCATTCTTTTTGATGGGGACCATTAAACGAACAGTCAATTTCCACAGTAGAAATACAAATCCTCTTTCAGTAGGTGAACCTTCAATAACTATCGTGTCCATTTAAACTTCCAATGAAATTAGTAAATGTCATAATTTCTGATTTTAATGACTGCTTCATCTCTTTATTTTCTTTTTTACTTCTCTTTGGCAGGAGGGAATGACAAAGACAAAAGAAGTTCTTGGTAAGATTCAGCTTCTTCGCTTCAGTCATGTGATCTGTGGAATGAATCTACCATCTTGTTGTTTACAGATGCTTTGTTTTGCAGATACTGTGATGAAGATTTATGTGAAGACAATGACAGAAGACGACGACAAAGAAGTCGTTGCTCAAGCTTGTATGGCTGTTGCTGACATCATGAAAGATTTTGGTTACATGTCTGTTGAGCCCTGTAAGTATGCATGCACATTTGGTTCATTTAATTCTCCAGGCATTAAAAAGAAATTCAGGATTAATGGACTTGTTTTTCCCTTTCTATATAGATATCACTCAGCTTGTTGAGGCAACTTTAGTTCTATTACGTGAGCAATCTGCTTGTCAACTCCTAGAATCAGACAGTGAAGCTGATGATGATGACACTGAACATGACGAAGTGCTAATGGATGCTGTTTCTGATCTACTGCCTGCATTTGCGAAGGCCATGGGTTCCCATTTTGCTCCCATCTTCGCAAAGCTGTTCGAACCTTTGATGAAATTTGCAGTAATATTCGAGATGCTCCCCTATAACTTTTTTTTTTTTTAGGCCATATGCCTTCAAACTCTCATATCATTTTTTTGGTCTTTTGCCTTAGAGATTACATTTACTTGCAGTTTTTAATGTCAATAACCCTTGCAATTGCAGAAAGCATCACGCCCTCTACAAGATCGGACCATGGTCGTAGCAACCCTTGCAGAAGTGGCTCAACACATGGGTGCTCCAATTGGTGAATATGTTGATGTAATGTTTAGAAAACTAATTAATTGGTTCTTTTCTCTCCTTTCCAGCACAAACACACACCCACACCCACACATTTCAACTGTTCTGTGACTGAATTGGAGAATATTAATCATGCTTCAGGCTGTGATGTCCCTGGTTCTTAAAGAATTAGCATCAGCAGATGCTACAAACCGAAGGAATGCGGCATTTTGTGTTGGCGAGTTGTGCAAAAATGGTGGTGATGCTGCTTTGAAGTATGCTTTGCGCAACTCGTTTACTCATCTTCTTCTGTTCCTAATATATGTTTCTGAGTTTTTGGGGTTATAGCCACTGATTTATTTACCATCTGCCTTATTCGTTGGTACATCATATATCTGATTTATTCACTCTATTCTAGATTTTATGGGGATGCCTTACGGGGCCTTTACCCATTATTTGGCGAATCTGAGCCAGATAATGCGGTGAGAGACAATGCTGCTGGTGCAGTGGCAAGGATGATAATGGTTCATCCAGAGACAATCCCACTGGATCAGGTTTAGAACCTTTCTATTATATTTGGTTTTGAAAGTTCCTTCTATTTGCTAGCCGTTATATGATGTTGTACTTTCTTTAGGTGCTACCTGTTCTGTTGAAAGTTCTTCCTCTAAAAGAAGACCACGAGGAATCCATGGCAGTCTACAGTTGCATATGCCATCTTGTATTGTCATCTAACTCACAGGTACTGTTTTTGTTTCATTATCTGGCATGTTAATTACCATTCTTGTTTCTTCAGTAGAATGTAACTTTAGACACTTCTTTCCTCCTGCTTTGTTTTCTTGTGAATATGCAGATCCTATCTTTGGTTCCGGATTTGGTAAATGTTTTTGCCCAGGTTGCCATGTCACCTGTGGAAACCCCTGAAGTCAAGACTCATGTTGGAAGAGCATTTTCTCACCTAATTTCAATTTACGGTCATCAAATGCAGCCTCTTTTGAGTAATCTTTCACCTGCACATGCTAATGCCCTAGCAGCTATTGCACCTCAGAGCTGACATTTAAAGAGCCTTTTGGCTGATGAGCAGTTTCCCGTCTTCTGTTTTTGAAATATTGAGAATCAACTTATTCTTTGGATATTCATCCATGGTGGAAGAGCTGCTAATTAGGCTGATTTCATCCAGGTATATCCTTCTCACCTTTCTACTGTTCTCCTAACAACTAAAGATGCTACAGACATGTCATGCAATGCATCCTGTCCGGCAATCCATATTTCATTATTTTAATTCAATTATATTTATGGTATTGACTGACTGGAGACATCTGTAGTTCCTTATTCAACTGTAGTATTATCATCTACCTTACTAGTAATTTGTGTTTCTTTGCGTGTTCTGTAAAAGTAGTATGTATGTTTTGATTGTAGTGTTAGTTTTCCACTTTATCAAACAAAAATGTTCCTTTGTGTGTGTGTTTAATAAGTTTTTGTTTTATATCTTATATTTTAAAGCTTTCCCCCAATACGTCACACTTAATTGTCTCTGCATCTAAATGTCCAAATGAAGTTGGCTCTTGATAGCCACGTCGAGAGGTAATACGATGGAAAAGAAGCTTGCTTTTGATATTCTGTCTACAATGCATCGTCGCCCTCATAATTCCTTGTGCTGAACTTTTAGTGGTTTTTGCATGTAGTGCTCCTTACTTTGAACAAGTCATAAATAGCTACTTCTCTACTTGTCTTTCTCTGTCAAAGGTATTTTGCTCAAAAAGTTGTTTTCATTTTGCAGGTTTGCATTTGTTTCATTTTTGATCGGGTCTCCAAGTTATTCATGGAGATGCAGTATCTTCTTTTCTAGACATTTTACAGAAGAGCGTCTTTTCTGTCTACTTCTATGTGCGACGGGATGAAGGAGAGGTGGGAGTAGGGGGGGGGGGAGGTTTTTGGGTAGTCCAGTCATATATAAGATGGTTTTATTTATTGGTTTTATGGTATCATAGAAACAAATTAGGAAAAGTGGCTGCGGAGAGCTGGAAGTCCTGTTGTGAGTTTTTTTATACATAGTATAATTTTTGGAAAAAGTTGAGTGTGTATATCCACAATTCTTTGGATGTTTGGGGTGGGCTTATTGTATAATTTATGACTTGCTATACTTTGAATGAAATTTTGTCGTAGTGCTTGTGTTACGAGTCAATTTTGGAGATCTTTCAGGACTTAAAATATGCTGGTTAAGCTTCTACTCCATTTAATTAGGTGGAATGACAATTTTTCTATCTGTTCACTATTCCTGCTTGTAGTTGCGCAAGTAAATCATCATGAAGGAAAAATTTCTTCCAATCACTCTCAGTCCCTCCACCACCAGCACCCCCTACCAGAAAAAGAACGAAGAAATATAAAATAACTGCTTATCGAGTATATGAAGTTGTAATTAAATAATCTTTACGGATTCACCCTCTATTATTGTAATTACCATTTTACAAGAAATACGAGAAAGAAAAGAGATCTTGACGGTGCCTTGTAGTAGGGTTCGTAAAAGCATTTTTATCTGATTTTATAGGTAAACGATAAATTAAATAAGCAAATAAAAGAAAGGTATGAGAAATTGTGAACTGATATCCCATTTTATGTGTCATGTTAGGAATTATATGAAATCTAAAATCATTTTGGTTCGACTTAGCAACTTGTATCATTTATTTTAGCATTTGTTCTTCAACTTAAAACTATAATTTCTAGCATGAAACAGTATCTATCTCTAACTCTCCGTAGGATTAGCACTGTCAATCTCTCGCACCTTCTTACGGGTGTATCTGTGCTCATCCTCTTCACATGTCCAAACCACCTCAGTCTCGCTTCTTGCATCTTGTCTACCACTGCGTCCACTCCAACCTTCTCGCGAATGACATCGTTCTTGATCTTATCCATCCTAGTATTCTCACACATCCATCTAAGCATTCACATCTCTGCTACACTCATCCTATGAATGTGGTTGGCCTTTACTGGCCAACACTCCGCCCCATACAATAAAGATGGTCTAACGACTGCAATATAGAACTTACCTTTAAGCCTATGATGCACTTTCTTATCGCATAGTACACCAGAAGTGAGCCTCCACGGCATACATCCAGCCCCTATCCAATGGGCGACATCCTCGTCAATTTCTCCATTATCCTGGATAATTGACCCAAGATACTTGAAGCTCCCTTTCTTTGGAATAACTTGTGTATGAAGTGTCCCTAATACATCCGACTCCTGAAGAACATCAATGAACCTGCACTCTATGTACTCCATCTTTGTCACATTAAAATATCTATTTTCAAGTTTTTCCAAGATAAACACTTTTAAGTTTGGCATGTACTCTATGTGCCCTATTTTAAGTGTCATTTTACTTCTTTTTTGGTCCATTAAACAAATTAAATATAAAATCGAATTAAGTAAATTGAACTTATTTGTTTCTTTTTTGTCTCACTTTATTAGAGCTCATAATACTCACTCAATCAATAGCAAGGTAATGTTAGAAAAAATTAGTTAATGTTACATTAATTTCTTAAGGTGATATTTATTTTAAAACAAATTTGTTGAGTTAAAATGACACTTAAAATGGACGAAATCCTACTAGCGTAGCACAAATTTTACACCCCTATCTCGTCTCGTTAAAACCCATGTGGCATGTGTTCATATAAAATTTCAACCAAACTCTCGCGTGGAGATGTCGTGGTGCTATGCTGCAAACGTGCTCTTTCCTACTCAGTCCTCATCCATTCTTCATAAACTCACTCCATTAGTTCACCGGCCGTTCAGTCACCATGTATCGCCGCCGAAGATTAAGCGGCAGCTTTCATTTTCTTCTTCTGCTGCGCTGCCTTTCGACCTTTCTCCTCCTCCCATCGACCACGACCACGACCTCCTCGTAAGTATATACGGATGAACCCATTTGAATAAAGATGTTTGTGTGCCTACAAATTATTTCATTAAAGTTAAAATGATTTTTTTTTTTTTTTTTTTTTTGAAATAGACTAAAATAAAATAACTTTCATCCTTTTTGATGAAACGGAGTGAGTAATTAATACCAAGCTTACATTGTTAAGTTGGTAATTTTTGGATTTCAATCGATTTTGTCATGGAAAGAAAATTAAGTTTGAGACTGGCTTCTAACTAGTAAGCGCCTCCGAGTTACAGTAGGAGCAAAAAGTAGGAGGCCATTGTTTGCTTCTGAATGAGGGAGGGGTGGGTGTAAAAAAAACTAGTAGTGCAAGTAAATACTAAATTTAGCTAACTTTTGAATAATAGTAAAAGGCAATGCATATGCAACTGTTTGAAAGAGCTCGAAATACTTATTTAAATTTATACAAAAAAGTTGAATATCACTAATTAGTTCAGCGTTATTACACACTCACACAATTGAAATGAGAATACTACAATATGCTTTTGTTAACTAGCAGAGTAATATTATTTGTTTTTTCTGCATTTTACGAGCTCATTTATATGCGTTTGTCGATTTCTTCCTCGATGCAGTTGATAATTTCATTGGTATTTAATGTTTATAAAATTCCGTTTAGTCTTTAGATTTTCAATCCTAAAAGGTGGAACCTAAAAACTAAACTTGCGCTCTCAAGTTAGTAACTTTTTTTCCTACAGGATACTATGACAGTTGCTGGGGCAAAGGTATCAGAATATGGGCTAATAGGAACATTTGATAATGACGATGAGGCATTAGATGCTGTTGAGAATGGCGTTGCGGTGGGTATCTTGTTTGATTTAGGTTTTCTGCTCTCTCATTAGTTAGTTTTTTTTTTCCCCCATATTAAGTCATATCTGTGTCCAATTCTCTAACCCCTCATGTTGAAGTTTACAGTGATATCAAGCACTGGGCATGTGTAAGTAAGATAGTTAAATGCTGCTGAGATTAGTTGTGCCTCTGCCAGATGTCATTTTAATTTTGTAGCTTGTTTTAGGGAACTGTGAGTTCCTGTAAGTCACAGAGTTCATTGTCATTTGTGTTGCTGCTTTTCTTTATCTCAATTTTAGGAGCATTAACTTTCTAAAGCAGGATTTATTGTTGGTTTTTGAGTAAATGAGCAGTCAATCTTTCAGTTTTTTTTTGCATTTACATGTGTGATTGCAATCACATTTAACATTTAACTGCTGCTTCTAGTTCAAGTTGTAAAGTGTATTATTTCTCCAACATCCTGTGCATTTTTCGTTATTTGGTTAGTTAACTAAACTAGATCGCAAGGTGGTATGATTTTGGTGAGAACAATGCTCGAAAATTTTCTCCGGACTAAAAAGTCCACTCTGAAAGCCTTCAGAGCTGGAACTTCAGTCTGGGTAGAGACTACTAAGGTTGCTGTCTGAACCATTTTGGGATATATCATTATGATAAAATGTTACATCATGTTTCATTATGTTCTAACTGTAATTCCTAATGAAGGTTGAACTATTAGTAGTGACTCATTTGTGTTCCTCAATGTCTATCTGTGATTTGATATGTTATTGGAGCCAGTAGCTTCAATTGCTGATGCTGGTATGGGACACATTCATCTAGGCATAGTGTGTCAAATGAGATTGTCTATCATGTTTGTGTGGGTTATTACTCGATGTCAGGTGAAGGGTTTTCCACAGTTTTTGCTTTCCATTTCGGGGTTCCTCTTTTGTATGGATAGTTGGTGGCATTATCATATCCATGTGATTTCTCAATGCACTGAAAGCTGAATTTACAGCTATGACTTATGCCAAGTATGAGGCTCCACTGATTTAGGACAATCCATTCTCATATTTAACTTTGATTTGTTTGGTTAATTTGGTGTCAACTTTATGGTGTAGAGATTGCTGAGCGTGAGGAAAATTAACTGATTTTACTTCTCCTTTGTGGTTTCATTTGATTGGTTTACCATTGAAGACTGTTATTGTCTTTGGTGATTTTTGGAAGAAGAAAAAGGAATTGCTGAAAACGTGTCTTGCAAAGTGCGACCTGATGGTATTATCTATTTTGTTCTAGGTCGTGGATCTTTCACACTATGGCAGAATAAGAGGTAAATCCATCCACTCATTGTCATACTGGAAATGATTCTGTTTTTCTTTAATAGACAAAACCTCAGTTTAATCTGTGAATAATCTATTGATATCTTTATCCATAAAAAATTCTATTGATGCTATTTGGATACATTAGTTGTTTAATCTTTGAAATTATAAATTCCTGGTTCCTATCTTTGAATCCAGCAATTATATGGAATGAGGTTTTATGCAACGTGGGATGTGGATAATGGATGTAAAATATTATTTTAAACACTTTGACTGACTGGAAATGTTACTGTACTTGTAAATGTTCTGGTATTCATTTTTATTGTTTCAGTGAACTTTCTGTGTCTTTTCATTTTACAGTTAGTGGAGATGACAGGGTCCAGTTTCTTCACAACCAAAGTACGGCAAACTTTGAAATTCTTCATGAAGGGCAGGTACTTACTTGGTTTAGGCAATTCTTAGGTTGATGAAAAAAGCCAACTCCTCTAGCTTTCTGCTTTTATATTTCATGTCTGGTATTGTAGGGATGTGACACTGTTTTTGCGACACCAACTGCTAGAACCATTGATATTGCCCATGCCTGGATAATGGTAATCCTTTATAGCTTCGCTTGCTGAGAAATCTATCATAACAGGTGTCTTGTGCCTAAGCTTTCATGTGTTACATACATTTTACATTTTACAGAAAAATGCAATCACATTGGTGGTCTCTCCAGTGACCAGGGGAAGAATAACTGAAATGCTTAAGAAGTATGTCTGGACTTGGCATGCATATGCTCTGGATTGCACTCTCTCTTGCTTATCTATGCATGAATTGGTTATTGGGGGCCTAACCAGTTTTCTTTATGTTTTCATACCTGTTGAATTAATAATATGCCACTCTTTTATTGATAGGTACATATTCTTTGCAGACAAAGTTGAAATTCAAGACATTACTGAGCAGACATCCTTGTTCGTACTAGTAGGGCCTAGAAGCAACCAAGTAAGAATTGTTCAAGTTAGTTGTCATGCAAAATTTCCTTTTCTTCTCTTAAAAGCTCAAATTATTTTTTGTATTTAATGGTTTACAAACAGATAATGGAAGCTCTGAGTCTTGCTGACATAGTTGGACAACCATATGGCTCACATAAGCATTACAATGTAATCTGATACTTCCCTCTTTCATTATCTTCTGACAGTTAACTTTCTCTGCTAAATTAACCTTCAGTTTTCACCAAATGTAAAGCTGATGCAGAGTTTGAATCACCCAAGTTAAATCTAATGACATATATTTAAATATATTTCAAACAAGAATTAAATAGGACTTACTCGAAGAACCTGTTAAACTAATTGATTATTTGATACTCCCTCTAACTCATGTTTTATGAATAACTTACTATCTTGGTCTGTTCTAGATATAACATTTCCTGAAATGGCAAAGTCCACCATTTTCTAAAGTTCAATTAGCATTTTATATAATTTCACTTTGTATTGTTTTGAATTTGATGTGACTTCTCATGGTCTTCTCGCGTCCTCCGACCAATATTCTAGCATATATGTTTAAAAAAAAATATTTTTCATTAGGTTAATGGTTGTGATAGCACGATTATCGTATAAAGCAACCAAACAACTATTGAGATAGCAAAACTGATTTAAAATGATTTTTTTTTTCTCAAAAAAAAAAAAAAAATTGATTTAATGTAGGAGGGTGATTAGATTATGTCAAATAATCTTACCCTGAACATGATTTCCCTCGTTGATTTCTCTTCCCTGAGGAGATGTGTTGGTTTTCAACACATCTTTGAATTTGAAGTGTTCAGACCTCATTGCTTCTGAGTCATATTTATTTATGCATGAATTCACCAAATCCTCTCTTGTATCACTAAGAAACCTTAGCATTTATTCATTTATGTCATTTCCAACTTCTCAAGTCGACCCTGTGGAACATCCACAATTATTCTCCTTACAACTGAAAGATTTACTTGGTAACTTTACTGTTTAGCTTTTCTGGTTTAGTTTTTCTCATGTCCTATATGTTGTGTTGATTAATTGCAATTTCTTTTGCATCAAGATTTATTGGCATGCCCGAGTTTGAGTGAACTAAGAGGTTTTTCATTTTAATTTTTATTTAAGAAATTCTTCTGCATGTGAAGGTAAATGGAATGCCAATAACAGTGGCAGTGGGAAATTTTGTTTCTGAAGAGGGTTATTCATTGCTGATGTCTCCAGCTGCTGCTGAATCGGTCTGGAAAGCTCTTTTAGGTCATGGCGCCATCCCTATGGGTTCTAATGCATGGGAAACCTTAAGGATACTTCAAGGTTATTAAAGACAATATTGGCAGAAGTTTTATCTCTTGCTATTGTCTGAATATTCCAGATACTATGTTATGTTGATGTCGTAATTCCACTATGTTCTGGCTTCCTGTTATGCTCTAGGTTCCTGTCCTCAAGTTTCGAGCAACCAACATGTTGTCCCATGTAATTCCCTATATTGACACAGAATGCTGTGTCTTAATTCATGCAGGAAGACCAGCTCCTGGTAAGGAGCTCACTGATGAGTTTAATGTTCTGGAGGCTAATCTGTGGAATGCTGTTTCTCTGAACAAAGGTTCCGAAGTTCCTCTTTCGATATTTAGATTTCCTTCTATTTATGGTTTCTCACTGTTGAGAAACTAATTTCAGGGTGCTATAAAGGCCAAGAAACCATTGCTAGGCTTGTAACTTATGATGGCATCAAACAGAGGCTGTGGGGAATACAGGTATCATCACCTGTGGAACCTGGCAGCAGCATCTCAGTCAATGGAAAAAAGGTTTGGGCTTTTCTGATTTTCCAATCGATTGTTTCAGTGCCTATTGTGATCGCATTAGATTGTAACAAATAGTTCCTTAGCACATCATTTGTTGGTTTCAATGTTCTGTCTTCCAAATGAAATGCATTAAACTTTGTTATGCCTCATTGAAGGATTGTGTGCGACTACTATACTTATGCTGAACAGCAGCCAATATATGGCTTGTCGATCTTGTCAATTTTATATCAGATCCTTGTTATTTTAGTTATCCAAGCATGACCATTTGGAAGGCAAAAAGAATGACGGTGCTATAAACTTTGGCAGGTTGGCAAGGTGACGAGCTTCACGACTGGTAAACTAGCATCTCAGCCCTTCGGACTCGGCTATATTAAGAGGAAAGCTGCTTCTGAGGGAGACACTGTAATTATTGGTGATGATGTTGTGGGTACAGTGGTGGAAGTTCCTTTTCTGGCTCGTCAAATCCCTCCATCCTAGAGCTCAATATCGATAGTATGCCAGCTGCTCTCCATCAGCAAATTTAGCCCGTGTGATGGCTGTCATAGCTTGCTTTGCCTCCCTAGAAGGCATATTGTCTCGACATTATGTCTTCTGCTATCTAATTTGAGTGCTTCCCCTCTTATATCTCTTTGAAAGCTGGAAGACCTCATAAAGTTGCTATCTTGTGAGCCTTTAACTGTTGCTTCGTTGAAGTTGTCCATTATAGCCAACTGCTGCCCCCTGTCCACCTCCAGCAGAAAGGATATCAGGGGCTCTAACACCTAGACAACACATTTGATCTTTGAACAAATCAAGTACTTTGGACCGAAGAAAAAAGGTCAAATAATCAAACAAAATGGACAAGAGGGAGTAAGCATATTCACACGTCATCGCTTCCCCTTTCCTGATATTGTTGTTCTGACCTTCCAAGGACTATAAAAGCAAGAGAAGTTGATTACCATTTCTTATTTTAAATACTCAAATCCATTCCTGTTTATGTGAATCTATGATCAATTTCTAATTTAAAAAGCCGTTTAATTTTAAATTCACCACTTTATATTTAATGAGATGTTTTTAGTCACACAAATAATAATGTCTGATTATATACTATAAGTTTCAATAATATTTCTTGCTTTATTGAACTTTGTGTCGAGTAAAACAAATTTACAAAAATTAAAATGGAGAGAGTATTACTTATTAGATTTAAGCAAACGAAAAGACAATTTTCGAGCATTAGTCTTCTTGCGCACGAAGGTTAAGTTTTTAATCCCGACAAAAAAGGTGTTTAATTGTTGGCCCTTAAAGCAATCTGGTAGGACTTGCAAATTCTAGTGATTCGCTAGAAAGTGCATTTCGAAGGTTAAGTTTTTAATCCCGACAAAAAAGGTGTTTAATTGTTGGCCCTTAA
Source organism: Petunia secreta (assembly GCA_029990175.1). NCBI lineage: Eukaryota > Viridiplantae > Streptophyta > Magnoliopsida > Solanales > Solanaceae > Petunia > Petunia secreta. Next base: position 405,753 of record JARKIP010000239.1, on the reverse strand, counting down.
AGCAATCTGGTAGGACTTGCAAATTCTAGTGATTCGCTAGAAAGTGCATTTCGAGTTCGGACTATGATGGCTAAAAGTTAAACGCCTTTTAGTGGGTGCCAGAAATGTAACAGTGACACTGAAGTGTCCTAGTTCAGTATATTTCCCATGAAAGAATAGAAAATGATGATCGAGTTTGAGACGCGATGCTCTTGTCATCTCACCGTAGAGTTCTCCACTCCGGTAAATGATAAGTATTGTTAATTAACTTGTAAGTAATGTTGTTGTGTCTATATTTTTATCAGTAAGTTCATAAAACTAAAATTCTTTAGTTTTACAATTTACTTTGGTCCATTTTCTCATTGGCCATCGTTGCTAGCATTAGTCAATAGGTGAGAAGGCAAGATCATAAACTTAAAGACGTCAAGAATGACCATTATATAGTCAACTCGAGAGAATAAGACAAAACCTGTGTATTTCCTTGCAATTTCGCTGCTTACCATCTTCTCTCATACCATAATTTTTACAAATGAACTGGTTTTGAATTGTGTAATTATATGTATAAATTTTTAACAGGAAAAGATAGATATGAATAGAAAATTTAACTCATTCAGTGCATATATATTTCATGTTTTCATAACTCATAAGTAAAAAATCTCAAAATTTGGGAATGATAGAATATTAATTAAAAAAATCCAGAAATCAACCTGCAGTATCATCAGATACTAATAGATTCTATCTGTAATGATTAACTAAAAGATATACAAACTGACTTTCAAGAAAATAATATAATAAAAAAGCAGTACTAGTAAAGTATAACAAAATTCTTTTGTAACAACAATAGAGAAGGTAAACAGACATATTTTCCCTTTTCTTTTAATAATAAAATCTAGCCACTAACTAGAAAATCTTTTACTCCCTCTATTTTCCTCATTCTAGTTTATGTGAATCTATTTTATTTTTAGTATGTTTCAAAAGAACTGATCCAATTTTTATATTGATAGTAATAATTTAACTTCAAATTTATCATTATATTATTAATGAGATGATTTATAATACAAATATCAAAATTTGTGTCAACTCAAACAAGTTCACTAATTTAAACGAGGGACTACTAAATTTGGGTTTCTTGAAAATCGCCTACTACGTATTATTAAAAAATTACATTATCCAAAATTGTCATGTACTAGCTTCTTGATGCACGTTCCTTTTTTATTCCTCCTTGTTTTAGTTGATTTATACTCAGCCGCCCTTACGAAATTTCATGAATCCAGCAACAGATAATGAACCTAACCATTTGACTATGTCATCACCCTGTTGCACAACCCGACAATTAGCACAAGACTACACAATCATTAATTAACCAATCATCAAAAAACACTCATTAAACACATAAACTTTATGAAAAGCACAACAGATCCCATTAAAAATGGTTTCTTGAATCAAAGTTCTCATTTTTATTTATGTGAAATTCTTTTGTGGTGGACAGTTAAAGCAATTAATGATGAAGGGTCAATTATGGATTTTGTGTTTATTGTTCTTTCTATTTTCTTGTGCAGTTTCAATTTCATCAGCTCAAAATGACAAGAACTTGTCTACAACTTGTCCTTTAGATTTTGGCTATGTTTTGAGAGTACCATGGTCTAGTTCTAATTGCAAAGTTTTAAACTTTACTCCTCAGCTTGTTAATGCTACTGAAATTCCTACATCAAATAGAGGCCAGTGTTGCCAGAACTTATTGTCCCTTTTTGGTGTTGCTATGGCACAACACCTTAAACAAACTTCCCTTTTCCGTTTGCCCAATTTGGAAACTTCTGTTTCTTGCATTCAAGAATTTCAATCAAAGTTAAATTCTTTGTCTTTGCCTTCAAATGTTACCTCTTTCTGTTTTGACCCTTTTCAGTTTGTTATATCACCTAATATTTGTGCTTCAATTGAGACTACTCAAGATTGGGTTAAAAAGTTAGGACCTTTAACTGCTTTGGATTCTGGTTGTAAAGATGATCTTAAGGATTCTACTGCCTGTGATGCTTGTGTACAATCTGGTCTTAGAGTTCAGCAACAGTTGGTTGCAATTGATGGTAATATATCTCATTCCCAAGATTGCTTTTACTTTGCTGTTTTGTATGCTGCTGGTATTGTTAATGAGCTTGGTCCTGAAAGTACTGGTACCATGTCATGTGTTTTTAGTATTGATTTGGAAGATGATAGTAATCCATCAAGTAAAAGACATTTAGCTTTAATCTTTGGATTGGCTGGAGCTGGTATTGCAGTATTATGCATGTCTTTGGTGTTGGGATTGTATTGCTGGTGGAATAAAAGGTGGAGGAAGAATGATGATGTGGAAATGGAAGATACGGTGACTAGGCGAAGAATGAGGCCGAATACTGCTGTATGGTTCAAAATTCAGGAGCTTGAAAAGGCGACAGATAACTTTTCCCAAAAGAATTTTATAGGGAGAGGTGGATTTGGAGTAGTTTATAGAGGAATATTGGCAGACGGGACTATTGTTGCTGTTAAAAAGATTATAGAATCTGATTTTCAAGGGAATGATGAGTTTTGCAATGAGGTTGAGATTATTAGTAACTTGAAACATCGTAATCTCGCGCCACTTAGAGGGTGCTGTGTGAGTGATGAGAATCGGATGGAAAGTGGGGAGAGTGAAAGGTACCTGGTTTATGACTACATGCCAAATGGAAATCTTGATGACTACTTGTTTCCTGTAAATCAAGGTGGAATGTTAAAGCAACCATTGACATGGCCTCAGAGAAAAAACATAATTTTGGATGTGGCAAAAGGACTAGCTTATCTGCATTATGGGGTAAAACCAGCAATTTATCACAGAGATATTAAAGCTACTAATATACTGTTAGATGCAGATATGAGAGCAAGAGTGGCTGACTTTGGGTTGGTTAAGCAAAGTAGAGAAGGGCAGTCTCATCTTACCACCAGAGTAGCAGGAACGCATGGTTACTTAGCTCCTGAATATGCTCTCTACGGGCAATTGACTGAGAAGAGCGATGTCTACAGCTTTGGAGTTGTTGTTTTGGAAATAATGTGTGGAAGAAAGGTCCTTGATTTCTCTTCAGGATCGCCTCGTGCCTTTCTGATCACAGATTGGGCTTGGTCGAAGGTAAAAGCTGGAAAGATAAATGAAGTTTTGGATAACCTCCTAGTAAAGACTGAGGATTCAGTAAATGCAAACCCAAGAGCTATAATGACGAGATTTCTCCTCGTCGGAATATTATGTGCTCATGTGATGGTGGCCTTGAGGCCAACTATATTGGATGCATTGAAAATGTTAGAAGGAGATATTGAGGTTCCTGAAATTCCAGATAGGCCAGCACCTCTTGGATATCGTCCTTCATTTTATAATGGTGATGGTAACACATTCAGCATATCACCAGCCTTGAGTTGCTTGCAACTGCCTGCTGGAGACATGCTCAGGTGACTATAAGAGGACATTTGGTATTGCATCCTTTTCTTGCTTATTGAGATTGGCCGAAAGCTAACTGAATTTCTGCTTGAGTTGAACCTGGAAGTTGAGAGCCTTGGAAAACTCTTTGATCAAAGATCATTAGCTCGGAGAGTTCTGTTATTTCCAGTTTTCTTATTCAACAGGACATAATCCGAGTGTAGAATGAACTCCAGAAACAACATTTACTTGTACTCCAGCTAAACACACCAAGAGTACTTGGTGTTCAACTAGATTGCCACTTCAATGGAAGACAAAGATGTAGGTAACTGGAACGTAGAGTCCAAACTGTTGGCAGATATAAGAGTATCTTCTTTCTTTCCAACAACCTAGAACTTCTGACATGACAAATCTTTGCTTTAGGCTGCAGATTTTCATTTTGCTTTCCTTTCTTAAGAGGTACAGTATATCAGACATTGTAAAAATTAGGTATAGCTGATATACCTCTGCGATATAGCTAGCTTACAGCCTGTAAATTCATATATCTATTTTTATGTTCCAAAGTTCTTGAGATGATATTCCCTATTGTACACTGTTTCTTGCCAAGAGAATGAAATAATGCCTCTAATTAGAGAGAGTAAGATCTCAATTATAGAAACTAGTTATTGAAAAGTTTTATTTCATGATCTCTGTGTCCACTAGAGGACCTGCCTTAAGCGAAAAAGAAAGACTTGCAACCAAGGATGCAGGACTATGACATTTTCTATTAATCTTGAAGTTTCACTTTTTCAGATATTTCAACACGATGAATGTAAGTTTTAAATTTGAATAGCATAGTACAGTACTAACATTATTAGCTCGCAAACATCGTGCTTGTTTTGGAAATTCATAATGGATTGTCTGATGCAATGACTGCTTATGCAGCAAGTGGCATGCCATAATTTTTTATTTTGTCACCATGAGTAAAATGTTTATATGAAGCCAAGGAGAACCAATAATGTATGAAAAGATCGTAAAGTGACAAAAAACAGGAGTATATTCAAATTAAATTATTCTCTGATGTTGTAACGGCAGAAAGAAGAGTAGAGAGAAAAAACTGGCAACCCCATTAGAAGAGTAGAGAGAAAAAAAACTGGCAACCCCATTAGTAATAGGCCGAATACATCTTTACCCTCTAAACTTGACAAGTTTAGGGGTAATGAGGTATTCCGTCTATACTTCGAACTCAAGGACACTAATCTTAGTATCTAATTTTAGACAATATTGAGTTCAAAGTGTGTTTCAAAATTCAGTATATTATTAGTCGAATTCATGGATATTGTCTTGGAGATTTATTTGGCAAATTTTCTACTAATTTTTCCTCGGCAAATGCTGATTATTTTTAAAGTGGCTAGCAAATATCAGTTTGTACTTCTACATTAGTGACATGATTTGATAATTCGAAGCATTCAAACAAGTTAACTGTATCAAATATTCACTTGATGCATGAAAGTAATTGCAGTTTCCATTATTCTATTATATATTCTCTCCTAGAAAGTCATCAATAAAAAAAGAAATCAAGGCAAGGACACCATGGCTTGCAAAAATGTTATAAAAACCAACAACTTAAGGCTTAAGTCGAGGACAAGAGGAAGCGCCTCCAAGAAGCACGCTTATGCTAAATGATAGACATCCGCGTGTTTGTAGAGTCCTTCGAGTCCTCTTGAAACTATCTTGCAAGATCCTTAACCCTTCCCAATTATGCACCATCCACAAATTTCAATTAAAAATATTTGTATTATCTCTATCTTTAACGAAATGAATTAATTACTATTATTTATGAAAGTGTTTGTTTTACTCTTACTCCCCCATTTATGCTACTATTGCAAATCAACATAAGATATGTATTTCAATTTGTTACATTCAAACTTTGGGGGGAAATGTTTAAATACTCCCTTGATTGTTTGAAACATCTCACAAGGTATTTGAATAGAATATCATTATAAATAGCAAAAGAATTTTAAGTAAAAACAAGATAATTTTGTAAGAGCTACAAGTTCTATATATTCTCTTGGATAAATAATACTTTATTAAACAAGTAGATATCAAAATTAATTACTTGAGAGTAACTTTTTTAGTCAACATGAAAAAAAAATATTTTAATGATTATCCAGCAATATTTACTAGTACTTATAATGTTTTTGTTTGGAGGAAGATCCAAATTCCACGGACGGGTCGGTCTCATTGTCATAACCCGACCCATGAGGAAGCAGTCTAGATATTAACCAATGACCATTCTCCACATCAGAAAATGAACGTGGAACTATAAATTAATTGACTAAACTACCCTTACTTCATTTTAACAAAGACCGAAAAGTCCATGCATTATATAAAGTGCCTTTCTAATCCCAGGTATTAGATTTAAGCAACGTAGGACTGAGCCCTAACACTTCTCACACTCTACTTAAAACAAAAAATCTTGATCTGCAGTTTCAGTCCAAAAATTGTTACAAATTTACATATTAACCCACAAAAGCTACAATCTTGATTGTGTTCTTAAATGGATTAACTCTTTTTGATGAATCTGAAACATCTTGGTATTAATCAAGATTCAAGAATGGTGACCCGTTTCAGATTTGGGTTTTGGGTTGTGATCGCAGTAGCTTTATGTATTTGTCTATCTGGGAAATCAGTTTCTGGTGTAAATAGTAAACCCAAGAATGTTCAAGTTGCTCTCAGGGCTAAGTGGTCTGGTACCCCTCTACTCTTAGAAGCTGGGTATGTATTCTTCACCATTATACTACTATATTTGTTATATTTCATTGTTAAGTCATCAATGGCCTTTAATTTAAGTATGGTTCCTTATGGAGCGGAATAGATACAGATAATTTATATGCCGACCTCAACTAGTTTAGGATCGAAGTGTAGCAGTAGTAGTAGTAGCCGTTGTTGTATTGCTTTTCGGCTGCCTTTGGTTTTTTTCTTTAGTTGAATCGACAATGACAACTTATCGGTTGCATACTGGTCTTTCTCTGTGAAACATATTGGGGAGTTAACTGTTTCTGAGTTTCACCTAGCATCTTTGCACATCTATCATTTTAAATCTTGTTTAGGCTTGGAAATAAAGAGTAGTATAATTATCACAGACAGTGGCACGAGATTTATGTACTCGTTACCTGAAATTCATTTTGACTATATGTCGTTGAAAGAGGTCTAATTGTAGAGGCATAAAGCATTCATGCATGAATAAATGGTTTAGGAAAGGATAAGAACTATAGACTACTACGAACTTGTACAGTATTCTAGTTCCTCCTCCTATGTGTAGTATGTCCTATAGAACCGACTAATTGCCTTGAAAACCACCAGCTGCTCTTAGTGATCTAACACCTACGTAATCTAATTGCTCCGCTTATAGCAACGATGACCTGGTCAAGGAAGTCAAGTTGAGAATCCAAAAAGGACTTTAACATAGTCAGAGCTTAATTATTAATGTGATAAATTTTAAAATACCCTCCAATTTTTAACAGTCAAAACCATTATTTAGGCTGATGTTGGATACTTCGGTGGTCAGAAATGGCGATATGCATGTTTTTAAAGTTATTGTCGAATTTGGATTTGTGGTTTTATTCTTTACAGTGTTTTAGTTGAAATGTTCTTATTAAAATCTTCTTAATCTAAGTATGGCGGTATGTCGAACCAGTTTGTCATCCTCCCAAAAAAAGGGACATTATATGTATAAGTTTTACAAAGTCTTGTCTTTTTCTCCTGTTTATCACATTTTCTTGATATTGATATCTCCATCTTCAATTCTATCTTTAATAACCTTGGTCTGATATTTGATATCCTAACTTTTCATTTTGTTCTTCCAAAGTTCTCACTAAATTATGTAAACGTATGATCTTTTGCGAGATATTGAAAAACAAAATTTACACTTAAAGAGTTATATAGAAGCTAAGCTAGGCTGTGGAGAACTGTGTTGTTAATTGAGCTGAAGTGACCTGGATGCCATCTTTTATATGTTGCAAGTGTTAACTGATGTCCATAGAAATCCAAATAGAGTTGACCATGTAGGATCAAGGATGCAGATATACCCATAAATTTTCTTTTCAGTTACACTAGCTTGGTGTATGGAAACATATAGTTCGATAATATTCATTTTCTTACGGGGTGGTAGGGCATAAGGAGTATGTGTAAGGAGATATGTTTGAGTTTTGGATATTTAGTATATATTAAGTTGTTCGTCCATTGGAAACCCATATAATTGCATCTCTTATGTGGGTAGTATGGAGAGAGAAATAAGAGAACATTTTGTATATTTGAGAAGTCCCTTGGTCTTTGATAGTAGTTTTTATAGCTATTCGTGTTTTCTGTTTTCCTTGGGGCTTCTTTCGTTTTTAAGTATTTTTCTTTACCAAGATATTTTCATCTTATTTTCTTCAAACATATTTTCGAAAATATTTTTCTTTAGCTGAGGGTCTATCGGAAACAACCTCTCCACCTTGGTGGGTTAAGATCTGCGTATTTCTCACCCTCCTTAGACCCCACCGGTGGGATAACACTGGTATCTCGTTGTTTTTGTTAGTCTTTTGTCTTTGGTAGCTTTCTATGGCACCCTTAAGATTCCCATATGTATAGATGAATGATTGTCTTTCCTAGAGAATGATATTTTGATCTACATCTCTACCTTTTGAGATACCTTTTTTATTGGAGCCTTTTCAAATATAAATGAAATTGCTTACCAAGGACATCTTCCATGGAAATTAATGTCAATAACAACAACATACTTAGTGTAATCCTACTAGTTGGGTCTGGGGAGAGTGAGTTGTACACAAACCTTACTCTTACCTTGAGTAGGGTAGAGATATTATTTTTGATAGTCCCCCATCTCAAGAGAAGAATGTTTGAAAACATGTTTGAAAATAACGAGTAAAACTACACAGGTATGGAAGGTACTGGCATAGAAAAACTAATTATAGCCATAGTAAAAACAACAATAACAAGAGTAGCAATACAAGAGAGAAAAGGGATAAAAGTAGTATACATAAGAATAATACTAATGTTAATATGACAGAATTCGCTTAGCTATCTCCTAACCTTCTACCCTAGTTTTGATAACCACGCTTTTTTATTTAGAGTTATATCTTCGGTGATCTGATGGTATGCCATGTCATGTCTAATCACCTCACTCCACTTCTTCCTCGGTCTACCTCTCCAAAGACCCTGCACTGGCAACTCCTCACACTTCCTTATTGCTGTGCTCCTCCTTTTTACATATCCGAACCATCTCAACCTCGCCTCGTGTATTTTATCCACCACTAAAGCCACCCTCACCTTATCTCGTATGACCTCGTTCCTTATCTTATCCATTGTAATTTGCCCACACATCCATCTAATCATTCTCGTTTCTGCTACTTTCATCTTCTGAATGTGTGTATTCTTGACTGGCCAACACTTCGTCCTGTCCAACATAGTTGGTCTAAAGACCACTTTATAGAACATACCTTTAAGTTTTTATGGTACATTTTCATCGCATAGGACACAGGATGCAGGATGCGAGCCTCCATTTCATCCCCCAACTCCCTCGCCAATACAATGTGGGACATCATCGTCGATCTCCCCATTTTCTTAGATTATGGAAATTGATATCAATGTTATATTAAGATGTTACGTGTTTAAACGAAAGTAGGAAACATATGGATGATAAAGTTGCAGAAAGAAAGCAAAGCATATGTAGGAAAGTATTAATATTGAATATGCTTGCAACAATTGACGTTTACTCTAGAAACATGTCTAGAAGTATAATTATCATGGTTACTTATTGTGTGCATCTCACCCTTCCCAGATTCCAGTTGTGGGACTACACTGTTGTTGTTGTTGTTGTTGTTTTGTTGTTACTTATTGCGTGCGTGAACAAGTGCTTTATCAAGGGCAAGAAGAAAAATTATGTACACACTAAGGATACCCTTCGGGGACATCTAATAAAATTGTTAAACATTATGGATACCCTTTGGGGACATCTAATAAAATTGGAACAATACAGAGAACATGTGTACCGCATAAGGATTCTTTCTAGTGCCAAAAGGTACTCAAAGTAGTCTTCTATTGGGCTTCCTTATGGTAGGAGCAAACCGTGCCTTCTCCTTTTATATTTTGTGATGTTCTGCTCATGATGGACAGGGAGTTGCTATCAAAGGAATCTAAAGATCTCTTTTGGGATTTTATCGAGTCATGGCTTCAATCTGCAGATGAAAATTCTGATTGCAGTTCTGCCAAAGATTGCTTAAAGAAAATTGTAAAATATGGGAGGTCTCTATTAAGTGAAGCTTTGGCAGTGATGTTTGAATTTTCGCTAACTCTTCGATCAGCATCTCCAAGAATAGTACTTTATCGCCAATTGGCAGAGGAATCTCTTTCTTCTTTTCCACTTGCTGATGATAACAGCTCAAGCTCTTCTGATGGAGGGGTAGTTCAGGAAAATAACAATTCAATGAACAAAAAGGTTAACCCTCTGCTTGTTGGTGAGAACCCAAAGAGTCCCGAGGGAAACTGTTGTTGGGTAGATACTGGCGGAAGACTATTTTTTGATGGTGCTGAGCTGCTAGCGTGGCTGCAGAACCCCAAAGAAGTGTAAGTCTGACTTTCTTTTCTCTTTATGAAATGTAAAGTGTGTATCATTCATTACTTCCACAAATATTTGACTGCTGATCTTTGATAACTGGCTTAATATGGATTTGTATGTAGATCTCTTGATACATTTCACCCCGAGCTTTTTGAGTTTGATCATGTCCATCCAGATTCAAATGTAGGAAGCCCTGTAGCTATTTTGTATGGTGCTCTGGGGACCTATTGCTTCAAACAATTTCATCGTAGCTTGGTCAATGCTGCCAGAGAGGTTAGCTACCATGCCACTATAAGCTGTGTCTCATCTGTCGTGCTTATACCTTTCTCTAGACTTGTATTGGGTTGTTCATTTGATTATGCACAATTTGGATCCTTGAAATCATTTTCTTTACGTATATGAATACCATCTATGACGTTGATTAAAGCTCTTCAATATTCAACATCTCCTTGTATGATCCATCCGAACAAGGAAGCAACTTCTTAAAGAGCTACTCTGGAGGACATGAACCAATCAAGAAAATGATCTTAATGAAACCGGGAAATAGCTCCTACCTCTATTTTTCTGGCATTGAATAAGATGTCTAAAATGCGTCATTCTCCTTTACGTTCTCTTTGTTTTGCTCTTAATGTAAAAGGGAGATAGCTCCTACCTCTGTTGTTGTATTGTCCCTGCCATTGCCAAAACCAAAAATAGTGTAAGAATATTTTCTATTTCTGACTGTTTAATAACTATCACAGGGAAAAATCTATTATGTGGTTAGACCTGTGTTACCTTCTGGGTGTGAATCAAAAAGTGACCCCTGTGGAGCTGTTGGTACCAGAGACTCCTTGAACTTGGGTGGTTATGGTGTGGAACTAGCACTGAAAAACATGGAATACAAGGCTATGGATGACAGCACTGTGAAGAAAGGTAAGCTCTGCTGTGCACTCGTCTGAATCGTGCTACTTGATGCAAGCAGGTCTATTGATAGAACGGTATCAACAGGGTGTCAAATGTAATATTGTCAGCTTACGATGTTTTACTATTTCCCAAGGGATAACATTGCTTTTTGTAAGATGGGAAGCTTGGCACTGTTTTGTTAAGGATCCTGTTCGCTTTTTCATTACCATTTTCATAACCTTCAAATCTTATGATTTTTTCCAAAAAAGAGCATCAACTGAAGGAACTTCCTCTATTTTACGATATTAAGGTTAAACTTGTATTGTCTTCTTTGTTCTTGAAATGAATCCTGGAGTTCAGATTTCTTATGTTTCCAGTTCTTTTAGATAGTGTCTACATATTTAAATAAGCAGGTTCTCTTTTTGTTTCCCAAATCATGTTAAAATGTTTTTCCCAAATCTAAAATTACTTTTACCTTATTAAATGTTTTTTCTCAGAAAGCTGAATTTTAGAACTTCAAGTATACTCGTAACTGTTGAACGAAACTTTAGGTTTTGCAATATCCTTCCATTTTACTTCGTGGAGAAATTTGGAGTTAACCTAATAGTGGTACTGATCTAAATTCTAAATTTACTGCTTTATTCGCATTATATCTCAAGTATTTTTCTGTCCCATGTCCTTGCTTCATTATCTTGTCTTTAGCAAAAAAGTATCTAACTTTATCATTGCCACAGGGGTGACTCTCGAAGATCCTCACACTGAAGATCTTAGCCAAGAAGTCAGAGGATTTATATTTTCTAAGATACTGGTTTGTAATAACATCTTTTATATATCAAAGTGATAAATAAATCTAAATAGCATTTCCGCCGTAAGTATGCCTTAGGACACATACAGGAATATGATTAGGCTACACAATAAATGTACTTCTGATGAATTTGTGGAAGTACTGGTCAGAATGTAACTTTTTTTTTCTTTTTAGCTGAAGATGGTGAGGAAAGGTGATAAAAAAGTGCTATGTAGATAAGCAATAAGCAAGGGCAAAATAAAAGGAAATAGTAGTACTCCGTCTGTCTCATTTTATGGGACACACTTTCCTTTTTAGTCAGTCCCAAAAGAATGACACATTTCTATATTTTGTAATAATTTTACTTTATAAGATGATTCGCAACCACAAAAATTCTCTATGATTCGTTTTAAACCAAGTTTCAAAAGTCTTCATCCCTTTCTTAGACTCTGTGCCCAGTCAAACTAGGTTATATAAATTGGAACGGAGGGAGTAGTATTTATCACTTTTTCCACTGTGTCCACTCTTTTAACCTACTTCATCTTTCACTTATTGCCCCTCCTCCCATGAAACCCCTCAATGCCCCACCCAAATGTATAAGCGCACTGTTAGCAGTGGAAGGCAGATTAAATGCAAACACTTAAGCTGTGCTGCAAACAAGAGTCTCCTTTTAAATTCTACATTATGGTATGTGCCTTGTGAGATTAGCTTTTAGAGTCTAGGAAAAGCTCTTTTGGATGGTTGTAACAGTTGCTTGAAATCCCTGCCAAGGAATTTTTTCAAGGGTGTTCAAGATTCCAAAAAGAAAATTTTTCAAAATGTATAAAGTGGGATTTGATCCGGGGTTGTTTAGCTAAATTTGACTGCCCTTCATCACTAGGCTAGCACTATTAGTTGTGTCAAGGGTGTTCAAAATGTAATATTTAGTCATAAATAGTTAAATTTGTTGAGTCTCACATCAGATGTGGATGAGAAATTTGGTCTCCTTATATGGCTTGGACAATCCTCCTCCCTTTGAGCTAGCTTTTGGGGTTGAGTTAGGCCCAAGATCCATTTTCTTCAACATGGTATCAGAGCCAGGCCCATTCCAGTTATTCACCGATGTTGGGCCCCCATATTATCCGCGCACCAGTTGCCAAAGGCCTGGATGTGCAGGGGGTGTTGAGTCTCACATCGGATGTGGATGAGGAATTTGGTCTCCTTATATGGCTTGGGCAATCCTCCTCCCTTTGAGCTAGCTTTTGGGGTTGAGTTAGGCCCAAGATCCATTTTCTTCAACAAAATTTAACCCATGTACACGATATAATTTTTCGGCGAAGGGTGGCCAAGCCTGTAGTTGTTGAGCTGATTCTGTCTTCTCATTTCTGCAGGAGCGTAAGCCAGAGCTAACATCTGAGATAATGGCTTTCAGAGATTATCTTCTATCCTCAGCAGTTTCTGATACACTTGATGTCTGGGAACTAAAAGGTGATGATAGCCCAACTATTATTAGCATAGAACTTGTCAATATTAGAGATGAAAGCTTTATCTTCATTAAGCTAACCTTACGATCACTCCCTTGGCGGTGCTAAATATACATAACAGATTTAGGGCATCAAACTGCGCAGAGAATAGTTCATGCTGCTGATCCTTTGCAGTCTATGCAAGAAATTAATCAGAATTTCCCAAGCGTTGTCTCTTCTTTATCTCGAATGAAGGTAAAATATTTTGCGATTACCATATTTAGTATTCCACCTCTTAAAGTTTGTTCAACAAATGAGAAGCTATTAGGGATCTGATTGTTATATGTACTTTATTTTTTGCAGCTCAATGAATCTATCAAAGAGGAAATTGTAGAAAATCAGCGAATGATACCACCTGGAAAGTCATTAATGGCCCTGAATGGTGCCTTACTCAATATTGAAGATATTGACCTTTATCTGTAATGCTTTGACTTGCTGCTAAGCTATCTTCCTTTATTTCCTCCATTTTTTTCCAGCTGTGTTATCCATTTCGTATAAAATCTGTTAATATGTGCTATTGTTGAACTCTCTAGATACTGATAGAACACAAATAGATATGAATCTTCTTTAGAATTTCTTAGAGTCAGACTGATGATTTGGTTTAAACAAGGAATTAAATACTGGAAATAAAGCCCCTAGGAAGTGATCACTGATCAACATTTTCCTTCCAATAATTTTGCATATTTTACTTTGTTGTTTTGATTCCACTAGTAAGTAGTAGTAATGAAGGATGTCAATTTTCAAAAGTAACCGGTAAATTTGTTGACAGAATAAAAAAGTTTCTTGTCGATGATTCAATTTATTATTTTAACTTGATTTTACTTTTAGGCATTTCTTATGATCACCAAGGTGCTTCACTGGGAGAAGCGGAGATTGTCCTTTTCCTCTTGGTTGACTTTAAGAACTTCTGAAATTTGTTTTCCAGGTTGGTTGACATGGTCCATCAGGAGTTATCACTGGCTGATCAATACTCTAAAATGAAGGTGAAGCTCTAGAACCTTCTCAAGCAAGCTGACTAACTATCTTTAGGCCACCATATGAAAATATCTGATACAGCTGCCCTAGGTTTTGATATATCTATCTGAGATTTTCTTCTGATGCTGCTGTGAGCAAATATCTGATTTACTGAGATGTATTCCCAGAGTATGCTGCAGAAACATCTTGCCATGGAGACTAAAATGCTTCATGTGCTTTATACTGTAATTTCCACCACTAAATGAATACTATGGAGTATGGTGTTTGAACCTTGACTGTGAGTAATGCTTAGCTCATCATTTCAATTACAAAAGTCAGCTTCCTAAGATGGACATTATTACTTAAGTCGCCTCAGTTCTACTTGTCGAGAGTAGGTTCACATAGAAAGTCAGTTGGAACAAATTCATCACTTGTGCATAATATGTATTGATAGCAAGTTGTGGCAAATAAATCATTAAAATATGGGAACTCAGAGTGCATAACATTTCTTGGTACTTATTCTTTCACCCCCTATATATTTTACAGTTAATCTATTCCCAGTATGTTGGCGTTGCATCCATATCGATTTTATGACTTCATTGTTTTTATCCCAAACGTCTTGGGGGTTATTTTTTTCATAACTGTTCTGCTAAGAAATAAGCCTATCCAGTTATTGTTGCTTGAGAATTTCAGATTCCTGTTAGCACCGTGAGGAAGCTCCTTTCAGCACTGCCCCCTTCTGAGTCCAGTACATTCCGTGTTGATTTTCGCTCAGATCATGTTCATTATCTCAATAACTTGGAGGTGGACGTGATGTACAAACGTTGGCGGAGCAATTTAAACGAGGTACCTTGGTTCTCTGATCTTTGGGTTGTGCTTTTCGGCATTAATTCATTAGCTTTTCATTTTCTAACTGTTTGCACCTTTCTGCTTCAGATCCTGATGCCAGTCTACCCTGGGCAACTGCGTTACATCCGGAAGAACCTCTTTCATGCAGTTTATGTTTTGGACCCAGCCTCCATTTGTGGGCTTGAGGCAAGCTCTATCATCATGTTGAACTTAAAAAGAAAAAGTTTTGTGCTCATTTGTGTTCAGATTGGTTATGTTTTGTTGTCGCCAATCAAAAGTTCAATCGTTATGTTTTATTGCCGCCAATCGAAAGAGATAAAGTATGGGTTAACAGTTTTTCTAAAATTTGCAGACAATTGACACAATTGTTTCATTGTTTGAGAATCACATACCGATGAGATTTGGTGTGGTGTTGTACTCTACAAAGTTAATTAAGGATATCGAATCAAGGGGTGGCGAACTTCCCCTTTCTCACAGGGAGAAGGATAATCCAAGTCAAGAAGACCTCTCCAGTTTGGTAACTACTCGAATCTTCTCCTAATAAGCAGTAATTGATTGAATATGGTGATCTAGACCTTTTAACTCATTGGTCTTTGCTCTTGGCATAAGTGAAGTAACTCAATATTTACAAGTAATAACCTGTTTCTTCTGCATGATGTATAGCTTTGTATATATCATAGTTGATATGCTCGTTGCTGCATAAATTTTTTGTCTGCAACATGCTTTGATATGGTGCTTGACATATGATTATATAACATTCAACTGTGTGCTATGTTAATTGGTATTATTCAATTAAAAGTCAACTGGACCTCAACTTATAGAAGTATTTGATTGGACCCAATTTTATCTTTCTCTAAGGGCTTCGTGTAAATTACATTATGTATCAAGTTGTTCTTTTGGATAGGTAAATAGCAATACATGCATCAAGATGTTGAGACTTCTTATTACAAAAACGGGAAAACCCCTTCTACACTCTTTCTCACATATTTGGGGATTTCAGTTGGACCATAAAATGTTCAATAGGAAATGTTCGGTATTAAGTGATTCAGGTCCATATAGATGTACTACAATGCACCTACAAGGACTCGATCAATTGACCCTGTTCCTCTGATGCAAACTCTTCCATTTTGTCGACAATTCAAATTGATTATAAATGTCGCTTTTCCTTGCACCATTACAACAACGTACCCTGTGATATCCCACAAGTGGGGTCTGGGGAGGGTGGGGGTGTACACGGACCTTTCCTCTACCTTGAGTAAGGTAGAGAGGCTGCTTCCGATAGACCCTCGGCTAAAGAAAAACATTTTGAAAAAACAAGATGATTTTCCTTGAGCCATTGATGTGACATATTAACTGTAAATAGAAACTATCTTACTTCTGCTCATACCAACTATTATTTAAACGCAAGCCTACTATGATATTGTTAACCAATCAAAATATTTGCTCTTTCATATCAATTCCAGTCAAAGGTAGGCCAGAGTATACTTATTTTCGGCCATCAGTTACAGATATTCAATATCTAAGGCACCATCACGCCTGATGTTTTGACCTAGAGGCAACTTACTCCAAAATGTTATCCGTTGACGATAGTATTACTTTCTTTTAGAGCATAATTTATTAAAAGAACTCTTTTTACTGTCTTTCTTTTGTTCCATTAAGTT
Organism: Petunia secreta; assembly: GCA_029990175.1. Lineage (NCBI taxonomy): Eukaryota > Viridiplantae > Streptophyta > Magnoliopsida > Solanales > Solanaceae > Petunia > Petunia secreta. The sequence goes on along the minus strand of JARKIP010000239.1, from coordinate 389,129 downwards.
AACAGTTTTTATTTCCATTGAAGTTTCAATTTTGTCCATGATCCTATGAAATGATGGAAATTGTAATGGCTTTTTGCAGATTATTCGTCTTTTCATCTTCATTAAGGAAAATCAAGGAATTGCAACCGCTTACCAGTTCTTGAGCAATGTATGATATGAATGCTTTCAGTTCTGTACAGTGCCTGTTAATGTCATAATAAATAGGTTAAGCTTGCAGGGATCCAACTGTGTGACTACCATGTTAGTATGTCTAATGCAGCTCCAACATTAACAAATGATGCATTAAGGATTCTCTGATTTGAACCCAAAAAATGCAGAACACTTGTTTGGCTTCTGAGAGGAGCAATATCGTCTTGGCTATAATTGCTGACTGCTATTTCTTATCTGCCATGTATTCTGCCCTGATTTTTTGTGTTTCAGAAGTAATCTTTTAGTGTCTTGTGAAATCCTTTGCCTGTATCCTCCTTTAGTGAGGAAAAGTTATACTAGTATTTACTTATCAAAGAGAAACAGAAAAACTGTTCTTAATGTGTGTGAACTTTTCTCATGGCCTGCCATTGTATCGTGCCCTATTGAGCTGTAACTTGATCAGTTTCGCTTGACACTATTCATAGGTGTTGTTATTCTAGTCAGTCATATTATTCTTCTTTTTGCGTTTCAGTGCCTTTGCTAGAGTAGATGTTTGGATGTCTCCTGTAGAGACCTATATTTTTGTGTGGGTTCTCTACTTTTTGTTATGCCTCTCCTGTATAGAGTTTCCCCTACAACATCAATAGATAATGCCTCTCGTAGAAAAGTGCCTTTGCTAGTATAAAATTTTAGGACAATTACCTATCAAAGAAAAAAAAAGGGACAATTATGTCTAGAGTATCTCTGATGAGGTGTAAATATAAGGAGTAATGGTGACTAGCTCTTTTTTATTTGTCCTTTTGATGCTTTGTTCTTCTGGAGAATGGTGGTGGTTCATGTCAGGAGATGTATGGGTTTCCACTTTATAAAACTTTTTTCTTCTTTCATTTTAGTTATCCTCTCACTGTGGTAGTGTTTTTCTGGTTAATACAGATATACATGGTTAAGTAATATGTTTCACTTAGAAATGTAGGTAAACAAATTGCGGATTGAGTCAGCTGCTGAAGATCCTCCTGAAATGCACCATGTTGAAGGGGCATTTGTGGAAACACTGCTGTAAGTATAACATTCTCCAAGCACCCAACTATATGTTTGTGCTTGTTTTCCTGAGAGCTACATGCATGCATTACAATGGCTTTTCGTTCTTCATTCATGGAGTTGATGAATTGCTTCTTTCTCAATTTGTGTTGCAAAACATTTACAGCTGGTGTCTTTTTGTAGACCTCAGGCCAAAACTCCACCTCAGGATACTTTACTGAAACTTGAGAAGGAGCGTACTTTCAAAGAACTCTCTGAGGAAAGCTCTCTGTTTGTATTTAAGCTAGGGTTGGCTAAGAAGCAGTGTTGCCTCTTGTTCAATGGGCTTGTCCATGACCCTACTGAGGTATTATCCTAGTTATGCACAGATTCGAAACGCTGCAAACAAAAGTTTGGCATCTGAAGTTTTAAACTTTAAATTTGCATCTCTACTAACATTTGCGTAACCAATTCACCAAGTACATACATTGTATCAATAATTGCCTCTTTCACCATCTGCTGAAGTTTGGTTGATTCAGAAGGGGAAAAGAAAAATCTCCTATACCAGCATGTGATATGCTTCTTAGAAAACAATCATGTTGGCCAATTTCTTTAGGAAACAAGATTTGTCCTTTGATTGTTAGAGAATAAAAATCCTATTTTCTTTAAGATTTCTAGATTCGCCGAGTAATGTCATGCTCTCATGAACGGGCCTTTTCTCCATGTGCTTTGGTTGCTAAAGAAAGGTATAATTCCTATAATTTGGAATTTGACTTTGGGAAAAGGTTTAGGGGTTCTTTCTGTGCAGTTCCGATAATTAATATCCGAGATACTAATTGGCAACTCATGTGAATTTATTTCTAAATTTTCTAATTAATTGATTTCAAAGTTCTCTAAACTATATCAAGCAGAAAAATTCGTTCTCCATTGTCTGTTTATTATCTGCCATTGATATTAGAGAATTTTTTTTTTTTAAAAAAATGTTATCTGTCATTGAAATTTATTCCTAGGAGGATGAGACTATCCTATAGCATGATATAATACACCTGGAACTGTTACTGGCAGGATGCGCTTATGAATGCCATGAATGATGAGCTTCCTAGAATACAGGAACAAGTTTATTTTGGGCACATAAACTCTCATACAGACGTCCTTGATAAGTTTTTATCAGAGAGTGGCGTGCAGCGTTATAACCCACAGGTACAGTTGTTTATGTTCCCAAAATATGTTTTATCGGTAGTATTTAGTGCTTGAAATAATTGAGTACATTGCTGTGTCTCTGGTACTTAGATTATAGCTGAAGGGAAAGCCAAACCGAGATTTGTATCTCTTTCTGCTTTAATTGTAGCAGAGGGCTCATTTCTCAATGAAATCAGCTACTTGCATTCTACAGAAAGTAAGTTATACTCCGGCTAAAACTATTATTTTATATGAAACATGTTTGAGTATGTCTTTGATTTGTGTCTCCTTAACTTTGTTACAGCAATAGATGATTTGAAGCCTGTGACTCATCTTCTTGCTGTCAATATGGCGTCAAAGAAAGGGATGAGATTGCTTCGTGAAGGAATTCGTTATCTGGTAGTTCTCCTTCTCTCCTTCTCTCTCTCGATTTTTTGGTATTAGTATTGCATTCATCATCATTTAGTATTTATAAACACTGTTGGTTATTGGGAGTGAGTGTTTGGATTCTTCTGTAGATGGCGGGTACCACAACCGGTCGCTTGGGAGTGCTGTTCAACTCCATTCAGGATCCTCATTCACCAAGTTTTCTGTTCATGAAAGTCTTCCAAGTCACAGCCTCATCATATAGGTCTCTACTGATTCTTTTTATCCTTTAGCAACTGTTTATTTTCTTAATGGCTTCATTAAACTGTATTTTTACTTTCTTTATCTTGCTTTATAATGATGATTTGCAGTCACAAGAAAGGCGTTCTGCAGTTCCTGGACCAAATTTGCTCGTTTTACGAACATGGTTATATGCAGACAGCTTCGGCGGGTACTGAAAGCAGTGAGGCGTTTATGGATAAGATCTTTGAACTGGCTAATTCAAATGGATTGTCCTCGAAAGGACTCGAGTCTGCTCTAACTGGACTTTCTGATGAGAAGTTTAGAATGCACTTGAATAAGGTACCTGACTGTTGTTGCATTTACTTATTCTGTTCATCCAATGCCTTTTAAATTGCATTTAATCAAGTGTCCAATACATGGGATTGGCCAATTTATGGGAGCAAATTCCATGAGATAGAAGCTGTAATTACTTAGAATGTCATTTATCCTTTTTCTGATAGTGATCCATGCTTCTTTGGAACATTTTGAAATTATTGTGGGGACAGCACAGCAGACTTCTGCTTTGACCTACTTCATGGCTTTAGCTGTTCAATAACTAAATCCTTCCATCAATCAGAGTGCTCAATTTTTGCCAGTTAAACAAACGTTTATCATTACACCTCAGTTCTCAGATGAGATAACAAGATGACCTATTGAATTTGTGAATTCTATGTGAAAGTGTTCAGCGAGACTCCATTTATGCCAATATGAACTCTTAGTTCTAGTTGGCTGCTGTGTGGGGTAAGGTAACTATGAGATGCAGGCTTGCTGAATTGGTCTCCATTTATCTTTTATTTTTAATACATTTGCAGGTGGGAAAGTTTTTGTTTGGACAAGTTGGCCTGGAACATGGTGCCAATGCAGTTATTACAAATGGGAGAGTAAGTTTTGACTTCTGTCGATTTCATTTGGATTTCTTATGCCTCCAAGACCGATTTCATTTTTGAGATCCCATCCTCATGTTTTTCTGAGTATTGGGGTGCTTTGAAGAAACATTGTTCTTAGTTTCCTTTTGATGAACATTATATTGTTCTGTGTTTACTCAATGTTCTTTTACCTATTTGATAGGTGATTGGTTTGGTTGAAAACACATCATTTTTGAGCCAAGATTTGCAACTTTTGGAGTCTCTGGAATTCAAGCAAAGAATAAAACATATAGTGGAAATCATTGAAGACGTGAAGTGGGAGGGCATTGACCCTGATACACTGACAAGGTTTGTATTGTGCTCTTTAATGTGGGCTACTTTCTTCTCTACTGCTGATTTTGAGGACCTGCTTACTACTTTTAAGGAAAGCACTGAACTGTTTTTTCAAGTTCGATACACCTGTTTTACCATGAAACAAGCTGCCCTTCGCTTCATAAGTAAGCTATCTTTGCATACCTACAGTATAGATGATCCTACTCAAAGGAGCTACTAGATATGAATAGTGTCTTCAAGTTCCTGCAAGAATCTTCTTAAAACCGGCTTTCCCTGAAGTCAGATGATGGCATCACAACAAACTACTGTTATTAACTTATTAGTCAGTCTGTTGTACTTGTCTCATAAATGGTGTCTTCTAAGCTTTATGCCGCTGCTAGATGACATATTCCTCTGTCTGCATTAAGAAGCTGGGCCTTCTTTTGTCAATTGTATACAAGGTAGGATATTGCCATTTCTATAGGGGCCTACCTGTGTGTCGATTCTGCATTACCCGTCTTGATAACATTGTCCTTTCGGCCATATTCGCACAATTGGTTTTACTACCTAAAGATTATTCTCATAGACTGGTAGATTGGTACATTCCACTGGGTTAGATTTTTCATGAACTATTGTGGTAATTCCGCTTAATTTACTTTTAAGTTTTGACGAAGTGGTTGACCAACTACCAGCATAAGAAGTACTCCCTCCGTTTCAAAAAGGATGAACCTTTTCACTTTTTGAAAGTCAATTTGACTAATCTTTGAACCTAAATTAGTTTATATTAAATTAATATTTTCAAATAAAAATTTGCATATTCAAAAACTATATGAAAAGTACTATAATATGCAACTCTTCGCATATCAATATGATGAAAAAAATCATCTTAAATTGTTGGTCAAAGTTCATCCAGTTTGACTCTCGAAAAGCGAAAAGGTTCACCCATTCTGAAACAGAGGGAGTAATAAAGTCTATGTTTTCTTGGAATATTTTCTGTTCTTTATCATATTTTTCTGCTTCAGTTATGAACCTAGATATGTTTCAACAATTTGGCTAAGGTCATCTTCATTGAAGAAACTAGTGCGTTGCTTTGGTTATTTCTTCAATTTCAGGTTTTCCAAATTTTCTTCATTGTGCTAAAAAATTGTAATTTTTCAAATTGCAGTAAATTCATCAGTGACATTGTTATGTCCGTCTCATCTTCAATTTCTATGAGGGATAGGAGTTCTGAAGGTGCTCGCTTTGAACTTCTGGCTGCAAAATACAGGTAACACATTTTTGCCTAAGGTTGAGTTTGCTTAAGGGTTTTATAAGTTCTGAAGTTGGAGTGTACATAACGTTTCTTGATGTGCATGCTTAAAGTTCTGTCTTGGTGCAAACATACATCTATGTGTAGAGATGCTTTATCAAACAATAATATTCTGCGTGTAAATCAGCTATCCATCGACTTTATGTTGTAAACTAGATTTTGTTTCAAACAGTCCCTCTCCCTGAAAGGACAAAGAACACTTTACTTGGAGTTGCACAAATTTGGCTGCTATGTATTCTTCTTGATTTTGGAATTTTCCACTATATTGAAATCGATGTTCTTAATTGTTTTGTGGCAGTGCTGTTGTTTTAGAAAATGAAAAATCCAGCATTCATATTGATGCTGTCATCGATCCCTTGAGCTCATCTGGTCAGAAGTTGTCTTCTCTTCTTCAGCTTGTGTCGAAGTCCATTCAACCAAGCATGAGGCTTGTACTTAACCCAATGGTGAGTTAATTTCATTTGGTATGTGACGACCATAGAAGATAATCACTACTCTGTTTGAGAAAACTCTGCACTTTTCCATGATTGGGAACTGGTAGTGGAACGTCCTCTATAGTCTATACTGCATTCCACAGTGGTGAAAGGCAATTTGCAGATATCACCTAGGGGGAGTCATGGACAGGACTAATGAAGCTTTTTTAGGGGTTTCAAGATAGTTTTGTCCTTGGGCTTGGTCACATGAAAGATGCATGGCCTCAGTAGAAGGAATATTAGCCAACATCAGTGCAAGGTTTTGTGATCACATGTTGGGTGCTAGAATAAATGATAGGATTCAAAATAGGCAGCAAGTTAGGAATCATTTCAGCGATTTATCAGTTGCAAGCTTTCACTTTGCATTCTGCAATTTTTGGATTCAGAGGGCATTTATCCTCTAGTGTCTTTTTCTTTTTCTAGATCTCACATCCTTATTCAACAATTAAGGGAGGGAGAGACACAGTCCAAACTGTTTCATGTATCATCTACATATTTGGTGAATGTTCAAGCAGGTTAGGAATTATAGGAAGTCAAATATTATCCGTTGCTAGTGATAGGGAAGATGAGGCCTAGTCTGAACCTAATGAACCTTAAGCAGTCTAAGTTTTTAAGGGTGAGAGTTGGCTGGATTAAAATGTTGTTCACAATTTCTACGTCTCTTTTGTAATTAGGATACTCCAAATATGAAACTTTAATACTGGCTATCTTTCTCTTTTGTAATTAGGATACTCCAAATATGAAATTTTAAAGGCTAGAAATGGATGCTGGGAGTTGCACTGGAACCTTCTTTATTAATTATTTCATTTAGCAGGCTAAACAAATTGTATTAGCATTCAATTAAAAGTTGGCCTTTGGAATTCTTACTTAGTTTAGGTTATAACGTGTTCAATTTGCATTTTGTCTCCAAATATTTGCATGTCTTAAGGTATCTTTCCCATGTATTAATAATATGAAGCATCTCCAGTTTTTGCATGTCCAGAGGAATATTGCCTCTGTAATAATCGTATGAAGCATCTCAATATAATGTCTTTGTTGGTTAACCCCAGGCTTAAAAAATTAGCACTGTCATGTACTTGCAGAGCTCACTGGTTGATCTCCCTTTGAAGAATTACTACAGATATGTTTTACCAACACCGGTATGCCGGAGCGACTTGCTTTTTTAAGTCTTCAATCTTTTTTTTCCCTGACAATTAAGTCCTTTAGGGATGTTGTGCTCCCTGTCTCATTTTGCTTATTTTGCAGGATGACTTTAGTAGTACAGATTACACCATTTATGGTCCCAAAGCATTTTTTGCTAATATGCCACCGTCTAAGACACTGACTATGAATCTCGATGTTCCCGAGCCATGGCTTATTGAGCCTGTTGTTGCTGTGTAAGTATTTCTAAAGATTATGGGACTTATTGCTAATAACATATATGCCAGGCTACTTAGTCATGTCTAATATCTGCATAATTTTGCAGCCATGACCTAGATAATATGTTGCTTGAAAACCTAGGAGAGACTAGGACACTGCAAGCTGTGTATGAACTTGAAGCACTTGTCCTAACAGGTACGTGATTATACTCCATTTGATGTAATCACTTTAATAACCTGATAATTGAAATAGTGGCTAAAGAAGAACAATGCCTTGGTTCCACTGCGAATGAGTTAATTTGTTCTAGTTTCTAAATCCAGGTCATTGCTCTGAGAAGGATCATGAGCCTCCGCGGGGCCTTCAGCTGATCCTTGGCACTAAGAGTACACCACACTTGGTTGACACACTTGTCATGGCCAATTTGGGTTATTGGCAAATGAAAGCGTTTCCTGGAGTTTGGTACCTGCAGCTTGCTCCAGGTAGAAGTTCAGAGCTTTATGCTTTGAAAGAAGATGGTGATGGTGGTCAGGAGACAACTTTGTCAAAACGGATCACTATAGATGACTTGCGAGGTAAACTTGTTCATATGGAGGTGATGAAAAAAAAGGGCAAGGAGCATGAGAAACTGTTGGTTTCTACTGACAATGATAGCCCTTCACAAGAGAAGAAAAAGGTGATGTGTTGCCCTTTTTAAAATTTGTAATACATTTTCCTTTAGAGAGAATTTTATTATGGGTATGTAAGTCTGAAAAATTGTGCCTTTTGGAATACTAACTTTCTTGTATGCAGGGAAACCAGAACAGTTGGAATTCTAATATTCTTAAATGGGCTTCTGGATTTATCGGTGGCGGTGACCAGTCAAAGAAGAGTAAAACCACTCCAGTGGTAATTCCTCAAGTTTCACTCTCAAGTATGATAAATCATCGTCATCGAGTAAGTTAAAGAGAGAATTCTTAAACTGTTTTCTGTTTGCCAAGACGCAGGTAACGGGTGGTCGTCATGGGAAAACAATCAACATATTCTCTGTTGCTTCTGGACACTTGTGAGTTTCCTGTTATGGATTCATCTTTTATCCAGCTGCATTTTTATGCTTCTTATGTGGCCCCCACTTCTTTCTTGTATGATGTTCACTCCCTGTCCTATCCCTTTCTTTCCTCTCTTATAGGTGTGTTTGGTATGGGGGAAAATGTTTTCTTATTTTCCATGTTTTGTTGGCTTAAATGCTTTGGAAAATATTTCCACAACTTATTATTTTCCTCCAATTGGGGGAATTTTTTTCCCTAAAGCACAGGCAAACCCTAACCCATACCCCCTGCCCTCCTCATCCCCACCTCCACCCCTTGCCACAACATTACCCTACTTTCCTAACCCCCACGTCTCCACACCAACCACCTCCACCCCCTAACCCCCACCCCACCCTATAATCAGAAACACTGCATTTTTTATGCCGGCTACGGCAAACCCTAATCTCCATTTCTTCGACCTCGTCGTCGGCCATGGTGCCGGCGCCAGCAACGCCAAACCCTAATCTTGATTTTCGGCCTCGCTGTTGGCCGCCCCAACAACTGCATCCTCGCTTGCATCCACTGCCTCCATTCGCCGGTATCTCTCACGCCTTTCAACGCCGTAACTGCCTAAGACCTCCAATCTTGCCGCTTCCTTTTCCTAGTCCCTCTCCTCAACGAATTCCAATCTGCTGCAGTCGTGAAGGTCACCATCGATTACATTGGCGATTCATCTCGACATGACTACAGATTTTGTGGTCGAAAATGACATTGAGTAAGGGTGGGTGGTAGGGAGGTGTTTGGGGGTGAAGGGAGGGGGTGGTTGGGGTGGGTGAAAGGAAATCTTTTTTGTTACTATTTTGCTACCAAACACTAGAAAATAAGTAAGAAATCATTTTTTTCCAAATATTTTCCTTCGTGCCAAACACACCCCTAATGTTATCTTTTTCTTTTCTAACAAGAAAAAGAACCCAAGAAAGAAAACAAAGTCTTACCTCTGTGGTGATTTTTTTTTTTTTTTTTTTTTTTTGGGATAAAGTAAATAATTTTATTCATGAAAGGACCGAAAAGAAGTCTTACCGCTGTGTTAATTGTATCTTTACATGCCTAGAGTTTATTTCGGCTAGTTATATTGTTTTGGTCAGACTTATCTTTTACTTATCAAAAAAGAAATAAAAAGAAAAAAGTTTAGGTCAGACTTTAATATTCTCGCCTGCTTTTTTCTGCTTCTTTTGTTCATATCTTTCAGTATCTAACAGCTTTAAGATGTACTTTGCAGATATGAACGCTTCCTAAAAATTATGATACTAAGTGTTCTGAAGAATACTCAGCGGCCAGTGAAGTTCTGGTTTATAAAGAACTATCTCTCTCCTCAGTTCAAGGTTCTCTAACTTGCGTTCTTCACAATTAGTTCTTTCTAGCAGCTTGTTAGAGTATAACGTTTACGTGTTGAATTTATGAGAGATGTTGTTCTTTTAGGATGTAATTCCGCATATGGCTCAAGAATATGGCTTTGACTATGAATTAATTACGTACAAATGGCCTACATGGCTGCACAAACAAAAGGAGAAACAGAGAATCATTTGGGCGTATAAAATTCTGTTTCTTGATGTCATTTTCCCCCTGGCGTTGGAGAAGGTATCCATTGTTTTTATTTTCTCTTTTTCCGGAACTCAATAGATTATGCCTACTAGATCATGGTTTTTCTTACTTGTAAGCTTATAGTCGTTTGAAGTTCTGTAATGTCTTATCTTGCAGGTTATATTCGTAGATGCAGACCAAATTGTAAGAACTGACATGGGAGAACTTTATGACATGGACTTGAAGGGGCGGCCTCTTGCGTATACACCATTCTGTGACAACAACAGAGAGATGGATGGCTATCGTTTCTGGAAACAAGTAATGGCATTTCTTTATGTTATTTCACTTCTTTTTTCTGCTTTCACTTATTTGTCTATTTAGCTGAGAACTAAACTACCCGTTAGCTGTTCAGGGTTTTGCATTTTCTTACTCAGTTGTACCTCAGTTGTTCGTTAATGTTCTTTGTATTTATTAAATAGGGATTCTGGAAGGAACATTTACGAGGAAGACCATATCATATTAGGTATTATTAGCTTTTATAAATGAAATTGCATAAAGAGTACTTGTAATTATTTGAAAAATGAACAAGCTTTCCATGGTGAATGCAATCTGCAGTGCTTTATATGTTGTCGATCTGCTCAAATTCCGGGAGACTGCTGCAGGAGATAATTTACGAGTGTTTTATGAGACCCTGAGCAAGGATCCAAACAGTCTTTCCAATCTGGATCAGGTGAGTTAATGCTTTTGTTCTAATCATTGCTTTCTGCAAGTGTACGCGGTGAAAGTTAATATTTTTCATGTTATCAGATATCTTTTCATTGAGCTTCTTCTTCATTTCAGATTAGAGAACTTACGAAACATAGAAATCATTTGTTTTATTTAGATAAATGGAGGAGACTGTTTAACTCTTTTATCCTGTTAGACCTGCGGAAGCCTAGGTACCTTTATTTTCATCTGATATTTTATAACTCAGACACTTCTGTTTTTGTACGATCTGTTGCATAGTGATATCAGTGGTGATATTCAGGACGTATTATAGGTAAATGGACAACCAAGTAGACCTACTATGAGTTTGTCGATGACAATTTACATGCATAGTGGGGTAACATTAGGAATTTGCCCCAAGTTTTCTGCAAATTTTCTCAAGTTAACCATTAAAGTAGGATTCCTGACAAATTTTCTTTACTTCTTATGTTTCAATATAAGTGGTCGAGACGTTCCTACCAATCTGATGGTGTCCATTTTTATAATAATTATAAAGCCCTTTTATTTATTGTGTTATTACTGACAAAAACCCTTTTACCTCAGGATCTTCCAAACTATGCTCAGCATACTGTACCTATCTTTTCGCTCCCACAAGAATGGCTTTGGTGTGAGTCATGGTGTGGTAATGCTACAAAGCCTAAGGCAAAAACAATAGATCTTTGCAATAATCCCATGACAAAAGAACCCAAGCTCCAGGTAATTACTGAAACGATTCACCTCCAACGTTTCTATGGTTTCGCATTATCAACCCCTCTTTTTCTTGCACTCTGTTTGTATTGTCTGCTCCACCTCCTTGTTTATCTTGTAGGGCGCCAAGAGGATTGTAGCTGAGTGGCCAGAACTCGATTATGAAGCAAGGCGCTTTACTGCAAAGATCTTGGGTGAAGACTTTGAGCCCCAAGAACAGACAGCAGCTTCAGCTGAAACACAAAAAAGTGTTAGTGATACTCCATTAGAAGACGAGGAAGCAAAGGCAGAACTGTAAATTGATGCTTGGCAAGTATTCCCGATTCTTTTGACACCTGCACATCAGATAGGTGTTATCTGGTTACTCTTGGTTGCAACTTAGCTTCCATGGTTAAAGAGGCAGTGATTTTGTATAATGAGTTTAGGTTTAGATGCTCATTGAGCTGCCAAAAGAATACCAACTATTATGAAGCAATTTTGTCATTCGCCCACCTACTTGCCCTCCTCTAAGTGGAGAGGCAGACTTGACATCTCATATGGATAGATAGTTACAAAAGATAGTTGTTGATAAAGACACGGTAATATCTCAAATATATTCTTGATTTCTGCAGAGATTGGACAATTAGGGAAACATAGACTAAGTTTCATTGTTAGCATTCTGCAATTTTGATATGTAATATTAATGTCAAGTATATTGCAGTCAATGAAAGGCTCGACCAGTGAATTACTCCACCCCACCCCCTCTCCCAACTACTCATAAAGTACTTACGGGTCGTTCGGTTGAGATAGAGTTTACGCGGGTATTAATAATGTACGTATTAGCAATGTGTGTATTAGTAATGTGTATATTAATAATGCGGGTATTAATAATGTGGGTATTAGTAATGTAGATACTTATTGTCATACAAACCTCGAAGAAAGATTGATATACATGCACGAGAAGACGAACTTTGTATCCACCGATTGATCACTGAAGAATTGTAATATCTTCTCTTCGTTCTGCTTCTAGTGTGCTTAGCTTTGTTCTGGTCTTTCTTCTGTTCTTTCATTTATTTAGGTTAGAATGATACAAAGGCTATTATGTAAAGAGAGAGTGAGCGCATATTTGTCATTTTGTTATTTCAATACCCGCATAATTAATACCCGTATTATTATTTCACTTTTTATTCCGCATAAAATAATATATAGATTCCCTCATTAAGTTATGCGGGCATTATATATAAGAGTGTAACCAAACGTGGTATTAATTTTATACCAAAATATTAAAATCTCTCCAAACTAACCAAACATGGTACCAACTTAGTGTTGGATTTTGTGCTGGTATTATTTTAATACATAGCCAACCAAACGACCCCTTAGGGTTCGTTGGTAGCAATTGATTTTATACAGGTATTAATAAGGATTTTTTACATAAAACTACAAGTTTTAGAGCTTAATTACCAAACATAGCAACATTTTAGTAAAATTACCCTATATAGAGGAAAACACAAGATAATTACAAACATACAAAAAACATAACAATATTTTTTCATAACATATCAAACCATTACATTCTTCCTTCTATTTTCTCCCATATCACTTTTGCTCCTCCCATTTCCCATTTTTTCACTTTTCCTTCCATCATTTCCCTCCAATTTCACTTTTACTCCTCTCATTTTCCTCAATTTCACTTTTCCTCATCCATCCTCAATGTATCTCATTGAATCTCACTATTTCTGCACCGTATCAACTATTTTCTGCACCGTATCTAACTGTTTCTGCACCGTTTCAACTGTTTCTGCAGCACCGTATCTAACTGTTTCAACTGTTTTTGCACTGTTTCAAATTATTATAGCACCGTTTCAGACCGTATCATACCGTTTCAACGCCGTTTTAGACCGTATCAGATTGCTTCAACAGTTGTTTCAGATTGTTTCAACGCCGTTTCAGACCGTATTATACTGTTTGAACATCGTTTCAGACTGTATCAGACTATTTTAAACTGTATCAACCCCCCATTTCAGACTGTTTCAACAGTTGTTTCAGATTGTTTCAACGTCGTTCAGACCGTATCATACTGTTTGAACATCGTTTCAGACTGTATCAGACTATTTTAAACTGTATCAACCCCCCGTTTCAGATTATTTTAAACTGTATCAACTCCGTTTAAACTGTATCATTCTATTGTTTTTATTGTTTCTGAAAAAAGTAATTAAACTTGTGCTTCTATCAGGTTGTTTCAACAACTATTTTAGATTGTTTCAATATTGTTTCAGACTGTGTCATACTGTTGCAACGCCATTTCAGACCGTATCAGACTGTTTCACCAACTGTTTCATATTGTTTCAATGTTTCAGTGAGAAGACAGAAGAACAAATAGAAGAACTACATAATCAAGTGGCAAAAATATACGATATCAAACCTAGTAATAATAAACGAAACATCTTGATAAACAAGTTTAAGCAAAAGACAAACAGAAAGAAAGTGTCAAGAAATCCAAGTAGATCTTGGCCAAAAATTCAACAACAATGTCACAAAAATCCAAACCAAAAGAAAGAAAAATGAAATACAAGCAACTATTGCAACTGGAAAATCACAGTAGCAGTGATGAATGATGCCCAATTCTCATCCCCAAGTCTCACAGTAGCAGTAAAAAATTGAATATTGTTCCTGTACTACATATATATAACTGAGATTTGTAAAGTAGAAATGTATATCAACAGAGACTCCGTTAAGTCCCAAAGCAGATCGAACAATCAAACAAAACTTTGATTCCTCTGATGAGACAGCGGTGGAGTGGAGGAGCGACGCCAGGTCCTTTTTCCGGTGAGAGAGCTCTGGTAGCATCATTGTTGCTTCGCCTTCCATCACTGTTGCTTCGCCTTCTCTTTTGCACTTTTTTTTTTGCTTCAATAACAGACCAATCGAAGGCAGAGGAAGAGAAACAAAAGGGTCACCGGCGATGGGAGCTCTGAGCGACCGGCGATGGGAGTTCACCTCCGCCGATAGTGTTCTCTCTGTTGTATGTTTGGTTTAGGATTTGTAGGAAATGGGGGATGACGGCTGGGTTTGGTTGGGGGGAGTGGAGAAAATGTTTTAGGGTTTGTAGAAAAGTGGGGTAAGTGTAATTATTAAAAATAAAATGTTGTAAAAAATGTGTTAGGAAAATATTGCTATGTACTGTAATTTGTAAAATATTGCTACTTTTTTGTAATTAAGTGTGAAAATTTGTATATTTGTGTAAAAACCCCTATTGATAATGCAGGTATTAGTAATGCGGGTCTTAGCAATGCAGGTATTAGGTAAAATTTTCACCCACATGCCACTTGTCACTGGTATTTAGTTTGAAGCCACTTTTTTTTATTGGTCTTACATGAGAGTCCACGTTTTTGAACTTCAATCTTTGTGGGCTGAAATTCAAACCTTGTGGGTTGAACTTCATGGCTAAATTATGACATTTCAACTTCAATCTGTAAGGGCTGAACTTGAAGGTATAAATGCGTAAACTTCAACCCTTGTGGGTTGAAGTTGAACTTCAATCCTTGTGGACTGAACTTGTGTGAAGTTCAATAAAAAAGAATTGAAATTCCAAAAAGTGGTCTCTCATATAAAATCAATAAAAAAAAGTGGCCTCAAACCAAAGACCACCACAGAAGTGGTCTTTGGTGCACTTCGCCCAAGTATTAGTAAGGAAAATGTATGTATTAGTAATGCAGGTATCAGCTATGCAAGCATTAATATAAGGATTATTTCTTGAATCATTAATATATTACAAATTATTATACAATGCTATAATTTAAAATATTTAGTTATCTCCTTCAATAAATTTAAAAAATATTCTTATAATTAATAGGGTTAGTTTTGTCATTTTAAATTTTATTACATGTATTGTTAATACCCACCTTACTAATTCCACCTTCTATCCTGCATTAAAATAATACATAGATTCCTGCATAACTTATGCGGGTATAAACTATGCGGAAATCAAAATTTTGAACCAAACATGGTACAAAATAATACAAGTTTCAATGCAAGGATTATTTTTCCAAAGGGTGCAACCAAACATAGTATTAGCAATGCAAAGTTCAATACGGATACTACACACTATAATACATGCTACCAAACGACCCATTATTGTTATTGCAGAATGAAATTAATCAAATGGAGATAGCAAAAATACAAATTATGTATCACCACTCCCTAGCCCTATTGCTTTTCCAAAATATTACGACCTCTTCTCAATGGATGATTTAAATTACCAAACTTTGTAATCATTCTTCTTGCTATCAGGGGCGACTCAGTAAAAATCGGAGGCCATAAACCAAATCTTAATAAGATGTTGTAATTTTTAATAACATTAATGGATGTTTCTAATTAGAGTGTATACTCGATAATTTGTTAAAATGCAAATCTATACATTTTTTTTTCTCATAAGTTATTTCTTTAACTTAATTTAAATAGAAAAATATACACTATTGATTCAGATAATAGAGTTAGTTTTAAAAAAATTTCAAGTTTTATATAGTAGGACTTTGTCTAATATTTAATACTTTGAGTTAAACTAATCAAAACTTTATATACATCACCGAGATTATCGGCAACTAGAACTAAAGTAATTAAGCAAATGAGTAGTCTTTGATTAATGAGGGCCTAAAGCAGTAGCTTTAATTGCAAGTCTCCTCAGTAGCAAGTAGAAAGCATCTGAATTCAAAATATTCAACAAATTTTTCTTATGTCACGGCACTAAGATCAATCAATTTATTTAATGTCGTTTTTGAAAATCAAAATTTCTTTTATAAGATCTAGTGTTACTGGATGTCTAGCTTCCCCTTTGGTTGATGTTATTCTTGTTTTAATGTTCCTTCTAATGACTTGTGTGAATTGTAGCCTTATCGGTGAAACAACATATATACATGCACCTTCCAACGATGTAATTAATTTCCAAGTTACTCCATCATTATTGTTAGACCGTGAAGAAGTACATGTCTGGTTGTGTCTTTACAATTTAGTTCATTTGAAAATGACCCTGCAAGTAGACACTCTTTGTGTTCAAATAAAAAGTCTACCAAAATATCTATAAGTTTTTGAATAAACTAAACTTAATAGAACACAATATCCTAGAGTTTTGAACGAATTGAAACAAAAAAAACTTAAGGACACAATGTGCTGAAGTTTTGAATTGGAAAACTGAAATCATAACACAGAACACAATGTAATGAAGTGTCGAACAAAATGAAACAATAGACTTAAAAACTGAAAAACTGAACTTTAGGTATAGTATTCGAAAGGTTGTGCTCGCTTGTTTACATTGTGGCTGAGTGTTAAATACATTACAAAATAGTGGCCAAGTCATACCTACTGGTCCTTACAGTGGCTACCTGGTGTCATTTCCCAACGTTATTTGACGTAATTTTCCCATAAAAGGTCTGTCGACTTGGGCCCTTTGAGATTTCTTTCAAGATTTAAGCAGATTGATGCAATCTAAAAATCACTGCAATCTTGAACTCAGTGACATATTGATTCAGATTATAACATGCTAGTCAAAACTCAATAGGAGGGAGATACAGAGAGAGGAGAGGTAAAAAGGGATTGCACGACACTGCATATAAATAGTCTAAAATTAATGCATCAGTTTCTAAAATGGTGGATTTGTCAAGTTAAAGACTTCAAACTAAGGCAATGGCCCTTAGGATTGTGACATCGCATTTACTGCAAGTTGGGGGAACAAATCGAATCAAACCGATAAACCAAACCGGAAAAAAAGCCGACTCATGGTTTGGTTTGATTTGGTTTGAAAATAAAAACCGACATATTTGGTTTGGTTTGGTTTTACGAAAAAAAAATCGAACCGAACCGACATTTTATAAATATTATTTTTTAGTATTTATATATAAAAAATACTTATTATGAACCTTTTTATATATAATTTTGAACTTTTTTATCTTGTCTTTTTGACAATTTATAACATGGGCTAATAAGTTTTAATAAAATCATCAAGTTAGCCCAAACTTGATAATATTTACTATCGTATAATATCTTGGTATTCTCTCTCGATAATATTTTAGTTTTCTAATTTACATATATCACATTTCATTGTCTTATTAAGATGTATATATAATTCTTCTTGATGTCTAATTGTCTATAAATAACATACATAAATATTTGAAATCAACATATTTTTGTTGTAGAGACTTTAACTATAAAAACTCAAAAAAAATTGAGAAAACTGAAAAAATCGAGATCGAGAAAACTGATTTTATGTTGGTTTGGTTTGTTTTAAAAATTTGAAAAAACGATATATTTGGTTTGGTTTGGTTTGGTTAACATTAAAACCGAACCAAACCACTCTATGTTCACCCCTAACTGCAAGTATAATTTATTGTGATGCATGTAATTTGTCTTTTATGTCCCCGAGAGATTAAAGAAAAGTGTCAAAGAGGATGTATAGTAACATCTTTTTAGTGACTTGATTAGAAGCTTGTCGTCCATGGATACAAATTTCAATAGTACTACTTCCTAAACCTTTGTATTTGAAGCCGTGGTACGCCGACACTCACTTTCGATGAAAGAAATTTTTCATCAAATGTACAGCGACAAATTGACTTCCTTCACTTATTGGCTGAAGTTATTTTTCTTATCACTATATTTTTAATTTAATATTAATCTTCAATAAACACTCTACACTATTACTAGTCCTTAATAGTTATCTCTTATTTGCTAACTAATTTTTCTTTTTAATCACTAACAAAACCCCGTATAACGTAATTCCACGAAAAGATTTTCCATAGAATTAAACTTCTCCAAGTCAAAAATATTCCCCTTCTTTAATTATCAAAGCTTAACTTATTCTAAGTATTTTATTGTTGGTTTTTTTTCCCACGTTGCTATGGTGCGGGTTAAACCAGGAAACGTTCTCTTCCTTTTTGGGGTTATGATGCTTTGACAAAAATTAACTATTTATTCCTTTTTGACTAAGAGAATCTTATTTTTTGCGAAAAGATAGTCTCATTATTCTCCTCTTGACAAAAATAAATAAATAAATAATCATAAGCAGTCTTGATATAATATACTAATATGTTACATTGTCTGCTGAATATATATAGTACTTACAAATTTAGGCTTATGAACGTGGCCAGACTTGATTAATGAATATGCTAATATACTTTATCCCATTCTATGGAATTGAATGGCTCATAGAGTATACTAAGTCGTTTTTCAAAGAGGGTTAGCAAGAAAGAGAGTCCAAGACTCGAAGTCAAATTCATACATCCCGTGTGTTGGACTCTCATTTAATAATTGTTATATAAACGGAATGCATGGTAGTGGTAATATGTAAGTCGCTTGAAGATGACATATATTAAAACCTCTAGTCTAGAAGAATAAAGAATGAAGTAAAAAATCAGCAAAAGATACCATGCAATATTATATATGGTGTTGATACATCATAACGACCCTATCAAAGTTGGCAGACCAAATACCAAATTTCACTCAGCGACTGTTTTGGAAGTAAACTGTAAACCTAATTTGTCTCTAGCCATGATGATTGGTTTACTCCTTAGCCCAATGCCTACCCTATCGGCCAACACCCCCCCCCCCCCCCACACACACACACAAAACAAAAAGAAAACGAAAAAAAATAAAAGCAGAAAGAAAAATTGTTTTCTCTATGCAGGCATAAATTAAAATTAAAGTCTTGAGCATGTGTTTAAATCACTGAATTAGCATATCAAGATTACCATTTCAGAGAAGTTAAATACTACTTATTGTTTTTAGCAGCCAACGGGTCTATTAAGTATACATATTTATACATGCATAGATACCATAGCTTGTACACCTATTACATTGAATTGAACGAGACTTGCATGCATAAAATGAATGGACTTCAGTGATTGATTTATACTAATGGAGTGTAGATTGTTATTTTATTGTAGCAATTTGACCTGTTATAGCAGTTTAGGTACCACTTTTATCATATTACTGGCTAATACTTCTCATATACAGAGACTTAATAGCTATAATGACTTTATAAGTAATTTGATTGTACAACTATTTGGGCATTGCAAGTGTATTCACATCAAACTCAAATTCGTGAATTATATTGTATTCTTAAAGTGCCACCTAATAAAGAATCTTGCATATAGCAGTGAGTATTAGCATTATGCACATCAATTCATCTCATATAAGACATGTACCAATATTTGTCTTGTACAACGAAAAAATCCTTACATGTCAACATGAAATGCATCATGTGTTCATAAAATAATGCAAATAATGTCAGGAACGTTGTAGTACATGTGTGTCGATATCTTGAAGAAAAAGTGTGGGTTGAGCAGGGCCCTCTATGCACTAATTTACATATAGTAGGACATAATATCACATCTCCAACCATCTGATTTATATTTAATGTCTATCACAACTAAAAATTCAATCAAAGACACTACCTAGCCGACCACCAAAAGTTATAATTAATTATAATATTTTCATATTTCATTAGAGGTCTTGAGTTTGAGTCCTAACAATGGAATTGGCTCTGATAGAAAGTGAATTATTCCAAAGGTAGCTAGGACTTTATGCAAATTGGGGTAAAACAAACCCATACGGATACCAAACTTTGGAGGAAAACTTTTAAAAAAAATAAAAAATAGTAACACTATGCAGCTAGGTGAAATTTCGCACTTGAGCAATTTTGCTATAGCATCTTTCAAAGGTCACTTCTGACATAAATATAGGACCACACCATCAACAGCATGCAGGTCCACATTCCATTCTTTCCTCGCACACCACAATTTATCACCTTGTATGATCCCCTACAATAGTTGTACTTTCTTTTTCCAACTCTTCTCTTGCAATTATTCATCTAACTTCATCAACTCACTAGTACGATTTTAGCTTTTTTGCTCATCTCTTTATTAACATCGACATATGCAAGTGAACTATTCATCTTTTGGGGTACACAGTAGCTCCACAAACATGATAATAATTGAAGATAACCAGCAGAAAAAAGACCAACATGTGAAACATAGTGAAGATGATAGCCACGGCAGTAGTAATTCTGGTAATTCAGATGATCTTAGTCTCAGGAACTTGTCAAAGCTCATTCTCCCTCCTCTTGGTTCCATTGGTTATAACCAGAATCAAACTCAGCAGAAAGGCATGACTATCACCCCTATGGATACAAGATACAGGTCAGTAAAACGAGTTTAACTTCTATACTCCGACCATACAAATAATATACACACACTCTCTGGTCATCTATCTAGCTAGTAGAACCAGTGGAGGAAACTTATTTGTTAGCCATTGTAGATCACATTTAAGTGATGAAAGAGACACATACAAGAAGTGGCAAGTGGTTGTTACCAGCTTGGTAATTCTACCCCAACCACCCCGGCCTAGCTCTTTTCTTGTTTCTTGATTTGGAAACTATTCTCGTGACAACCCAAAGAGTTAATAATCTCTCTCTCCCTAATAAAGAGAAAAAAGGGAGTTGCAATCTAAGAAGAAAGGAAGGCGAATTAATTGTAGACTAATCATGAACCAACGTCACTGAAAATCACTCCCGTTAGTTAATTATAGTGATTAAAATAATCGTGGTCCTAGGGTAAAAGTTTCTATTTCTGTTTATACTACAATTTTAATTTGTACTAAACAACTGATCTAAGTGTGGATGAATATGCAGGTGTTGGGAGACACTAATGGTACTAATGGTGGCTTATTCTGCATGGGTATGTCCGTTTGAGATAGCATTCATGCACTCCAATCCAAGCAGAGAGTTATACATTGCAGACATCGTTGTTGATCTCTTCTTTGTTGCTGATATCATATTAACATTCTTTGTTGCCTATATTGATTCAACTACTCAGCTTCTGGTACGTGACAGGAAGAAAATTGCTATCAGGTTCGTATACTTACTGATTTAATTTATATATAGTATATATATACTAGCAATGCATAATTTCTTATGAAATCAGTAACATAGTGTAACATGTTACATGTGATTACAGATTAGATATTAATTAATTGGATTTTTACACTTTATACCCATGAAATTTAAAGTATTAACAAGTCATACCCATTAAAAATTACACTACCCATAAAACTAAAAGTATTTACCCTACCTACCCATTTATTATTGTATACCTTTGTTATGCCTTATAGATATATACCTTGTATACTGCATAAATTATGGTATACAAGTACCATTTATTACTGTATACATTTGTTATACCTTATATATGTATACCTTTATGGTATACTGCATAAACTATGGTATACAAGTCTGGATGGATAGAGTGGAAAATAATTTAGTGGGTAAATCGGGTAATATTTGAAAGTAGTGGGTAGTGGCTGTAATTATTTTAAATTTTATGAGTATTTTTGTAAGTGTCTCTTAATTAATTAAGTTATATACACTTAATATTTAATTAACATAAAAAGTCATCAATAAATTTCTTTTAAATAAGATGATTTTATGTACATTCTTTTACCTGCAGTGCATAAAACTTGAACTAATTCCTTTATTTTTCATTTTTTTTTTCTTGATGGACTGCTTTGGAGTTTATAATCAATTTTAATTAGTCATTTCCTACTTTATTTAACATAACGTGACTCATGAACCCTCCGTAGACACACCCTTCATCAAGACAGAATTTTAGTATCAAATACCAATAAGCAAGATGTAAATAATTTAATTATTTTACTAAGTACACAATTCACAAAGTCGCGAAATGGTATTTCAATTTGTAGGAAATGATTTTATCAAGTGCAGGAAAGGCGTCGGTTGGCCTGAAAAAGTTTTGACCTACTTGTATCACGCACAAACAAAAGCACTAATTAAGATAATTACTTCAATCATTAGGAAATAATAGCTTCTTTATTACTCCATTAAGCAAATCCAAAAACCTGTGTAGGTCCAACCATACCTCTAGTATGCCTCGTTCATGATTTTCTTGATGCACACGTAGAATTTTAGATTTTCTTTTTTCTATTTTTGTAAAACTCTAAAGAATCCGGAAAAAAAAAAGATTTTCCGAATACATCAAGAATATTTGTATGAGAGGTTGTTTAGTCATGCACACTTATAGAAAATTTGACCCGTCTTTTTTTAATCGAAGAATATATATAAAGAACCGGGAACTTTTAATTCTATAAAATAGATATTATTCCTTATCATCACGAATGAAAATTGTGATGGCAAGTAGATTTGATCCTCTCAAAGAAATGTGTGTCTTCTCACCTAGCAGCAAGACGTTGGGTACGTAGAAGTACTCTTTTCTTTTGCATAGTAAAGTGGAAGCCCCATAACTATTTCTACTTTTCATTTGCCAAGATTAATTGGTAGTTAAATGATCACATGGTATCAAAATATTCTTTGATTCTTTACCAAATTTGACACAAGATTATATACGAAGTACTCCCTAATTTTGTTCACAATCATTTCCCCACCTCGACCCAACACAAGGTTAAATATTAGAATAGAAATATATAGCTTTATATTCAGAATCCCCTTTAGTTTCCACTTTGAGAAATTGGCATAATGCCATAATCTTTCTGACTTTAATTTATAGATCTCCGAGCAACCAAACAGCAAAATGAACCATATGACAATTAGGATTAATCTTGACCTGCCAAGTAGTCCACCGATAAAGCTTCGGAGTATTTTGCGATTTTAAAATATCATTTTATAAAAGAATATTTAGTTTATGGTTAAAGCATAGCGAGTTGAAAGAGTCAAATCTTTATACTAAACTTTCCTGTCCTTTTTTAAATTCATAGGTTCTTTTGCCATATAATAGAACATTTTATTGAGAAAAAGGTAGAATAAGGGAAAATATGTACTATATTTTATGGTTATGAAGATTAAAAAAAGCTTCACAGTTAATTAAATTGAGTGTTACTTGTTCATTAATGTTAGTATCAAGCTATCCACTTAATCCACCTTTTAAATGAAGTATAGTCCAATTCACACAGCCACTTATATGTAGACAAGGCTAAACAATTATCTGCACCAATCAAATTAATGAAGTTAACCTTAATAGTTAACAATTAAACTTGAAATGCATAACATAAACTTAACCTTGAAAGACAGATATCTTTACATTTACTAATATTTATAGGTTAAGACCCGGTTATAGTAAGTGTTTACGTAGAAACAAGATGATGTAGAGTAGTTGTGCAGTAAGTTCTGCATTAAAGCATGTGATAATGATTTATGATGAATACAGATACCTATCAACATGGTTTCTAATGGATGTGGCCTCAACCATACCATTCGACCTTCTTGCCTTGTTGTTCACTGGCAAACACCAAGCTGCTCTCTCTTATTCTGTTCTAGGAATGCTCAGATTTTGGCGACTTCGCAGGGTGAAACTATTTTTTACCAGGTCTCTTTTCTTTTTCATTTTACTGATGGTATTTCATTGTTATTGGTAGTTATTACTAGTACTATTTTATACACTTGACATATTAGGACCCGTTTAACCATTTTAAAACTATTACACTTTCTCTTTAATGCATTGGCAGGCTCGAAAAGGACATGAGATTCAGCTATTTTTGGGTCAGATGTGCTAGGCTTCTATTTGTAAGTACTAAAATAAGAAAGAGTTTTAACTTCTAACACTGATAATGTATAAGGATTTGCACATTATTAGAGTCCTTTAATCTGTTGTAGGGTGGTTACCTTTAACTAAGAAAAGTAATACTACTTCAATTTGTTAAGTTGTTTCCTAAATTCCACAAGGTCACTGGTATGTAACAGGTAACACTATTTTCAGTGCACTGTGCTGCGTGCCTCTACTATTTGCTGGGTGACAGATATTCCAAAAAAGGAGATAGTTGGTTAGGAGCTATGAATCCAAATTACAAGGAGATAAGTATTTGGAATAGGTACATTGCAGCTATGTATTGGTCCATTACCACCATGTCAACAGTTGGATATGGTGACCTCCATGCTGTCAACACTTTGGAAATGGTCTTCATTATTTTCTACATGCTCTTCAATCTTGGCCTCACTGCTTATATTATTGGTAATATGACCAATTTAGTTGTTGAAGGAACTCGTCGCACCATGGAATTCGTAAGCTCTCTGCTTTTCTTTGCATTGACATTGTATAAACCGGGTTCTAAAAAATGTTTCATTATTAGTGGTAGATCCAACATACGTGTACAGTTATATATATGTATAGAAAAATTAATCAAATTTTAGATGTACGTAGATATTTTTTAATATGAAGTTCAATATTTTCAAATACTGGATCCGCCTCAGTGAATTATCGTTAAACAAATTTAGTGCATGTGAAATGAAAATGTCAATTTGTCATGGTATGTTGCAGCGAAATAGCATTCAAGCAGCATCAAATTTCGTGTGTCGAAATAGGTTGCCTCCAAGATTAAAAGAGCAAATATTGGCTTACATGTGTCTAAGATTCAGGGCAGAGAGCCTAAACCAGCAGGAATTGATTGAACAACTTCCTAAGACAATCTGCAAAAGCATCAGGCACCATTTGTTTTTGCCAACAGTGGAGAATGTTTATCTTTTCAAGGGTGTCACAAGGGAAATTCTGTTACTTTTGGTAAGATATCACATTTATCTGGAACTTGTTAAATACTTTTTGTGTGGTCTAATTGATGAATCTGCAGGTTGCAGATATGAAAGCTGAGTATATACCCCCAAGAGAGGATGTAATAATGCAGAACGAATCACCAGACGAGGTGTACATCATAGTGTCAGGAGAGGTGGATATGATTGAGTGTGAAATGGAGAATGAGCAAGTGGTTTGGACTTTTAAATCTGGAGATATGTTTGGAGAAGTTGGGGCATTTTGTTATAGGCCTCAGAGCTACATGTATCGAACCAAGACACTTTCACAACTCTTGAAGATAAAAACAACTTGTTTGATTGAAGGAATGAAAATTAGACAGGAAGATAATATCACTATGATCAAGAATTTTCTTCAGGTTAGATGTTACTACCTTCTGACCTCCTCAATATCCAATTTTGAGCTGAATCTTAATATTGTACCTGCGTATATGGTAATTGCAGCATCACAAGAAGCTCAGGGATTTAAAGCTTGGAGATTTGTTTCAAGAAGTTGGTGAAGAAAATAGTGATCCAAACATGTCTGTTAACTTGCTTACTGTTGCTAGTACAGGTAATGCTACTTTTCTTGAGGAACTTCTCAAGGCAAGATTAGACCCTGATATTGGAGACTTCCAAGGAAGAACTCCACTAGTAAGTCTCTTCATGGCCTACATATACACAAAATTGAAGATGCTGTTTACATTTTACATGTTTGTCATACCAATAACATTAGCTTCTTTTCAAAGTATTTATGACATTATGTTTTTTTTTCCTTTCTCGTGAATAAGCACATAGCAGCATCAAAAGGTCATGAAGAGTGTGTGATGGTGCTTCTCAGACATGGATGTAACATACACCTGCGAGGTAGTCATCCTCGATATATTTTACTCTAGATATCACCAAGATAGAATGTTTCACAGGGCTAATTAGGCTAAATAATGTCTTCAACAGATGTAAATGGTAACACTGCATTGTGGGAAGCTATAGCAGCAAAACACTATTCAACATTTAGAATATTATACCATTGGGCTTCTGTTTCCAATCTCTATGTTGCTGGTGACCTCTTATGCACAGCAGCTAGGAGAAATGACTTAACAGTGATGAAAGAGCTCCTAAAACGTGGATTACTAGTTGACTCAAAAGATCATCATGGATCAACTGCTATCGATGTTGCATTGGAAGAAAACCACGAAGACATGGTAAAGCTACTTCTAATGAATGGAGCTGAGATTAGTGATAACCTTAAATGCAAGCTTACTTCAATGAACCTTAGTGAGATGCTACAAAATCGAGAAGTAGGACACAGAGTTATAGTACCCGACACAATGGATGAAGTCGCTCAAAAGTGGCGTGAACAAGAGCAGAAGTACAACTCGGAAAGTAGTAGGGATAAATTATCTTTTAGAGTTAGCATATACAGAGGTCATCCTGTGATAAGGAAAACAACTCATTGCAGTGAACCTGGAAAATTAATTAAGCTTCCGAATTCACTTGCAGAGCTAAAGATCATTGCAGGTACTATTGCAATGAATTATACTATTTTCTTCTGTGCAGTTTCGGATATTTAGGACACGAAAACATTTACATGTAGTAAATGTTAAAACTAGTTTTTTCCATCTAGAACTGATATTCAGATTATTCTTGGTGATTTTTGTGTTGTACAGGTCAGAAATTTGGATTTGATGCTACAAATTCACTAGTGACAGATGAAGAAGGATCAGAAATTGACTCAATGGAAGTGATAAGAGATAATGATAAGTTATTTATAGTTGAAAATACAAGCTTGTAGCAACACATATTGTGACACTTAAAAGTGTCTGTTCACAAGCATATATAGCTATGTATATCTCTAAAGAACTCACCCCCTTGTGTCTTTCACATTATGGGAGACATGTAAGTCACTAAGTTATTGGAAAATCCAATGAACCTTCAGTGATGTGTTCTCAATATTTACCTGATCCTACTGCAGTGGACTAATAACTGGTTGGCTCAAAAGGTTGATATTATGGTGCTGGCCATGAAATCTAATAAACTTTGCAGCTATCAAGTAATTTTATTTTTACTCTTACCAGTAATAGCACTACTCTAATTATTTATAAATTGTCTAATAAAGCTTTTCATGATCACGAGGTGATCGCCAAATAAAACCTCCACAGTAGTCTTCAGGTGTTCTTGCCGAATGACTTCAGCAATGAATAAGGCCATTCCTTCAATCCTAATGCCCCAAACAACGTATGTGGAGCAATTTAACAATTATTAGGATATAATGAAGTATCTTGGTCTAAACTATTCCTTTTGGAACAAAACCACGTTACATTATTTATTGAACAACTTGTATTGGGTAAAAATCGACCCGCGATGATTCGCCTCGGTCATGCAAATCTGATAACGACCGAACACGCAACGATAAGACAAGCGCCGAAGCGATTGAATAAATCGCCGAGGCCATGGCACCGAGGTCGCCACAGAAGGCGAGCCGCAAGCTGAGCTTCGGTAACAGCTACCTCGGTCAAACAGCAGGACATTATCACCGAGGCCATTTATTCGCGCCTCGGTGAATCCCCCCGGTCCAAGCGGCTCT
The DNA here is from genome assembly GCA_029990175.1 of Petunia secreta. Taxonomy (NCBI): domain Eukaryota; kingdom Viridiplantae; phylum Streptophyta; class Magnoliopsida; order Solanales; family Solanaceae; genus Petunia; species Petunia secreta. The sequence goes on along the minus strand of JARKIP010000239.1, from coordinate 361,664 downwards.
GCAGCCCACTACTTCAGCCCACTAACTCCTCAATTAATGCCAAGAACGTGGGTCAAAGCATGACTGATAGTGGAGAACGTGGGCAAGGCCCCTAGGCCTATAAATAGCACTTCATTTTGTATGATAGGCATCCAGAAATTTGTACAGAAACTCTGCCCAAATTTGTACTCACAATCATATATTGAAATACAGTTATTTTTCCGCATTTACATCTTTTTCGTGTGTTTGCTCAACTTTGATACGAAGAATTGCTTATATTCGAATCCAAATTCGATTTGTAATCCTAAATTGATTTAGGCCCATACAAATTGGCGTCGTCTGTGGGGATATAAGAAGTAACACTTTGTTCCAAAGTTTCACGTCCGTTTTTCATCAAAGCTTACGATTCAACAACGTTATGGCTAATAATAGCGGTAACAATAGTGAACGGGCTGATGTTCCATTGAACCAATAGCCCATCTCACCAATGATAACTGAAGAGTTCCAGATGTACGTTGTCACTACGTTAAGAGCTCTCCAAAATAGACAGGATGAGCAAGCTAACATCAATGCTGAGTTCCGCGCCTCATTGGAAGCAAGGAACAGTAGCGCACCGAACAGCACCCAGCCTTCAGCTCCTGGTGGAGGCATCCCGCTCTTCGTTCCTCCGGGCGCGATAACAGGGGGACCTCACAACGGGGCCACGTCTGGGGGCTCGGGGAACAATCCAACTACAACGCCACACTTCGGGACGATTTCCACCATGGCGGAAACAACATCCTCGGTTGATGTTGAAAAATTGAGCAGGAAATCGAGGCTCGCATCGAGGCGCGCATGGAAAAACGCCTCGAGGGGGTGCCGGGGATAACAAAGGAGGAAGATGACCTCGATATTGATCAATACAGGGAGCTACCCTTCAAGCCCGAAGCGGCTCCAGCCCCAACCCCCAAGAACTTCAAACTCATGTTCTTGAAGAAATATGATGGGACTACCGATCCCAGAGAGCATGTGAGAGAATATATGGCAATGGTCAAGAGCAACGACTTAACGGCTATACAGCTCGAGTCGATGTTTGAAGAAATTTGGCGAGTCCTTGGAGAAGGGGGCTCTACGTTGGTATATGTGCTTGCCAGCGGGGTCAATTTCCACCTTTAAGGAAATGTCTAGCGCCTTCGTCAAGGCGCACACCGGGGCACTAAAGATCCTCCAAAGGAAGGAGGATATATGCGAAGTAAAACAAAAGCCCAGTGAGCCACTCAAAGAATTTCTCGAGCGATTTCATGCCGAGCGCATGGAATTACCTCGGATGGATGATACCTTGGCCATCATGGTATTTGAAAAAGGTATCAATATTCGCAATTTTGACGTTGCCGCCGAACTGCGAAAAGAACTCCAACAATATCAGGTCCTAACATGGGAGGATCTGCACAAGCGCACTTACTCCAAAATTAGTTTGGAGGAGGCTGAATTCAAAAACCGAGGTTATCATCAAAGAAACCGAGGCGAACCTTCGCATCGCGCCGAGGCGTCGCGAAGCAACCTAAAGGGGAGGTATGAGCCATATACCTCGACAAGGTAGCATGTCAGCCAAAGGCTGGGAAACTCCTTCGGTAATTCATACCCAAATTCACACATAAGCCAAAGGCTCGGAGGGAAGGTTCTACCCAATACGAACCAAAGAAATCCCCCATGCTCAGCTTCGGCTCCAAAAAAGGATCTACCTCGGATCCAAGACTACAACTTCAATATATCGACCTCGGAGCTGGTCAATGTAGTCAAAGGGACTGCCGGGGTAAGGGTTCCCAAGGACATGAGGACCCCAGCAGATAAAAGAGACCACATCTGCACTGTGAATTCCACGCAGATTATGGTCGTAGGACCGAGGATTGCAAAGCTTTGCGCCTCGAGGTAGCTCACGCGCCTCGGAGAATCCCCCCGCTCCAAGCGGCTCTGCAGCCCACTACTTCAGCCCACTAACTCCTCCATTAATGCCAAGAACGTGGGTCAAAGCATGACTGATAGTGGAGAACATGGGCAAGGCCCCTAGGCCTATAAATAGCACTTCATTTTATATGATAGGCATCCAGAAATTTGTACCGAAACTCTGCCCAAATTTGTACTCACAATCATATATTGAAATACAGTTATTTTTCCGCATTTACATCTTTTTCGTGTGTTTGCTCAACTTTGATACGAAGAATTGCCTATATTCGAATCCAAATTCGATTTGTAATCCTAAACTGATTTAGGCCCATACACAACTTTATGTCTGTGTCAAATATCCGTGGGCAAAACTGATGCGACTCTGACGATAATCAAGACCGCTAGTAGGATTGTCCAAATTAACAATTACTAATCATGTCATGAAACTTATAAGCTGGATCACACAATCACTTTTGGAAAAAATTTAGTGGGACTCAACTAGAATTTGGTATTTGATATAGTCTATTTTCACACAATCACTTTTGGCAAAATTTTAGGACTAGGCAGCTAGGTTTACTCATATTATCTAGGCTTTAGTCACTTTTTAAAAATATATACAAGTACAAATTATCAAGATTGAAGTTGAATGCTCATGGTGTGAAGTTAAAGCAATTTAATTTTTTTAGTTTTAAAATGAACCAAATTCAAACAAAAAATGTGAAGTTGTCTAACTTTACACCTTTGGATTTGAAGTTGAGAAAAAAAGAAAAAAAGAAAAAAAGGGCTAATAACAAATATATACAACCCCAACACCAAAATTACAAAAAATAACAATATTATTCCACTTTACAAAAAATACCAACATTTTTTACACATTATATACAAAACCAGCAAAACTAACAAATTAGGGTTTAGTCCTCCTTCTTCCTACTGCCTCTCCTCCTCCCCCCCCCCCCCCTCCCCAAACTGCTACCGCCCTAGGCGGCGGCGTCGCCTAGTCACCACCGGTCGCCGCTGCCGACCACTTGCCAATTTTTTTTTGTTGGATCTAAAAGATGAAAAACACTAAATACACATATATACATTTTTTTTAAAATAAAAAATAACAGTTGCTAAATACATTTAAACAAAAAATACATACACATATACAAAAAAAAAAAAAAATCATATACTAAACACTCACATACATACACGGATCTACATATCTATGAATTATACATACAGATTTATGTGTGTCAAGCTTGTCTTACATACAAACCGTAAAACATACAAAAATATACAATATATATTCAGAAATACACATTCATACAAAGATATACATATACATACACTCTGCATTGTAAAATATATTCATATACATATAGATACATACACCTGCGCAAAACCAAACATACACTTACTTCCACCTTCAAACAGCAACCAACAATCACCAACAACCACCTCATACATACACATACACAAGAATACAAAGGTATACACGAATCTAGACAAAAAAAATTTAAAAAAAAAAAAAAAGAAGGAGAAGAAGCAGATCGGAGCAAATCGGAGCAACACAGTAGCAGATCAGAGTAGCTGCTCGGCGGCAGCGACATTGGCGGTGGAGCAGATCCGGCAGGTGGGTGGATGGGTGGGTGGAGGAGGGGAGAGAGAGGGGAAGGTATGGTTTTGTTTTGGGAAGAGTGGAAATGAAAAATGGTATATGCAGGATAATAAATTGAGAAATATTGGTATATTTTGTAAATATTTGAAATATCGGTATATTTTATAATTTTGGGATTTAATGTGTCAACTAGATAAAATTTCAAAAAGTTACACTAAGTGTCATTCTACGGAAAGACATTTTTCCTACTTACAAAACATTTTTCCTACTTACAAAACACAGCATAATTTTGAAAAAAATGATACCAAACATAGAAAAAATATTACTATTTAAACCCTAATTCTCCTTCCATCTCTTCCCCACTATTTTCCAACCGCCGTCATTCCCCCACCAACCTTTTACCACGTCGTCATCACTCCCTAGCCCGTCATCGTCATCACAGTGCCGTCGACGACAATGGAGCAACAGATTGTATTATGATAGTGAACGGTGGTGAGTGTGATTGGGACAACAGATGTTTTCCGATGACAGTTGCTTTTCTGCCAAGGATGACCACAGCTTTTTCCGCCGGTGACGGCGGTGATATATGTTTCTCCAGTAACAGCAGCTTTTCCGCTGATGGATGACTCCACTGTCCTACGGTGACAACAACTTTTTCCTTACTACCTCTTTTTTTGGGTATTTCTTCGATAGTTACGATAGAGTTATGGTGGCTATGATGGTTTCATGGTGGTAGTTGAAAGGTGAAAGGGAGTGTATGCCATGTGTATGTATATACAGTGGAGATACGACAGACATACAAAATATACTATTTACATACACCAAATGTATAAAAAAGAAAAAATAATCGATGACCAGCAGAGACATAAGGGGCTATTATGAGGGCGGCTGGGGATGATACGGGGCAAATTGAGCCAAAGCACCAACCATCAAGAGCCGAGCCTAGAGCACAAAGGATATAAGGCAAGAGCTTCGAAGAAGGGTTCAAGAGTGATGAGTGCCATTGAGGCAGGACCGACTACGGACCAAGGAGGAACACCAAGAGTCCATTTTGAGCCATCTCCATACCTCCCAGGAAGAGGCGGATCACCTACCAAAGTTGCACTCTCTGGATTGCCTGAGGCGGACCGCCCCTCACTGAAGTGGCCTTGAAGATGTTGAGGCGGACCGCCTCTCTCCTAGGGCGGACTACCTACCCCTGAAGCCGAAGTTACATGGCTTATTCCGGGTTTTTTAGGCATAGTTATTACTATGATGACCCTGCGTGGTCTTATTCATTAAACCCAACTTGTGGGGGTATTTTAGACATTTCACACTAGTTTAGAAAGTTCTATAAATAGAACACTTAGGCTTTCATTTCATTTTTAGGAAACCTTGAATATTAGAATGATGATTTCTTTGAGTGAATCTCAACGAAGAACCCGTGAGCGGGCATGATTTCACTTGGTAGAGTCTAAGTTGAACATCAAAACCTCTTTGATCATTCTATTTGCACGAGCCGGGTACCTCTTGAGGGTAGTTGCGTAGTATAGGTCATTCTTGACATTCACCTAGGGTGTATCGAGACAAATTCCTTTGTGCTACTTAGGTAATCGTTTCAAGCTTCTTGCTTTTATCTCGATATCTTGTTAGACATCACTTTATCTTGTTTTAACTTCCGCATTTCATATCGTCTTTAGCTTCCCTAGTTTTTCCAATATCAGTTTGGTATCAGAGCAAGGCTCAGGTTATGTTCTTACAAACTCCCGTTCTTTGTTCGTCGTATTAGTTTATTGTTGTTTTTGTTGTTGTTCTTGAAGAAAAGAAGAAAAACAAAAAAATTGAAAAATTAAAAAGTTTCAAAAAAAAAATTCATAGAATTGTTTGGATTTGATTCTCAAGTGTTAAAACTTATTGGGGATTGTGCTATAATTTTTTTCCGTCCTTTTGGTACTAATATATCATGATTTTGTGTTGTGGTTAGAAAGTTTGAAGAAACAAACCCCACTTTTGAAACCTTTTTGAGAATTGCTTCAATTCACGAATCGAAGCTTGTTGTTGATTGTTTGGGGTTCAAATTAATTGGGGATTGTTGGGAAATCTTAATCACACATTTGGGTACCATTAGGAGTTGCAAACAAGTGGAAATCGATCGAAAGTTTGGGAGAAAAACGGATTGGAACGTAGCTGAAACGTAGTGAAAAGTTGCAGGAAATTACTGAAATTTCCAATTTTAGGCGACCGCCTACCCATTTTGGGCGGACCGCCTCTTTCTGGAGGCCTCTCTGGACTTTCCCAGCCGACCGTCTAACCACCTGAGGCGGGGCGCCTCTTTCTGTTTCAGCATTTGGGTAGTTTTTTCGTAGGTTTTCACTTGTTCTTTGCCTCTGGGCTTCTTGGTTAGTGTTTCTTGGGTAATTGTCCTACTCCATTGACACTAAATCTTGAGCGTATTAGGAACTTCATGCTTAGAGGAGAGTAGAGATCAAAGAACACTCGTAGTATATTTTTTGCTTCAAGTGCGCACCGATATAGTCTAACGTTCATCGAGTTCCATCAATTCCACTCACCCCGAAGAGTATTTGGTTCGTGTAACTTGAGTGGTTATTGATGTGGTTGTTCAACTACGAGGAAGCCTTTTAAATCAAGCTAGAGTGATCCTACCACTCACTAAATTGAGTGTACCCGAGCGGCATTCAAAGGTGAGGGAGCGAGTGAGGTTTTTACTCTAACCTCTTTCTCTTGTCTTTAATTTTTGTAGGTACATGGCCGGAGACGTTTACGATACCATTAAGGTCCCGGTAAGCACTTTGGCTACCTCTTGGCCGAGGTGAGATCCATAAGCTCGAGGTTTGAAAGCCTTGAAAAGGAATGGACCCCGAGTATCCAAAAAGATGCTGGCGAAGACATTTGTGATAGAATGTTGGGCAATCCCCAACCGTTGGGCACTCCACAACAAGTGGGCATTCCCCACAACTTGGCAAATGCCCAAGTAGATGTAACTACTCACTCTAGGAAAAATTCTACTACTCCTATGAGCCAACCAATGGCAAATGAGGGAGTTGGGGAAGGTGAGCGAGGTGATGACATTCTTGGACCTCATCCCCATACACTTGCACATGATAGCGAATTGAAAGAAAGAAGAGGAGAGGAAAAACAAATTGAGAGTGAGGGCACCCTTTGTCCTAACCATGTGTTATCTTCCTCCTCTTGCTGTAGATTTTGTGTAGGTACTTTGGAGGCGAGCTATTGGAGCCTCAACCGTTTGCCTTGGAAGGAAGACAGGAGGATGGAGATCTTCATTGTGAGCTTCATGATGGAGGGATTGAACGTGACACTTCAAGCGATGTGCGTGCTCACGGGAGCGACTCAAATGTAAGTATTACTTCACCCTTTCATGAACATGTTAATCCCTTGTCTTGTGAAGACTCAATGCTAGTTGGTACTTATAATGCATCTAATGAAATTGCAACTAGCGTAGAGCCGATTAGTCAACTTGTGTGTGCATGTGAACAACATCCTGATGTGAGCTCAATATTCAATGAACCTCTCTTTAGTGAGGAAATGGTAGTTGACTATACTAGTGAGCCTTGTTATGACACACCACCATTTTTTGATAAATGGGAAGATGAGTTGTTTGATCATGCCCTTATTAATATAATTGCCTTTGGTGGAACTATGTGTTGTAGTGATGATGGTGGTGGCGTTGATCGAATTATATTCGATGACTCCTCAAGTGTGTATGATGAACCTAGCTATGATACTTCATCTTTGCTTGACCTTGAGAATGGAATGCGTACTTTTACTAATCCAATATTTGAAGGCATCCTTATTTGTGGTGGTGAGTTGTATCGAGCTAGAGTTGGGAATGAGTTGGAACCTCCATGGTGTGAGGAATTTGATCCGATAGACAACTCTTTGTTTGAAGCTTCGAGTGAGGTAGATGATTCTTTTAGTGACCCTATTCTTGTTGGTTTGGGTTACGATGATGAAAAGGCCATTATTAATGTCTTCCTTGAGAGTTTACCTTGTGAGGAGGGTTGTCTTGAGGATGAAATTAAAGGTGAGGAGGTATCTTTTAGTGTGAGTAATAGAGCTTTTAAGAAAGGGAGTAGAGTAAGTGATGGTAGTTGTGAATTGAACTACTTTGCCTACCCCATTCCTCATGTTGATCACACTTTGAGAATTGAGCATGCCAAAACCATTGTGCCACATTGTGAAAGTATTTCATTGAAGGTTTGGTATGTCGATCATGAGCTTAGAGGTCATAGGGAATTTGATTGTTTAATCTTGAATGTTCTATGTCCTATTGGTCACTTTACTTGTTATGGTTGTGCGTGCTTGTCATTATTGAGCCAAGAACTTGTTGTTTCCTTTGGAGACATAAGCTTTTTGATTAGTATTGATACTTGGCTTTATCACAAGAGTGTATTTTCCCACACCATTTGTACTTATTCTTGTTAAAGCCAACCTACTTGTGAAGTAGGAAACTTGATTGTGCTTGTTTTGAATGTAGGTTTGATGGTTTGATTTCGAGGACGAAATCCTTTCAAGAAAGGGAGGATGATACGGGGCTAATTGAGCCAAAGCGCCAACCACCAAAAGCCGAGCCAAGAGCACAAAGGATACAAGGCAAGAGCTTCGAAGAAGGGTTCGAGAGTGATGAGCGCCATTGAGGGAGGATCGACTACAGACCAAGAAAGAACACCAAGAGTCCATTTTGAGCCGTCTCCACACCTCCCAGGAAGAGGCGTACCGTCCACACTACTAGGCGGACCGCCTACCAAAGTTGCACTCTCTGGATCGCCTGAGGCGGACCGCCCCTTACTGAAGTGGCCTTGAAGATGTTGAGGCAGACCGCCTCTCTCCTAGGGTGGACCGTCTACCCCTGAAGCCGAAGCTACATGGCTTATTCCGGATTTTTGAGGCATAGTTATTACTATTATGGCCCTGCGTGGTCTTATTCATTAAACCCAACTTGTGGGGGTATTTTAGACATTTCACACTAGTTTAGAAAGTTCTATAAATAGAACACTTGGGCTTTCATTTCATTTTTAGGAAACCTTGAATATTAGAATGATTATTTCTTTGAGTGAATCTCAATGAAGTACCCGTGAGCAGGCATGATTTCACTTGGTAGAGTCCAAGTTGAACATCGAAACCTCTTTGATCATTCTATTTGCAAGAGTCAGGTGCCTCTTGAGGGTAGTTGTGTAGTATAGGTCATTCTTGACATTCACCCGGGGTATATCAAGACAAGTTCCTCGGTGCTATTAGGTAATCGTTTCAAGCTTCGTCTTGCTGTTATCTCGATATCTTAGACATCACTTTATCTTGTTTTAGCTTCCGCATTTCGTATCGTCTTTAGCTTCCGTAGTTTTCCTCCTATCAGTTGCCGGGGGTGGGGGAGGGAGTGCAGGAGAGAATTTTAGTGTTTCTCCTACCTTGAAAAAAAAATGTTGTTGCATTTTGAAAATAGTGTAACGTTGTTATTTTTGTGTAAAGTTAAATGTTAATTTGCATAGTTATGCAACCAATCCAAGAAAAAAATAGCAGATTTTATAAACTTGTCCTTTTGGATTTAGTTGGCCTGAACTTCAACTCCAATGATCCGAAGACAAGTAAAGTGACCAACCTCTGAAAAGGTGCGCTCATAAGTGACAGGAATTGTAAACAAATAAGAGGCTATTTGTGCACTTCGCCCAAAATTTTAGAAGAGACTAAATGTTGACTCCATTAAGCCTAACTTTAGTCCCTTCTTTGGTCTAAGTACGGCTCAGTTTCAGAGCTATGCTCCAATGTTTGGGTCAACTTCATATCGAAAAAGCTGTTGAGTGAATTTCAGGTCCCGAGAACTAAAGTTGGCCTAAACTTCAGGTCCCGATTATTGTAATTGAGTGGCTACTGCTTGCAATAATTTTTAAAAGTAAATGTACCTTAATGGCTCTGTGCAAATAGGATGTCCCCTGATACTTATATGGATTTTTACATAGAGAGACATTCAGCAAAAAGTATCAATGTGGGCCGCTATTTTAACTTCTTTCCCGAGTAGCCCACATGTGCTATTTTTATAAATAAAAATTACGCTCATAGCACCCTCTCCACAAAAAACCCTGGCCTACTTTCCACAAAATAACCCTAGCCCATTCTCCACAAAATAACCCTAGCCCCCAACTCACTCATTTCTTCTCCTTTCCTCCTTTCCGCTGCCACCTCCTCCCCCACCCTTCCTCCGCATCTCCTCCACCGTCACTCCTCTAAAATATTGTTGCCGCTGTTTTTTTTTTTTTTTGGAAGAATAATGTCGATTACCTGAAGTAAATTCCGACCAAAGCTTCGATAAGCGTTTGTTTATCATGTTTTTTTTTTCACTTTTTTCAAAAAAATCCGTTGAGATCTACTAGTTTTTTATTGAAACTTTTTTCTAATACTTAGATCTGCTGTTTTTCTTGTGGGAATTTGTATAAATCTGGTATTTTCATTAAGCTTATATGCAAGAGCTGCCCAAAACACGGCATACCATGTTTTGTATATGTTTATACAATTTTATACATATTTCATACCAGTTTATACACTTCTATAAATGTGTATAAACTTGTATAAATCTGTATATATTTGTATGTACAATGAATAAAGTTGTATAAATTTTAAGATTTTGTACTATTATTATTGTTCGTATAATGTTTCAGTTTTTATGTATATTTTTGTGTTTATCTCCTTGTGAACACATTTGTCAATGCATATTCACGTACAATTTATTTTTTGGGGTAGATTTGTGTAGGTAAACTTGTTCAAAGCAATGATATAGATAACATCAATAAAAATAACTTCGGTGAAATAAAAAAAAAGTAACTGAAAAAGGAGGGGTGTCTGTGGGCTAGTAGCAGCTAGGATTTTTTATTTCAAAAATAGGGATTGTGCTATGGCATGTAAGAAAAATTATGGCCCTTCATTCATAATTTTTTTTGTGTTGGAGTGCTCTTTTTGAAAAGATCCCAAGCTTATACAGTGTTATCAGATCGGCTCAATATGACACGATAAGTAATGGTTTACCGTTTTTCCCCTACATAGCAGCGGTTTGCAAAAATTTCATCCTTTAAGTTTAATGAATAAATTCCAGACGGAAATACCTCTATGAATTTTATGGTCCGGAGCCAGCAATTGCCTTTGACCCCTCTTTCTTAGACAAGTGATAGGCAACACTTGCCCTTGAAGCCCCTTGAATCTTACATTCTCTCAATGAAAGTGTTGCCTGGGCAGTACTTTGTCGTAAGTACTGCCTAAAAGGCAGTTGTTTCCTTTGACCCATCTTTCAATGAGAACATGGAAGAAGAAAACTAGACATAAAAGGAGGGGAGGAGAAGGAGCAGAAGAAGGAAAAAAAAAGTGTCGGTCTATATTTGTAAAGTATTTAAAGATAGGGGAAAAATTTAGAAACATCAGCCTTAAGGGATATGTAGTGAAAAATTGTGATGCGAGTAAAATTTTGGGAGCTTTACGAAAATACCCATCAAAATCAAAATATTTACTCAGCTCTATCCATAAGTTTCATATTTACAAGTCCTACCTATAAACTATTTACATGTCCTACCAATCTAGACTTGTATACTATTATTTATACAGTATACCTTAAAAGTATACGCACATATCTAGACTTGCTATTATTTATGCAGTATACCTTAAAGGTATACACCCATAAGATATAACAAAAGTATACTACTACAAATGGGTAAATTGGGTAAATACTTTTAATTTTATAGATAGTGTAATTTTTAATAGGTATGACTTGTAAATACTTTGAATTTCATGGTTATATAGTGTAAAAAACTCTAAAAATTTTCCCCAACAAAAATGTGACATAATGTACTAGTAACAAAGAAGAGCATGAAATTAATAAGGTATCTCATGACCTACGTGGATAATGCTGAAATTTGAGGATGTTAACATCTCAACACTTGAGATGCATGCATTCAAATGTTAACTGCACTAAACAATATTGTATATGTGGAGTCTATTACAATTTTTGAATGTTGTATAAAGACTTCCCATCCAACCTCTGTTCTCTCGACTTGATTGATTTCATCACTTCATCAGTGCCTCCAAGCTGATTTGAACTAACATATTGCTTTGTCATTTCTTTCCAAGATTTTGAGTGAACAAACCTAATTATTAATTTCAAGATTTATGTTTATAAAACGTTTCACAATCATTGCAGTACTTGAAAGCCATAAGCTACCAATTTGGAAATAAAATTTCATTTTATTAGGACTGAAAACTAGTCAATGGGCCATGATATGTACAAACTCCATTAAGACAGAGACATTAGAAATGTAGATTTCTTGAAAGTTGACAGTTCAAACTGGGAGAATGGACTAAGTACCTAAAACTTGCAGAGGTTAAATGTATCTTGAAGCCTGAGTATCATTTGCTTGAGTGGATGGATAGATGTTTTATCTGGGACAAGAAGTATCCGAACAAGCTGATAATTGACTCGTTACCTATGCAAGAAGTACTACTATGACATATACAGCTGGGAATGATACTTTAAAAAGAAACTGTCATGAGACAAGTTAGAGTCAATATTTAATTTTCTGTTAACAAACTAGTCATGTTTCTATCCGAAACAGTTGGTAGGGGTAAGGTCGGTATACATCTCACTCTTCCCAGATCACACTTGCGGGATTATACTGGGTATGATGTTGTTGTAAACTAGTCATGTCCGCCAAGCTTGGGTTGAGCTATGTCATAGCTCCAACATAAAACGCATTCCTCGCTAATATGTATTGTTGGTAAGTTTAGGTTGGTTATGCTAAAGCATAGCTACAATCGACAAAGGATAGCCAATTGAACATCTTTCATCGAAAGATTATATTATCTTGTGTAAATAGCCTAATATAATGTAGGTTAAGTGTTATTACTATTAAATCATGATTCTTGAACACCTAAGTCGTAATCAGTTATGTTGTCCATATAGATTTGACTCAATGGCAAAGCCTAAAGACCAGACTAGACACTAGTTTTAGCTCATGTCTTCTTAATATTTGTTCTTCCCGTTCAACCTGTTTTGAATTTTTTCTTTTCTTTTTTTTTTTAAAAAAAAGCTTGTATTACAAAAGTTTTTAGATAAAAGTTTCAAAAACCAAAAAATCGTGTTTACTTTAAGATAGATTTTCTTGAAAATACCAGAGCAATCTAATTAAGGTAAATTATCACAAAACCTACAATAGTGTTTTCCAGAACATTTCCCTAAAGTAATTGAATATTCCCTCTGCGTTGTTCCTCCAAAAATTCTCAAACATATTTCGAAGACAAAATTAAAACCAAATCTAAACATACAAAATGTGCTGTACTGCTGTTTTCGTTAATTTTGGTTCGCTAAAACTTGATTGTCTCCTAAATGATTTCTTTCCAATGTTGAAACTTACATAAACATATACTACTAGTACTATTTTTTTCTATTTCAAGATCAATTTGACATTTGCCAACTAGTACTAATTATTTCAGGGGGCACTTGGTTTAGACAAAATTTATACAGGGATCAACTAGTAATAGAGAGATTACTAGAGATTATTTATTGACGGACGATTGGTAAAAAAGTTAGTATATTAGTGTATAATTATAATTACATTGTGTTTGTAATTTAAACAAAATAAAAGTTTGTTTACTATTACAAGGACTAGTTTTATGATCTAGTTATATTAATTCATGTATTGTTATTACCTTCATTCGTAATTTCTTATTCACACTGTGTCCCAAAATAAAGTCCTTATTGTTGTTTTTGCAGAACTTATGAATGTATATATTGCTTATGTTTTAAAAAAAAGTAAAGAACCAAACGTTATTATACTGAAATGCAAGAATATATGTGGAGATTATATTAAGCCCTGTCAAACCAACCAAACGACCCGTCAGTGTTTTAACTACTCGTAATATTTTATACATTTTGCTGCCAAACTTACTATAACAGTCTGTTTGAAGCATTTCTCCAAAGTTGATAGCTTTGACAGGCAGAAACGACTAGATAGCTAGAACTTGCAGGGATTATCATGGAGCATGAGTGTTGCTCAACTGAAAATCTTCTCTTGAGCCTTGTGAATAAAGCATCATGCGTTCAAGCAGGGTACGGGGAAGGGCTGCACACCGACGATGTAATGTACGCAACCTATCCTTATACAAGCAGGTGGACAAAGAAAAAAGTTACTTATCAAAACATAATTGACTCGTTTCCGATATACCAAATCAAAGTACTCTTGAAAAATGGGGGAAATGGGCTTATACTTGCACAATAAAAAATGATGGGACCTGTTATAAGGTTTCAAGATTTCTACTTCAGAAAGAATCTGTCATCAGGCAAGTTAGAAACTTAGAACAAATTTTCCTGTTAATGGAACGGCCATGTGCCAAAGTCATTGAATAAATACTAGTACTAGCTAGCTGTAGCCTCTCTGGTTAAAACTTGGAAGTCTTTCCAATCTAATGATACGGTTAAACCTCACCATAATGGCGTTATTTGTCTGGATAATTTTTTGGTTACAATAGCAAAACGTTGTTATAGAAAACATATAATATAACATAATGAAAAATTGGTTTCAAATAAACCTTGTCCGTTGTAGTGAAATATTGTGAGAGTTGATGATTGTCTTTTTCTTTGGTCCTTTGATCTTTTCTTTTGAAATGACCAATTTCACTGCTGCAGCTAGCATTTGGAACTAATATAGACTTAATTTACTTTTACTAATTCAAAATTGATTGACATCTTACCAGCTAATTATTCCACTTATCCTATCTCAAATAATTAGATTAAGTACTTTTTCAACAATTGATTATGAATTACAAATGATGCTAATGAAATGAAAATAGGAAGCTTTTGAGAATGCAACTGAGAAGGGTCCAAAGTAAACAAGTTATATTATCTCTACTTCAGGATCTGCCCCTAAAAGAAGGGAAAAAGTTAATTGTTCTTGAGGACCACCCTGATGTATTCCTAGATTACCCTACTTTATATTCCAGCAAATATGGCAACTACTAGCTTAAAGGATATGATCAGGACCATTGAAGCATTATAATCCACTAAAATCATAAATACATTAATATTCTCTAATGTAGTTATATGGATCCTTCATTTGTTTTCTCAATTTACAGCATTAGAAAGTTGTGTTTATTCTCTACCCATATTAAAGATTTGTAGTTTGCTGGAACATCATCTATGGGACCTAAAAAGAACCTTACATACCTTTTAAAACCTAAGTTTTTTTATGAGTAGAAGGGTGACCAAAATCTTAGGCTAAAAAAGATTTGTAGGTGTGTGGATGGCCATTTTTCAATATTGCTAATGCCCCACTTGAGTGGATTTGGAAACTGGAATTCCATTTTCCAATTCCAATACAATTTGGTTAGTCCCGTACTATGTCCTATTTTGCCAAATATCAATGTAGGAGCATGCATTCTTGATTCCCCATTTCAAAAACAGGATCCCGGCTTTTGATACTACTTTGATCATCACATCTACTACATCATTGATGGCCAAGAAAGTTTTGGGCTCTGCAAAAAAGCAAAAATAATACTACTACTTGAAACTATTTCATGATCAACCCAAATCTAGGGGGTGTCATGTTGGTGTGTTGTGGTAAATCTTGGCAGGTTACACGGTGTTTTGAATTTGACATTTGTGACCTTAAGGTAATTGGTGAAATAGCTCGAGATCGTTATAAATCCCTTTTAATGTAAGAATATATAGTACATGATATAAAACAGTATTTAGTTTCAACTAAACTGAATTTTAATGCAGTCGGACAAACTAAAAAATACAATCTCGTATGAAAGTATACGAACAATCATTCAGAAACACCTTCGCAAATCCCATTTGATGCTCCTATATACCCAATATAAGGTTCTTCAACTTTCCCCCATCATTTATAAAAGTGACTTAGTTAATTCTACTATATTTCTCTTCATTCTTAGCCTAGAAAACTTATATACTAGGCTTGAAATCTCAATTTGGTGTGTTTGGTCCAACTTTAACCTAATTATGGTGTGAATATTTTTGTCGAAACTCTAAATTCTTGCCATCATGGCATGGGAATAACATCACCATACAAATTCTTCAAAATATTATAGGAACTAAAGAAAATGCAAGAGGAAATGGTTGTTTGTATAAGTGGATACACAAGTTGAATATTCACAAACTCCACCAACCTTTTTCTCTCTTTTTAATTTCTTTTGGTGGGGTTTTTGAAAAGCCAGAGGGTATTGGGGGGACCTTAAGTTAATGTTAGCGGCTAGTTCTTGTAGTATATTGAACTTAGAAGCAATATATTGCTTTTCATGAAAACTTCCCTAAAAAGTATAATTTTAACACCTAATGTAGAAAAGCAGGGTCCAGCATCTGCATATAATAATATCAACTCCAAGGACCTCATCATTAATATCTCCTTAAACTTCTCCACTACACAGCTAAACAGCATATCTAAAATAACTTAATAGTTACTGTAATTACTAAAAATCAAATTAAAAGGAGAGAAAAAGGTGAAAGGAAAGAAGCACTCAATTCCAAGAGAGAACCAAATCAAAATTGAAGAATGAGAAGAAAGAATTAGAAGAATATCAGTCAAAGTAGTCAAACTTTTACAGCCCAAGAAAACAAAATCTAGGGCCTTCATAGAATAAAGAGCTACTAATATAATTAACAAATAAATAAACTCAAGATTTCTCCCTAATGATCATTATTATGTGCAGACACCCCTTTTTAATTCTTGAAAGGTCTGCAGACTAATAGGAAAGTGTAATGCTTAATGCCATCTCATGAACTTCTCATGTTTGCTTTTTTCCTTTCCTTTTTCTCTTACAGCAAGCATTTTCTATGCTTCCTTTAAATAATGAATATGGCAGATTCTCCAATCATCTCTTCCACTCTATAGGAAACACACATAATTGCACCCAACAACCAATTCTTTAGACAGTTTCTATATATAACCTCTAATTACTTCATTTCACTTCTAACACATATATCCAACAATCTTTTTTTTTCCCCCTTATCTTCTCTTCTATCTAACTTAACTTTATTTCTTTAAAATCTTCCATGATGAATCATTCTTCTTCTGCTACTTCTGTCAATGGTTTTTACAACTTCCTTACTAGAGGACTTGACAATCTTGATCACTTGTTTTTATCACAAAACTTCATGTCTTTCCATTTTCTTCAACATGTTTTGTCATCTTTAAGATCATTTCATTCCCAGTTAACATTTCTTGTTCAAAAGTTACATTTGCCTGTTGGAGAGAAATGGCTTGATGAGTATATGGATGAAAGTTCAAGACTTTGGGAAGCTTGTCATGTTCTAAAATCTGCTATCTCCAGCATGGAGAATTATTACACTGCTGGTGCCAATTTAGCTTCTTCTCTTGATGATCACCACATTTTAAATCCTCTGCTTTCCCGCCAGGTTTGTATAACTGATCTTGTATGATTTGTATCAATTTTTTAATGCATTTTATGCGAAGTAGTAATCTTTTTTCTATTTTCTTGATCATACAGGTTAATCGAGCGATAAACGCTTGTCAAAGAGAAATAGTAGCACTTGAAGAAGAAAACAAGAGTTTAATGGAAACAAGGATGCAAGATTTATCATTGAGATTTGATGAGAATGTTCTGATAGGATCAAAATTCAATGGATTCAGTGGTTTTAGAGGGGTGCTTTATGCAATGAAGAATGTCAGCTCATTGCTTTTGGTCATTTTGCTAAATGGTCTTGTATATTGTTGGCCACAAACAAGCTTTTACCAAGGTGGTTGTCATGAAGGGAACATGGTGTTTGGTTCCTCTTTTATGGTTTCAACTGCAAGATTGCACCAGAGAGTAGTAGCAGAGGTGAATCAGGCAGAAGGGCAGCTGCCCGGGATCCTACTTTTCGAGTATCGACGAGCAAGAGTAGCTATGGCTGAGCTGAAAATGGAACTAGAGAGAGCCAAGGAATGTCAAATAGTATTATCACAAGTTGATATCCATGACAAGATTGAAAACTTGAAAGATTGCTTTGGAATGTTGAAATGTGGGGCAGAAGGTATCATTGGACAACTTGATGATTTCTTTGATGAAATTGTAGAAGGAAGAAAGAAACTTTTAGACATGTGCACTCATAGGTAGAGAAACAAACTAAGAAAGGGAGATAAATGTGTGCAGCTGTAGCCTTAGAGATGGTAGAAGTGTAAGCAATAACTTAGTGGAATAGGATTTTTCTCTTTTTTGTTTTATATTTTGTAGACTCTCCTTTTTTTAACCCATATATCTCTGTTTTGGTCCTTTCTTGGCATCCTAAAATGTCACTATTTTATGTTGCAGCTAAGTTTAAGTCTTGAAAATTTTAGGAAGCTTTATCTGTCAAGTTTCCAATTGCTCTGTCAACTAATGTATGAATATTATCCTCAAGGGAAAAAAAAAACAGAATGTGATTCTTCCTTTGGATAAAAGTAATATTACTTGGTAAAAGAAGAAACAAGAAGAATATGTTGGATACGGATAGCTTTTCTTAGTTTAACCAGAATCCACTAGTTCAACTATCCAAATTCTCCGTAAAAAGTCTTGTATGTGGGGTTTTAGCCCTTCTCGAAACATTTGATTAAGCGTGAAATAGCTTTACCATTCCGCCGCTTCGGTAAAAAGAAAAAGAATTGGAGAAAGTTTCCACTCAAAGAGTAGATTCTTCTCCTTATCATCAATAACTGCATCAAAGATAAGAAATGTCTCTTCTTGTTTTACTGACAAGCCAGCAGTCAGTCACTTCAGTGGAATAACACAGGAAGATTGATGAGAATCACAATTATCATATGCTACTTTTATTGTATATGCTCTTCATTTTACCAACATATTAATCACTTATAAACATAGAAAGTTTGTAAGTATTTATTTAACTCCCAACTCGTACCACACCACACACAAATGAAACATAAGATATCACCAAACATATACTATATGTGCCTTTATACTTTAACTAGGAAATTTCATTGTATAGTTAGATTAGTCTACTGTTCAACTACTTAAAGACCATCTACTCCCCAACCAAACCAAGATGAAGATTATGATTATCTCAACAAACATTTAATATTAAATTACTTTTTGATGGCAACCCTTGATGTGTTGAGGAAACATAGGAGCTGAAGGAATATAATTTAATATACTATGTAGTAGGTGTTGTCTTAAGAGAATGTAGTTAATAATAGACAGCTTAGGTTTAGATTTAGGGTTACCGAAATTGGAAGATGCTTCTTCTGTCAAATGGAAAAGAATGTGATACCTCCTAAATAAAGTAAATTTAGGAATGATGCTTCCTGCCCACATGACACAATTATTTTTAAGAAAATGACAGCTTCTTAATAATGTTAACAGAGATTAGATAGGTTTTCTTAATTTTGTTTTGTCGGTCATAATCTCAGCCAACAATCCCCTTTTCTTGCAATTAAGTTTGTCTAATTCAGATTATATTAAGTGCTAGAACCTTGATTAAGATGCTAACCAGCTAAATCTTTTATTTACTAACAGCCCAAAAGTTGATCGGGCAAAAAAGTACTTTATAGCTTTTTTCTGATTAGGCCCCTGATTTGAATTTCCTTTCTTGTGAGCAATTCAACGATTTTCATTTAAAAGGAGACAGCTAACATGTCTGGCATCAATTCAAACAGAAAAACAACAGAAACATCTCGCAAAAGGTACTGGAAAAAGTTTGCTAACTTGAACTGAAACCATCAATGACTTTAGTGAAGAAAGACAGTTTAGATCATTGCGGAAGATAGTGGGAGTGGAAGCAGAGATATAGAAAGTAACCAAAGAGATAATTATCAAATTGGATTGTAGAAATAACAATAATACACTATCAATTTCACGATAAATTCTAAAACGTAGACTTAACATCCTTGAAAGATGCAACATTAAAAGGAGATGTGAGATAGTTTAGCTTTTAAATGTATATTTATCACGGGAGATTTAGATAATGGTGATGTTTGAGCCAACTTGCGCATACCTTAACTATTCTAATGAGTGTGACAATACTTCATAGTTGTGCTAGTAAATTACTACACTAATCATTCAAGTTGAGAAATAGTGATGGAAAAGTGGGCGGAGACAGAGAGATGGAGGAAGAGAAGGATCATGAGATTCCTGCGTAAGCAGTTTTTCCTTTAACTGTAGAAGCTTTTGTCTGATTCCCAGAAAAGTTTGTTTTCTTTTAGTTTTCCAGGGAAATAAATGAACACAAACAAGAAGAGTACAGTATAGCATGTGTAGTAATTGATGGTTGTTATAATGTTAATGTTGGTCGAATAAATGATGATGAGGGGAAAAGAAGAAGCTCTCTGCGGCTGCTGTCAACAAAGTCTATAACTAGCGCTGTACTTAGGTATATCTTCTTGTATCTCAGCTCTCTGACATGTTTCTTGTTCCCTGTGAAATTTTGATTCCTCTCTTTTATTTCTCTAATTATCATCTTCTTTTTCTTCTTTACAACTTGCAACTAAGACTTGTTCCTTTCAACTATCAAAATCATGATTCTCGTTTGCCAACTTTTCAGCTCTTTCTCAAATCTCCAACCCCCTAGGGAGGGAAAAAACAACTTTCTTTATCTCATGCTGTCTCTCTTTCTGCTCTTGATCTACCTTATTGGACAAAATTAAAAGAAATTTACTGGTCTTCTTGGAAAAGTTGGCACTTGTGTTGTTTTTTAAGTCTTGGCAGCTAGCCTGAGTCAACTCCATCCTTAGCATTAACCACGAAATATTCTACCTCGAGTAGATAGGCAAATTGCAAGACATGGGCAGTTTATTCTACAAAGGTTTTCCTCACTGCATGTACTTTGGTAGAATAAATCCAGTATGATTTAAAGCAAACATTAATTTATCAAAAATCAAATTATAAAAGCAATTCAGTAAGTCACTTAAATGAATTGAACTGATAAATTCTTCAATCTTTACTCTCATTTTGGCAATGAAACTTTCTCATTTTTCCAAAGGCCAAAGAATATCTCGCTCTCTACCACTGCATATGTGGTAATGTCAATGTCAATGAATGCCAAATGAGCTGAACATCTAGTAAATATGTACTCATATCAGCACTCAAAAGAACATAGAATGTATCAAGAAGAACTTCACCTGATTACAATAGTTACTGAGACGTGCTCATCCAAAGGCCTCTAAAAATAGCTCCAGCAGCCTGTGACGCAGTACCACCTGAGTCAACAATAAACATGGAAGCAGAAAAATACAAAAAGATAATGAACTGAAAATTAAGTCATCTTTCAAAACCTTCCATTTCATTTCCGTTTGGTTTTCTCTTTCGTCTCATAAAGATTTAATTTACATTCAACCTTGTAATCTCTACAATGAGAAAATTACAGAGTATATACAAGTTGAATATTGAAGATATAATAGCATAGGTACAACCAAAAAATAACGAGGACCCAACATGACCATGTAACAAAACATCTGAGAGGAAGAATGAGATCCCCTTGCGACAAAACACTATTTAATTTACCACACCCTCGGCAAAAATACTCACACCAGGTTCACCCACTTGAGATTAGTCTTGGCACCTTAAGTTAACCTTGACAGTCCATATGGATGCAAAACACTCCAACGTGGCATATCATAAGTTAATCTAAGCTTGCTAAGCCCAGAGGACATTTGAATGTCACACGCAGCCTAGTCAATTACTACTAGACAAGAGTTGGGTGGACCACTTTCTCCCCATCTGCAGCAAAGGTATGTCAATGAACAAAGCAAATTCCTCTACCAGAACTAGATATCCAGATAGATTATACTTCAAATCCAGGCATTGCAAATAGAGAGGCAAAACTTTCAACACGTGTTCGTAGCTCAATAACATCTTTGTTGTTCTCGAGGCCTTTCAGAAAAGACTTTGCAAGTTTTCCATGCTCTCTCTGTACTGAATTTGCAATCTGTGCTGCCCTGAGGAGGAAATCTGCCATCGTCTCAAAATCATTCTCTATACAGCCTCGTGATGTCATAGCAGGGGTCCCTGCAGTCAGAGCAAGAGAATTAATTATCCAAACATATTTTCAACTCCTAAAAGATGATGTATGTGTTTCCGCATCCAAACAAGACCCAACTTACCTATCCTCACACCTCCAGGGGTTATACTTCCATTATCATCAAAGACCATTACTTTGTTGAGAGTGATATGGCACAACTCACATACCTTTTCAAAATTCTTACCTGTAAAAGATAGGAAGTGTAAATATCAATGGATGGTCAAAAAAAAAGGGGAGAAGCAAGCAAGAAACTGTAATTGTAATACCAAAATAGTATTCTTATCCCAGATAATCCCATCGAAGCAGAAGCATTTGGTCCCAGAATCAATACGCAAGAGAAACAGCACAGGGTGATTAGGTAATTTTAGAAGTGTGCTATGAAGCTAAATCAATGCCTATAATCCTATAGCTGAGCCAGTGTTGTTAAGTGCTCAATTCTAGGTACACGTCTCTTTTAAGTAGTGTATTAGTAAGGACACTACACACCACGTCTGTGCATTCTGTCTTAAAGAGAACAGCACCAAACAATAACTATAAATGAAAAAGTAATATATTAATTGCTAAGAGAATTTACAGACAAATATATTACTCCCTCCGTCCTAATTTATGTGATGGTGATTAACTGGATACGATTTTTTTTTTTTTTTTGGATAGGTAAGGTAATGTTTCATAGATTAATGGCCAGCAACAAGCTTGTGCTAGAGCATTGAAACCAGATTACAAGTGTCCTGATAATTAAACCAGGAAGTGTAAGGAATTAAAAAGGTCAAACATTGCCTCAACATCATGAGAAACATCTACATGTGTTTTTCCAAGAAGATAGCATAAGAATACATTTCAATTTAAAACCAAGTATAATTTTCATGTTTGTCTTCACAGATTCTGGCATTCCTTTTTAGCCAGATAGTCCACCAGATAGCTGTCGGGATGGCGAACCATAATCTTGAGAGGACACCTTTCAATCCGTTGATATTCCAGACCCGGAGAAGTTCCAAAACAGATCTAGGCATAACTTATTTGACTGGGTACGAAATTTAATAAAGAATTTTTTTTGAAACTTGTAGTTCTAAAACAATCCATATAAATTAATGTGGTTATACATCATCTCATTAACGGGTAAAATGGATGTTTAAAGTTAAATTGTTTCTAAATATAAAAAGGTGTCATTCATTTAGAGACCGACTAAAGAGGAAAACGTGTCGCATAAATTGGGACAGGAGTATAATGATTAGGAATAATAAATCATTATCATAATTTTATGAAAAGGAGACAAGTCAGTAAGTCACCAATCTAAATAGCTTCTAATCAGTAATTCAATATGATTCTTGAGCTTGATTGATGTAGTTTTTACTACATATATTCCAATTAATTATACTGCAATCTATACTGTATAGACATATATATGGTATGCTAGCCACAATAAATATACAAAACAGGTTTCATGCATCAAACCACCAGACACAAAATGACATAATTTAATGAGCAAAATTATCAGTTTTGTGGCAAGAGGAGATATAAGAGAAGAAGATGTAGAAACCTGTTAACCCAAGATTTCTCAGATCCCACAGTATCATGTGATTGTCAGTGCCTCCAGTAACCAGTCTGCAGTTTCTTCTCAATAATGCAGCTGCCAACGCCTGAGCATTTCTCTTAACTTGTTGCATATAAGCCTTGTATTCAGGAGTAGCCACTTGCTTCAATGCTATGGCAAGGGCAGCAATATGGTTGTTGTGTGGCCCTCCTTGCAGTGCAGGAAAAACAGCAAAGTTTATCTTTTCCTCGAATTCATACTTATCGCTGCCATCTCCTTGATTCAAGAGCAGACCTCTCTTTCTTGGCTTTGAACCTTTCCTATAAAAGATAATACCACCCCTAGGACCTCTAAGACTTTTGTGAGTTGTTGAAGTAACAATGTCACAATAATCAAAGGGACTCGCGCACTCCTGCAGAGAAAAACCATGCCACAGATTAGCAAGCTCACCTGATTACAAAAGCAATAAAGCAATAAACTAGTAAATTAACTGACATAAAAGAAAAATGCAGGTAGACGCTTAAGCAATAGCTGATGCCAAGACATTTACTCATGAATCAAGCTTGACTCGGAGTGACATGTCTTGCAATAGTATACTCCCCTTAAATGTCCCATCTTTCCATTTAGAAACTATACCAATGTGTAAACGCATATTTTCCTGGCAAGGCAAATATAAAATTCTTGACCAAAATGAACCCAGTACCAAACTCAAATGACAACCATTTAAAAGTTTTACACCAACTCTCTTCAGATAAATGGTAACAAAATCGAAAATGAGTGGCCATAACAAGTAAAGATAGTAGAGATCAATTGTTACAATTGGTTACACAGCACCTAAACAGCTAAACCCCAAAAGTCTTATGAATATACAAAAATGATAAGAACCATATTGTCAATAGCATATGTTGCATCTGAAGTCACTGAGGTATTGCCACAAAATAGAGCACATCATTACTTTACAGCTACTATTAATGAACTCAACAAATAACAAAAATGAGACTATGATTGTGACAACAATCCAACAGAAACTGATCACCAATCAGAAAAGGGCTAGACCTCTCAATCAGATAACTTCCACATAGAGAAACTTGCTTCAGTAGGCTGGCTTTTTCTTTGAAGAAGTATATTATGAATTGGTAAGCTATAGTTATTTGGCCAAACTAAAACAGGTTGAGACCAACAGGCATCTATGATCTATACATGGAAAAGAACCGGACCAAAGCATCTGTTATTGGGTTAATTTTCATTGGTTTCAAATAAAACATTAGCAATGAGCATTAAACTGGTTAAGAAGCATATAATCTGATGCACGAATGACATAAATGATCAAAGGATTTTGCATCATGAACCATAATCAAAATAAGTAAGGAGCATCTAAGAAATGATCACCTTTGCAGCAATGAGACCACTAATTTGTGCCATGTCGCACAATAAAACTGCACCGCATTTGTCAGCAATCTGTCTAAACTTTGCATAATCCCATTCCCGCGGATATGAACTTCCCCCACATATGAGTATCTTGGGACGGAAATCAAGAGCCCTTTCCTCGAGCTTATCAAAATCTACATATCCAGTTTGGGGGTCAACCTTATAAGCCAGGCTCTCAAAGAATATTGAAGCACCTGAAACTTTCCTTCCATTAGGAAGATAATACCCATGACTTGTGTTTCCACCAGATGGTGTATCTAATCCCATTATCCGATCACCAGGCAGTAACAAACCAGTATACACCGCAAAGTTAGCTGAAGTACACGAATACGGCTGCACATTCACACCCCAATTCTCCTGGTCAAGTCCAAAAGCAACCAAAGCACGCTTACAACATAACGTCTCAATCTCATCTATAAACTGATTACCACCATAATACCTCGCCCCAGGAAATCCTTCAGAATACTTATTCGTCAAATGGCTCCCTAACGCCTCCATTACCGCCTTGCATACAAAATTCTCAGAAGCAATCAATTCAATCCCTTTATACTGCCTCTGCTTCTCCTTCTCCATAATCTCAAACAAATCCGGATCAGCTACCTGTATACCCTGATTTCCCCAATCCCTAACCACCTTTTTCCGCGATTCTAGCCCTAACAAATGCTCATTCGAACTCGTTACAACCCTAACACTCTTCGAAGAGGACGGCGTTGTTTCAGTATCTCTCCTACGCTTTAAACACATGGAATGACCTAGAATTCGAAACTCCTCAACGTCCTTCTCTTCGTCCCCGCTGTTTTCGCCTTCCTTATCGTTCTCCTCAGTCTGCTTGTCCATTAATTGAAGAGGAATTGGGGGAACAGGATGAGATGGATCCTTAACCCTAGAATCGATCTGAAAAGCAATTGGATCATCGGCTATATGAGCCGTTCGATTCGGTGCGGGACCCACAGGCGATGCGTGAGAAATAAACCCTAGGGAAAGATTATTACTCGATTGTGATTGGCTCAAATCCATAATAATAATTAAAATAATTGAGAAGAAAAGTAGTGAAAAAAAGTTCAATTAACAAGTAGAAGAACAACAGTAACAAGAACAAATACAGCGACAGCAGCGGCGGAAGCAATCGGAGTAACAGTGGCGTTGGAAGCGCATGGTATAAGGTTATAGATTTTTTGTAACTCAGGAAATGAATTCGAGGGGATGCACCTGGACTATTTTGCTCAACTGATTTTCCGGTGGTGACCGGCTTGTAATTTTAACCCCCGCGATTTCAAGTTATTTTTTTCCTTTTCGCGAAACAAAATTCTCCTTTTGATACGTTTACAATCGAAGAGAACTTATCTTTGGGCCGAATTGTAAGTTTAAGGCTTTCTTTTGGGACAAAGTGCATTAATAGACACTTTTGCCAGTAGTCTTGTGGTTTGAGGGGGATAAGTGCACGAAAGGCCACTTTTGCCACTGGTCTTTGGGCACAGGCCACTAATACCAAAATATTTACTTTGTGGCCACTTTTGCTTAAAGAGATAGAACTTCAGTCCAGAGGCCGGATTGAAGTTCAGTCCTTAAAGATTGAACTTCAATCCACGGCCATATGGACTGAAATTCAGTCCAGTCCTTAAGATGGAACTTCAGTCCATGTTCGGTCCATGGCCATACCATGGACTGAAGTTCAGTCCATGGCCATATGGACTGAAAGTTCAGTCCTTAAGAGATGGAACTTCAGTCCAGGGGCCGTATGGACTGAACTTCAGTCAACTATCAGAACTTAAGTCAACATTTATTTAGTAAAGACCCAAAAGTGGCCTCTAGTGTAAGACCAAAGAAAATAGTGGCCTCAAACTAAATACCAGTGTTAAAAGTGGCTGCTGGGCGAAATTTTTACGGTTTGAGGCCAATTGTTTTATGGTTTTGCATGAAGTATTACTTTTTTGAACTTCAATCTTTGGGGATGCAGTTCAAACCTTATAGACTAAACTTCATACCTAATGTATGAAGTTCAACTTCAGCCTGCAAGGGCCGAACTTTTGGGCATAAAATACGTAAACTTCAATTGTTGTGGTGGGTTGAAGTTCCTTGTGGAATTTTAATTCAGCCCAAAAAGATTGAAGTTCCAAAAACTGTCTCTCATGCAAAATCAATAAAAAAAAGTAGCCTCAAATCAAATATCACTTGCAAAAGTGGCCTCTATACGAAATTTTTACCATTCTTTTGCAGGCCGCTAGTTGTTAGTTTAACTTCAAAAATTTCACCGGCATCCTCAAAATTGACTACTGATGCTTTGTTGTCCCCATTTAAGAAGATTTTAGCAAAATGATTGCTATTTCATCCGCAAACAATACTCATGTTATCAATCGACAATTCCAGCTTCATTTAATATAAACTTGCTCAATTTTTAAAGACCAATTTTAAACAGTTCAATATCTCAAGACTAAGAATCTTTTTTTGCATATTTGTGTAATTCCACCATAAACA
Organism: Petunia secreta; assembly: GCA_029990175.1. NCBI lineage: Eukaryota > Viridiplantae > Streptophyta > Magnoliopsida > Solanales > Solanaceae > Petunia > Petunia secreta. Next base: position 334,715 of record JARKIP010000239.1, on the reverse strand, counting down.
TAAGGACTAATTATACTAGGTGTCACTATAAGGACGTTATTATAAAAATATAGAGATATTTTAGCCGTTTTACCAAATATAGTAATATTTTTCAAATGCTATCAAACATAGTAAAGAAACAAAAACATTGCTATGTAAGAGGGGGTTCTAGGTTATCTCATACCTTTTATATATATTTACTATAGTTTTTAAAAATAAATATTGCTATATTTTGAATATGGTGTAATGTTGATATTTTTGTGTATGATAAAACTTTACTCACATAGTTGTAAAAGCCCTAAACATAAATTCCACCCCGTGATTGATTGGTGTTGAGAGTTTGTCCCAATTTACCATAGTTTTAGAAAAATTGCTTTCGCTTTCTTTTCTTCAATTTTTTTGTTTGAAGTGTTTTTAAGACGATACTTCTTTAGCTGGTAAAATGTGGAAAAAGATTAAGGACAAATTTTTCATAGGTTACACTTCAATTATTTGGGAGATTAAAAAAAGTTGAGGGGCAAGTGCTGCCTAGGCAATACTTCAAGAAAATTAGTTAGGAGAATTTGAGAATGGCCAAGGACATTTACTACATAGGAAGATTGGGGGAAGGATTTAGGCAATACTTCAAGGCAATTAGCTAGGAGATTGTAGGAAAGAGTGAAGAAAGTGCTGCTTAGGCAATACTTCTGTGGGCAAATAATCCAAACTAATTTTGCACTAATCCGAAAATGACACACTCCAATTCTTAAGTCTAACAATACTTATATTTTTCTTGCTTTAAATACCGAACTTGGAATGGCTAAAAGAACCGAAAAAACAAAGGTTAACACATCTCACATGCATGCTACGATAGTCACACTTTGTATGGGCTGCAATTTATTGTCGGTTAGTTACATTTCAACATACACGCGTTAGAAAAGCTAGGCTATCTACAAAGGCGACGAGGTACACTTTTGTGATGGAGATATTCATGTAGTGTTGATTTTAGTTTGTATGATGGCAAGGTGATAAACTAGGTAGTGTAATAATAAACGGAGTTATAAGTGTTCTCCATGTTTCATTTGATATATTTATCATAAAAGAACATACACGGAATTAATTAAAGACAAGAATGATCCTTTTTAAAATTACATGTACCATATATATGTGTGTGTATATACAGACAATGACAACCCTATGTTAGTAGAAGGGGATTAAACGTAATTCTTTTGTCCAAAATTCTTAACGGTATACATGTGAAAATAATTGATGTGCATATAAAGTTATTGAATTCTCTGAATACATTTTTTGTTCAAAAAAATGAAGCTTTTGATGTAGAGGGTTGACACTTTAGCATATTTTTCTTTTAATTATTCTTTGATAAACGTTCATGCTTCCTCCGTTTGCAACCAAATACAAATATTTTTTGAGTTTAACACCATAATTAAATGATATACTGCTTTGATTGTCAATGGTTACGTGATAACACTGCTTTTAATTTTCATTATTATTAATTAAGGAGGATTGTGTCATAAACTCATGAGGAATCTCTTGTTTACAATATTAGTTGAACTTGAACTCGCAGGCTATAGCCCAAAAGAGAGGAGCTTATGGGTGATGGTAAAGCGATGGTTTTGCCCATCTGTTCATTTCTTAACTTCAATACATAAATAATTATCTCATTTTTGTTCTTGACTTTTTTTTTTTTTGTGTTGCAAACCAACAATTCAACAAGTTTTCTCAACTTTAGTGGCAGAAGAGTTAATGAGCCGTGGCATTCCAAAAGTTAAACATAAAACCATGTCTACCTCCTCACCTCACATGTATAAATTGACTTTCCACACATAAGAGCCCCCACATTTGGCCTAAACTTTGGGAATCAAATTTAAGCAATTATTAGACTTTGACAATGACACCTGCTTTATACAAAACCGCACCTTACAAGAAACCTACGTATACATCATCCAAACACTCCTTTTCTATTTCAAATATTTGTTCTCCACGTCAACCAAATGTTGCCCACACAACCTATTCTAGTTTATCGTTATTTATTGAACTCAAAGCAAAAATTTATTAAGTTGAACCAACAATTAATAAGTTTATACACCATCCGTTCCACTTTATGTGTCATAATTTGACTCTGCATGAAATAAAAGAAGACATTTAAAATTTGTGGTCTAAAATAAGATAAAGATGTTTGTGTGGTTGTCAATTATTTCATTAATGAAAAAACTGTAATTTTGAAGTTGAATTGTTACCAAATTTAAAATGTTGTCATTCTTTTTAAAACAGACTAATCAAGAAATTTTGCAACATAAATTGGAACGGACGGAGCAATAGAACTAGTAGCATACTTTCTATAAAAATAATTAGCTTAATTTCTAAAGTCTCTTGCAAAAAAAATATTAGGAACAATAAACGACTACAATCGTTTGTTAATATGGTGAAAAAAGGGGTTCTAATAAATGCGTATATTTGAATGGATAGTGTTTACTGTTTAGCACGCAAAGATGGCCATGTACTATAGAAGACAAGTAAAGGCATGTGGGTCCAGCTTTGGTGCTGACCCCACCCAATGATGGTGGGCTCCTTTATTCCTTGGCTACTGTTCGCTTTTCCAACAATTTGCAATTAGGCCCCACTAATTGACAATTACCTTTTCTTTTTCGACACAATTGACAATACTTTATATGGTTGAAATTCCTCTCTAAGTCGCTTGTGACACGTGGTCAAAGCAGCCAGCCTCATCCGTGGCACCAATTTAATGAATGTGTTCCTCTGTGGCGTGGATCACTGTGGTTAAGGTGAGTCGTCATCGAAATAAATGGACGAAATCGTCATTGGCAGCGAGATTAGCTTGCGTTTGGACATAGATTTGTTTGAAATTTCAAAAAACTAATTTTTTGTTTTAAAAGTTTAGTTGAAAAATATTTTTTTGAATTTAAAGTTGTCTTTAAACATACATTTCACTTTTAAAAAAGTTGAAATCTTGTGAGCGGAAACTTTTTTCCCCAAAAATTATCTCAATTAATTTTGAGAATTTTGAAGTTTTTGATTTCAAAATGTGACAAATTGTATCAGCAAATAATTTTTTTTTTAAAAAATGCTACTAAATTTTATAATCAAATAGGTCCTCTGTACTCGCGAGAGTAGAGGTGCTTATTATTCGGTTTGCGGTGACACAATTTGAAGTATAAGGTCAATTTTTAATCTTGACCGTAAATTTAAATATAATTTTTAAAGTAGTTGAAAATAAATTTATATATTTAAAATCTACATAAAAATATTACTATAAATTATAATTTATAATAAATGATATAGTATCAAAGAAACCACCTCGTAATCTTTTCAAATAATATGTTCACAAGATTGAAATCGAATGAGTAGTTTATGTGAGCAAGTGCCGTGGGTTTTCCGTTCGTCCAAAGGGAAGATGTTATTGATTCCCGTTACGGCGAAGCGTCACGTCGGTCAAAGTTGCTTCCCAGAGGCATAGAGTAATTCTGAAAAATAAAGGTCCATTAAAGTACCATTTTCGTCCTAGATCACCATAGTTTATTCATACCTTTTCTTAGTTCATTATTTATTTATTTGTATCTTCGAAATGAGACAAAGTCTTTCACCTATAAAAACGTCATTTTATAAACCATGATAAAACTCCTTTTTTTTTTTTTTTTCCATTTTACTTAGTTTACTTATTATAGTAGCCATATTTTCACACTATTTTCAACCGCCTTTTAGCTCCGTATACTACTTTTCATTTCTCGCATATGATTGTATTAGTGACTAGTCGGAAAACAAAAGAAGGATTGGAATTTTTATTAAAATAGATAATGTATACTTAGGATTTACCTTCATCACGACCTTAGCATGAGCTGAAGAGAAGGATGAGAAATACCTTTATGAATCATTAGAGCGTCATAGATGTCTATTTGAGAAGACGTTTATGCAATTATATGGTTTTATGGAAGATTGTGGAAAGCAATAAATGGTAAAGAAAAATAAAATTGAATCATCACACATTATAAAACGATAAAGTTAGTTTAGATTTTTTTATTTGTATATCCAACATCTTACGTTTTAATCAGTGACTTTGTAAAGATAATAGGGCTTCAAGTATGATTATGATAAAAATTGAAAAGCAAACACTTGAAGGGGAAAAGAGAGAGATGATGATGACATCACATGGAGCAATATCACCTCGAACAAGAAAAGACTAGAATAAGCAAGAAATAAACTAAAAAAGAAAGTGACGTTTCACCAAATCAAGAAAACTAAACGTGCTCAATTAATCCGTAGACTTTACGTATATTTCCTAGAATTAAGGCCAAATCCGTTTGTTTCCACGGTCGCATGCACAATGCATTTATCATGGATGCGTTAATAGTTATACGTACCCTTTAATGGGTGACTACTTTGTCATTGTATTCCCAATTTGGAATTCACTATTTATTCCTTGATAGTAATTGAAAATATATACGTACTACACAACTTACTCTTCCGTTTGAATTGGTTCTTACTCTTTTTGAACAATAGACAATAATACAGCTATATTCAAATGTGTCATTATTGTCCTTACTACTAATTAAATGAGATAAGCTACAATACTAGACCTAGTTGAGTAGTTTCTCACATTCGTAGTATATCTTTATACTAAAGTATGAACTTTTATATCTAGTGAATATCCAATAAATCATACCATTAATATAAAATCGAATTTCAAAGCTTAATTACTGAAGATGTGAAAGTGTACGTACATGCTTATTTTTTTTTTTTCACTTTATGTTTGTCTTTCGAAAACGGACTAAAAAGTTTCAAGTGGTATTCTACAAGTGGGACCTGAAAAGGGTGAGATGTACGCAGAGCTTACCCTACCAAGGTGGAGACGTAGTTTTCAATAGACTCTCAGTTCGAAGAATATTTTGAAAACATATTAGAAAATAGAAGACTCCAATAACATTAAAGACACAGAACAAGATAAAATTATTATGTAGTATATAAGAATAATAAAGCTAATATGCCAACAATTATTTGCCTACCAATTAATCTTCTACCCTAATTCTCGACCTCTACGTTTTCCTATCAAAGATCATGTCCTTGAAGGTGAAACATGTCTTTTCGAATCATCTCGCTCCAATTCTTTTTTGGTTCACGTCTATGCAAATAACTACAAATTAATCAATTGTTAAATAATTTAGTAAAGTGAGAAGCCTATAAGTAAGCAGTGACGTGCTGAGACATCCAAAAGGACTTGAACGAGGGGGGTAAAACAGTAAAAAGAAAACTTAAAGTAGGAGTGTAGGAGGACCGTTGAGGGACAAAGGGGATGACGTGGCAGACTTTCTGGATAAGAAATAAGAAACCCATTCATAATCCAACACGCTTTGCCTTCATAGTGCACGCACTCTTTTACATTTTCATTTATATTATAAATAATAAATAAATAAAATAAATAAAGCTCCCAAAATACACATTATAAAAGAAAAGCTACCTCTCTCTCTCTCTCTGTCTTCACAAATCATCGCGACTTTTCTCGATATTCAAATTTCAATTTCGTAAATAAATATATCCATAAATTTCTATTTCTATTTCTATTTCTATTTATTAAAAGCGTTGTATTAATATTCATAGATCAAAAGCTCAAGTTTTTGATCGTTGATTATGGAAGTGGAGACGTCGCCGGAAAGAGGGAAGATAGGTGGAATAGCCATGGAAATTCCGGCCACTGATGACGTACCTACCTCCACGTGGTCATCTCCCAGGATGCCACGTCGGCTAGTACAAAAGTTAACGGAGCCTAAAACAAGTCCTCCTACTACTATTGAACAAATTGAAGCTAAGCTTCGTGACGCTGATCTTCGTCGACAGGTCTTTTTATTTCTTTTTTTTTAGTCTTTTAGTTAACTGATTTTTATTTTATTTTTAATTTTAAATATGTTGTGTTCGGTAATTATAATAAAGTGCATGATGAACTTTCTTTCCTAAAAATTAAAATTAAAATATGTGTAATTTTATCTCGTTTCTATGGTTATTTGTTGTGTTAGGTAGCATATATGATTATTTACTTTATTTATGTTATAGTTGATAGTTCTTGTTACTTATTAGGTCCCTTGAAAAAAAGCCGTTTTTCCGGTTTTTTTAATCAGGTATAAACTACTTATTAGTAAATAATTAAGTGCAAATATTTTCTTGAAAAATAAGTACATGTTGATTGGTTCCACTGTCATGTTGATATTTTGGTGTATGAATTTTATGACTACTTTATTGTTATAGAATGTTTTTCCTTAATTTTCCTTTTCATCTTTTGGAGTTTGATATTGTAGCAACAATTTTCTTTTGCATAAAGAATTCATATTTAACAACTTTATTTACTTAAATCACATTCCAATTTGTAATCTTTCTTTGTTGCACTACGTGAAGGCACTTGTAATTAGCATGAGTTCGTAGTTCAAAGAAATTAAAGATTTTTTTTTGGAAGTTTCTGTAATTAAAACTTTCCAATTTAGCATGAATTCGTAGTTCAAAGAAATTAAAGATTTTTTTTTTGGAAGTTTCTGTAATTAAAACTTTCCAATTTGGTATGAGACAGAAATTCTATGAGTATCTGTCGAGCAAAGCCAGACCAAAGCCTAGAAGCCCCTCGCAGTCACCAACTCATGGAGAAGATCTTGGACAGCGTCTCGAGGCTAAACTTCAAGCTGCCGAGGAGAAAAGGTAACGTCTTTTTTCACTCTTTCACCAGTTGTGAGTAGTTTTCTGCCAAAATCCTACGGGTATATCCAAGCATGCATTCTGCTTTGTTTTTTAATGTGCCTTATTGCAGCATTATTGGTTTTTTAATAGTGCTTCGGGGTTTTTGTAGAAATTTATAAAAAGATTTTCCATGTGAGTCATCATATTATGCAGGCTCTCTGAGAGTTGTTACTCTGCTGGTCTTTTAGGTTTCCACTGTAGTCTTTTCCAGTTTGTAATTGTAATAATACAATGTGACTACTTGAGTTCTTGTCTGTTGCTCGTCAAAGAAGATCTGCTTGAGCTTGGATTTCCATGTGAACTCATGATTTTTTTTTTAAAAAAAATGAAATGACTTCTTCTTTTAAGCGAACTATTTACGTCAAAGTATCTTGTGTGATGGTGTACACATACATCTAAGTCGGTAGATTTTGTCAAACACATCCCATCCCCCTCAAGTACACTTGCCTAAAGAGAAGCAAAAAAGAGAGAGACTATTAGCAAAAGCTGGGGAAAGTATTACATTGGTTTGATGAATGTGCATAATCGCTATAGGTAACCTGGCTAATGTAGTTATATAGCTAGTAGAGTTGATTAATCTTGTACAAGATAATAATGAGTAAAATGACTTCTCCATTATTTGCTGAGTAAGATGACTGTAATATATTTATGTGAAGTAGGTTGATCTGTGTGATTGTGAAAGCCGTCCTGTTATCTTTGACCTTTAATTTTTCTTTATTCATAGGATGAGTATTCTAGCAAAGGCTAAGCTGCGTCTGGCGAAAATAGATGAGTTGAGGCAGGCAGCTAAAACTGAAGCAGAAATGCGCTTCAGAAAGGATCGAGCTGAACTGGGTACAAAGGTGGAGTTGCGTGTTCAGCAGGCTGAGAAAAATAGAATGCTTCTCCTAAAAGCTTATCGTCAAAGGAGGGCCACGCTGAGGGAAAGGACATCTCAATCATTACAACGTCGAATGGCTCGTGAGAGCAAGTATAAAGAGCGGGTCCGTGCTGCAATTTGTCAAAAGCGTGCAGCTGCTGAGAAGAAGAGGATGGGATTGCTGGAAGCTGAAAAGAGAAGGGCATGTGCTAGAGTCATGCAAGCACGGAGGATAGCAAAATCTGTTTCTCACCAGGAAGAGGTCAAAAGAAGGGAAATGAAAACTAAAATAGAAGACAAACTACAAAAGGTAACAGCATATGCACTTGATCCAATACAAATAAATTTTTATGAAGATGTCATCTGTATGTAGTTTTACATTGTTTCTGTCACTTCCCAATTTGAAATGAACAGGCAAAGAGACAGAGAGCAGAATACTTGTTGCAGAGAGGCAAATTACATAATTCTTTTCATGACAGTTATGACAAGATACATGACCAAGCAGACCTCCTTTCAACAAAATTAGCAAGGTATGGAAGTTGCAAGCCATCTTTCGTCATACAAATGATTTTGATATAAGTGAACTGATTTTCAGAGTTTCCTGAAATTACCGCAAGTGATTGAGATGTATGGAAGTGAATATTGTTAGTTTTCTCTTACAGGTGCTGGAAGCAGTTCCTTACACGTGGAAAGACAACCTTCCATCTCGCAAAAGCTTATAATATGTTGAGCATTAATGAGAGATCAGCTAAGTTAATGCCATTTGAGCAATTAGCACTGATGATTGAATCACTTAACACACTACAAACAGCAAAAGGTTTGCTCGATAGGCTTGAACTTCGCTTTAAAGTGTTGCGTGAGGTAAACAGTTCCACGAGTACCTTTGGTTGGGGTGACATCGATCATCTTCTCAAGCGAGTAGCTTCGCCTAAAAAGAAGGTTACACCAAGGAGATCTTTCCGCAGTGGTGGTGCAAGAAAAACAGTGTCCAACTCACCAGCAGCCAAAGCTCCAGTTAAGTTGTCAAGGTATCCAGTTCGAATTGTGCTGTGTGCATATATGATTCTAGGTCACCCTGATGCAGTGTTTAGTGGTAAAGGGGAGCGTGAGATTTCCCTGGCAAAATCTGCTGAAAATTTTGTCAGAGAGTTTGAGCTGCTGGTTAGGATAATTTTAAATGGTCCCACCCAGACTTCTGATGGAGGGTTGGCAAGACGCAAGACCTTCAGGTCACAACTTGCAGAGTTTGATTCAGCATGGTGTTCTTACTTGAATAGCTTTGTGGTGTGGAAGGTTAAAGATGCCCAGACTTTGGAGGAGGATTTGGTTAGAGCTGCTTGCCAGCTTGAACTTTCTATGATGCAAAAGTGCCGGATGACTCCTGAAGGATCTAGTGGTGCTCTTACTCATGATTTGAAGGCTATCCAGAAACAGGTTTTACTCCTAGCTTTTCTTTTTCCCTTGGAGAAGTTAGTTTTTCAATGTTCTTTAAATTCTTTTTGTTGGCTTCCTGGTTCAGAGAGCATTGTTTCCATCGAAAAGTTTCATTCTTATCGAGCTCAGTTTTTGAGACTTATCACTTCTGTCATGCAGGTGACAGAAGATCAGAGACTTCTCAGAGAAAAGGTGCTTAATCTTAGTGGAGATGCTGGTATTGAACGGATGGATAATGCAATTTTTGACACACGAAGTAAATACTTCGAAGCTAAAGAAAACGGGAGTCCTGTGGGCTCTCCGATTATGCATTCACTATCTCCAAGCCCGACTTCAGTCCCAAGTGCCTCTTCTTCTCTTAGTGGTTCAACTAAAGGAGAGAATTTGCTTGAGGCGAGTGATCAGAAGCCAAACCGCGTGGTTCGGTCCTTATTCAGGAATGAATTACATCCAAAAGAAGTTGGTTCTTCTGCCAATAACAGCATGCAGTCATACCGTACTGAGGGATTGGAAATGGAGAATCTATTAATTGTGAATGAGAGTCTTCACGGGCAGCATCTTGCATTTTCCGAGTCTCCAAAAGTTGCTGAGAAATATGAAAGTAGTATCGAGGTTGGTGCATTTCTTACATCTTGATTTACTAAACCAGAGCACATTTCGCTAAGGCTCCTGAAAACTGGAAGGGAGTGTAAAAATATGTAATCATCATCTCTGTTGACTTTTTACAGGACAAAGTTAGAGAGACAATGGAGAAGGCTTTCTGGGATAGTGTCATGGAATCCATGAGATTGGATGAACCTGGGCACAGTCGAGTTGTTGATCTGATGAAAGAAGCAAGGGATGAACTTTGTAGCTTGGCTCCTCAGGGCTGGAGACAAGAGATTAATGAAGCTATAGATGTAGACATTCTATATCAGGTACCTTTGATCATTTAGCTCATACCTGATTTTTTTCACCTTATAATATGAGCAAACCTTCTAACCCGTCTATTAATGTACGTTCCTTTTTTAGTTGTTGATCTCAGGTAAACTTGATATGGATTATCTTCGAAAGATCATGGACTTCACAGTGGTCACTTTGCAGAAACTCTCCTCTCCAGCTAAAGAGGATGAGCTAAAAGCAAATTGCCAGAAGTTATTTAGTGAACTGGCCGATATATGTCAGGATGGATCAAGGAATTCATTTCTCTTGGCACTAGTTAGGGGTTTGCGTTTTGTGCTGGAAGAGATACAGGTAAAAACCTTGCTGATCATCTTTCATTCTTTACATGGTTATTAACACATCACAACTACAGACCTAAGGCTAACATGCAATGTTCAGATAGTTCTCTGCTAGAAAAGTGTATCTGTTGTTTTAAACTAAGAAGCTGATCAGTGATTAATACTGGGTAATACTTTATATATATATATAATTTTATTTTTTTTAATTGGCAATATACTAGTAACTTCTAATTTTCTTGAGATCTCCCCCAATCCCCACTTTCTCTCTCTTTCTATGCTTTGGAGCCGAGGTTGATGATTAAATTAGTATTTTCATAATCTAAAAGGAACCTACTTCACATTCCAAAAATGTGTTCAGAGTGCGAGTATACTTTTTTTGATGCATGGTGTTGTCACAGTGTCTGGCGTTTGAACTCATCTTTAGGGATTCTGCAGCGGCATCTCTTTCTAATGATTCTCATGTCATAGTTGTGCACTGCTTTGTCTTTGAGGATGTGAATGTGTTTCCACTTCTGCTTTCTCTGTTTTTTTTTTAACCCAGTCTGAGGTGTCTGACATTTTTTTACTGTGCAGCTTCTCAAACAAGAAATAAGCAAGGCGAGGATTAAGATGTTGGAACCGATTCTCAAGGGACCTGGAGCTTTTGATTATTTAAGGAATGCTTTCACCAAGCGTTACGGTCTTCCTTCTATGGCTATGACCGCTCTACCTTTAACAGTGCAGTGGCTTTCATCTGTCAAAGATTCCAAGGACCAGGAATGGGATGAACACAAGGAGGCTCTATCAAAGTTGACAAGTGGACAGGATCGATTCCTTCCTTCTGCCGCCCTTAGAACTGGAGGAAGTTTTTCACATAAAATCAATCAAAACCAAACTCCACCTTCAAGTTCTACAGGTTGGTTCCCTCAGATTTGGCCCATTCCTTTACCTCTCCCATGGCATCAGCTTGAAATTAGAGCATTGAACTGTCTAAACTGCCTGTGTATTTCTCCTGACTAGTAACTGTGTTTCATTTCTGAAGCCGCAGATGAATGCCAAGAATGCACGGGGGACAAGGTTGATTTGTTGGTGAGGCTGGGCTTGTTAAAGTTGGTAAATGCAGTATCTGGTCTGACACAAGAAGGCTTGCCTGAAACTATGCAGCTGAACTTTTTTAGGCTAAGGGCTATTCAGGCGAAAATCCAAAAGATCATTGTAATAGCTACCAGGTAACTCTCGACTCCACCTCATTCCCCCCTCCCATTCTTGAAAAAAGGCAAAGAATCTAGTGCTGAGATGAGAGACTCTTTCTCTTGATCCCTGTGACGTGCTGTTTGATAATTTACTTATTTATTTGATTATGATTTTGCAGCGTGCTAGTGCAAAGACAGGTTCTTCTGAGTATGCATATGGTCTCGAGTGCAGCAGATATGGATAAAGTTGTTCTGGAAAGTGTCAAAGCACTTTCTGAGCTTCTCGACTCCAACAATGATGCTGGTATTCAAGAGATCATCGAGACACTTGGCAAACCTTTAGAGCATGGTGACTATGGTACTGATGGTATGAAGCTTCCACAGATCAAGGAGATCATGGCAAGGATGTTGTCCAAGAGCCTGCAAGCTGGGGATGCTATTTTTACTCGCATATCCCGTGCTATATATCTGGCTGGAAGAGGACTTGTACTTGGTGGAACCGGCAGACAGGGAAGAGAATTGGCTGAATTGGCTTTACGGCAGGTGGGAGCAACTCCTCTAGTTGACGAGATAGTGGAAGCTGCCTCTGTATTGGTTATGGCAGCGCGTGTGACTGTGAATGTTCATGGTCCTTGGTATGCACAGTTAGTAGGTAATATGTGAAGGAATGCCATTCTTTTGTACATATCAGGGCATGTAGTTATTTATTCTGTATCATCCAGTTGTGAATGTCATAGTCTTCCTAGATTGAAGGATATTGTTATCGTAGTGATGTGAAGTGCACAGCCTAAGAGAAGTGTAGATAGTTGTTGGAATAAAGGCAACAAAAACTCTTGCTTGTATGTACATTTGGCTTGAGAAATAATTTGCTTGTATGTACGCTTGCTTTTACGTATATTTGAGAATTGATATGAAGGAGCGTCGCTAAAAAAATGGCAAGATGTTCTTAGGTTAATATCGATTTATTTGTCCAACATCCCTACACTACTCCTTTGACGCAGCTCGGCAAATTATAGAGCTAAATCACAAGTGACAAAAATGAAAATTTAAAATTAAACAATAAAAGAAGAAGCTGTATTACAGAAAATAGTATACATACCCAATTTGCAGTGATGTCCAATGCCATGAATGAAAAAGCAAGTTCAAAATACAAGTGTGGAGCACCCAAAGAAGCAGTAAAATCTAATGATGATCCCTCCACAAATGAAGATACTTTGCATTAGTACAACTACAACCCAAGGAAGTAACGATAATGATAAAAGAAAACACAAACAACAAACACACTCCTTGGAATTAGAATTCAAGGATGCAGTAGCACGGGCCTATACAACAGATCCTGTTCAAAGAAGGATGTAACTTGGTATTAAACTAACTCTGATAATCTTCTCAGGTGTATATACTTCATCTCTGGCTTCGACAAGATTGTGACTAATTGAATAGATATTACAGACTACGGGAGTTGCACTATACAGATTATCTATATACAGAATGGCAAACAAAGCAAGAGAACTGCGTCGTCGAATGCAAAGACCATCTGAAACTTGCTAAAGCACACTTTGGAAACGTCGAAAAGCCGCGCAAAATCATTGGAAATCAGAAATCTCAAAGCTCCAACGTGAGTATCTGCTTCATCAGTTGGCAGCTGTCAATTAGCAGCAAAGTCTGCCGCAGCCATATCCCGGACATGCCGGAAACGCCTACGTCGAATATAGAGTCCGACCAAATATAACACAGAGGAAAGTGCAATGGCAGAGTAATCAAACACATCAATGACATTTTGTCGGCCTGCAGTGAGAATAATGTAACCTTACATTAAACAAAAGAAGATGGAAAAATGTGAATACACATAGGTTCTTCACCAGTAAAAACACTCATTAGAACCCCGGTGAATGCAGGATAAAGAAATGGTGGCAATGTATCTTTCAGGCAAGCTCTCATATAGCAAATGAATAGAGGAAAAGGTTGTAAATAAGACGCAACAAAATAAGCATCGTCAACTAACTATTTTCAGCTCCTCCATACATGCCCTTTCAGTAGCAACTCCAGTGAAGTCACAAAGAGATTCATGAATTAGTTTTCAAATTTACTTCCATCAACATCTTCAAGTGGAGGATTTGAGTACCTATTCGGAGAAAATCAAAGGGGCTGAGTGTGTAAAGGAGTCCCAGGAACATCTGCAAGAAATTATCTGCTTCAGCGGATAAGTTCAAGAAATGAGATCACTACAAAGTACAAAAAGTACATTGGCAAAGTAGATAAAGATAGCAGATCAGAAAAGAAACCTATAAAACTAAATAAGGTCAGAAATTATGAGGATTTGAGTTCACTTTTGAAATGTTGGGGAAAAACTGAGACTATTGAACTATAATAAGCAAATAATAAAGCTAGCTGATTGAAGTATATTGCATAGCAGTCAGTCAAATGTATTTAGCTGACAGATGAACTTACCGCAAAAATTCGCAATTTGTTCAAATGAGCTCCAGGCCTATCAGGATTCATCATTTCATTAAACACTCTCTTCATGTAAAAGGGCAGTCCAAGCACTTTCTGCAGAAAATAGAAAGAGAAGGATCAAAAATAAAAGAACATGTGGCGCTCCACTATTACTTTATGGTAAACCAGTACTCGAGTCCACAGAAAGTACAGGATTACAACCCATGATAAAATGCCGCTCTCTACTATTGTTTAATGATTACCAGTATGCAATAAACACAAACCATATCAATACGACTGACATGAGAAACATTGTCTGTATAATCTCATGTTGGATCCGTGGGAATTATATATTAATGGCTTCTATCCAACCACATGATCTTGATTTGTGAACTCGAAATTGATGGATAATCAACAAAAAAATACTCAGCCTTAAGCTTGAAAAAACAAAGGACATCACACAAGAAGTCCCAATCCAAACTTGTAACATAGAGAGGCAACGCAAAAGAAGATGGTCCAATTGACACTTCAAAATAGGAGTATAATCCCATATATGCAATCTAACATATGAATTATGATGGAGAACATACAAGTCAACGCACCAGCATGAGGCCATATGTGCCACCAACAAAAAGGCGATTATACTTTTGAACTCTTTTTAAAACCTCAATTACTTCAGCATCCTGCTGGCTATACAATGATGCCTCAGGTGTCAAATGAGTAATCTTCCTCGAACACATGGGACAGTTACAAGGCTGAAGTGCAGCTCCATAGTTCCAGTACTGCAAAATGCAACCTCCTACACATGGAGAAACCATATTGGTAAATATCATGTTGAAAAAACATATGGCGAAAAAACTTTATTGCAAAGCTTCAAGACAGCAACTGAAAACTGTAATAGTAGACTGGACAAGTTGTGGCTTTTGACATTATTAACAAATGAAACAGTTGAAAATGCAATTAGGTTTTGTCTAAGAATCTTCTAAGCGATACAAGTACACACAGGGCTTGACAGATTACTCTCCAAGAGGAGAGGAAACAAGGGTTAGTAAAATGACGAAAATACATATCTCCACAATTCCCAAGAAGATTCAAATGTCATCCTAATCAGTAAGATGACATGGCAAGGATATTTTCTTCCACCTACATCACGTTATTATTGTCATATCCAATATTAAACCCCGCAATGACAGAAGAAAGGACTCCTGAATACCCTAATTAATTTCAGAATCAACAAAAAAGGTAAAACAACAACAACATACCCCGGTCCCCGTATAATACCACAAGTGGGGTCTGGAAGGGTAAGATGTACGCAGACCTTACCCCCACTAAAGTGGACAGGCTGTTTCCAATAGACCCTCGGCTAGTGAAAACATTTAGAAAACACGTTTGAAAAAGGTAAAACTATTTGAGTAAAATGATCTGTCTACCACGAGCTGTACATATTTAAAACCTTTCTAATAAACCTCGAATTACAGGATATAGCCAGCTTTCCAACTATAATCTTATGCAATACTTTCACATTCTCCACACTTATTTTCCTACTACAATATGCTAAATATCGAGCGGAAAAAGACCACTAGCACTACTTAAAACAACAACAACAACAACAACAACAACAACAACATAATACCCAATATATCTCACAAGTGGGGTCTGGGGAGGGTGGGATGTACGCAGACCATACCCCGGTGGAGAGGATGTTTCCGATAGACCCCTGGCTAGCACTATTTAACAAAAATATATTTTCAGAAAAGAGCAACCGACATTTCTGCTTCATTGAGGACTAATTCATTCCCAGAATAGCAGCACATAATCGATTTCATGGAAAATAAACTGAGCTATATAATCAATAGAACAATGACAATATAACAGCGAATAAACCGGAGATTTTAACAGTAGCTAAGCTGTTAATTACCGCAGTACCAATGGCCACAGGGACCTCGACAAGGAACGACAAAATTAGCAAAGCAAATAGGACAACAATCATCAGTTGGAGGTTTTTCCATCATTTTCATAAATTCATTCTCCGACTTCTCAACAGCCACTACGCTCTTCGACGACGACGCACTCTCCTCCTCCTCAGGATTATTACCGTCCTCCTGTTCATCCTCAAACGACGCCGTTGTAAAATCCACGTCATCCACCGATTCGTATCCAATTTCTTCTTCCTCATCGTCGTCTCTGTCGGAGTTTACCACGGCGGAGGAAGACGAAGTTTCCTCCGGTTTCCGTTCGCCGGAATCGGGAAACATAACTGGAGGAGTTGTGTGGTTAGGGTTAGGGTTTTGGGGAAGGTGACGACGACGATTACGTAAGCGAAGAGGATTACGGAACAACTTCATGTATTGTTGGTGATAGCTGAAATGATGGGAAAATGGAAAGCGCTTTCAGTTTTTGTTTGTTTGTTTTTATATGATGATGACGTGTCTCAAAGCATTATCCAAGTCGTACACCTCATAATGGTGTAATGTTTGAGGACTAGAATATGACACATTCCCTGCTTACCAACGCATTTTTATCACTCATTCAACACTTGTTACACTTCACTAATTAAACAACTAATTACTCCTATACAAATTTAAAAATAATAATAGTAATAAAAATTGCATATATTCTTTAAACACATCACATCCCAATTTTTTTACTACACAAAGTCTCGATACATTTTGCAATCGAAATATCAATAGGTGCTATCAGAAAACAATTAATCGACCTAAATTTTACGAATTATTATAGAGAATTCGTTAGTAGAATGGGAAGAGTTAGGGGAAGAAGGGCACACATGGAATGAACGAGAATTGAAAGAAGAAAGAACTTTTTGGTTAGATGGGTGAAATTAGCCAAGCATTTTATTTGAACAAATATAGTCATAATGGATGGTTTTGTGTCAATTATCAATTCTTCCTCCTGAATTGAGACCGGTCATTCAGATAGATGGGATAAACCAATGAACGACTTATCTATCAGAACAATACCTGTGCTGATCTATTAACAATACTTTGAACAAAATTTCCTGACATTCAAAATTGGAAGGAGTAAGTAGTTTTTTTACCGAATGTAGAGTTACAAATGCTGCATTGAATTATGAAACGATTAAATTAACATTGACACTCAGTCAAAATAGTTTGCAAAGTTTTACATCATTTTAATCAAAGACGCTTTTGTGATATTTCGTGAGTTCGTAACACATGGTTCCACTCTTACGCAGAATTGACTACTCAAGTCGCACTTAGGTTCACATGACATAAATGATAAATCAACCACGAGAAACTAAAATTATCTGATGCATTGTGAAAATATGAAAGTCATATATTACACCAAAGAAAGAAAGACCGCAAAAAGACTGAACAACTTTTTGGAAATCAAAGCCACAAGACCTTTTTACTCTGAGGACAATGAATAACCAAACTTCTTCCCAAGTAAAAAAGAAAGCCAAGAGCCAATGCACAGAAGCAGCATTTAAAATTCGGAAAAGGATCATATTTGCCCCTCTGGTATTATTTATTAAGATTAGTTAACCTCTGTTATACTATTTGATGTTTCTTATCCCTGCTGTTACTCTTTTTAACAAAAATACCCTCTCATCTAACAGAGCACTGAAACCCACATTCTTAATTGCCATGGAGCTCTAGGACCCATATTCTTAATTGCTATGTGGCAATGATTTTGTTTATATCCGTTCAAACCGAACCATACCCGAATTCAAATCCATTCGGATCAACATTTTACCCACCCCTCCTTTTCCCAATTACACACAGTCCACGCAACTCCAAAACACATGCCCATACCACTTACCAGTACGCAAACTAGAGCTAAATTAGATTAGGGGTGAGTTTAATTTTTCTTACTCATTGAGATGTTTCACAATCTTCTACAAATCTCACCTTTTCTCTATCTCCTTTCAGCCTTCTTTTTTCAAAAGTATCTCTTTGAAAGTTTTTATCTTTTTATTTTGAAGTCCAAAAGGTTCGATTCAGGCGAATTTCTGGTGTGTTTTTCGCATGTGATTTCTTTTATTTATTTATTTATTTATTTTTTTAGAAAAAAAAATTCTGAGATGATATTTTAAGGTGATGGAATATTTTCAAGAGTATTTTGCAAATGAAAGAAAGAGAAAGAGAAAGAGAAAAGGGCGAAACTAAGAACACACGAAATTTAGAATTTCTGGACCTCAATCTTCAAGAGGCGAAAATGATCAGCGGAAACTAAATGTCTTCTCAGCTTCTGATCATTTGATTATTTTTTTTCTTTCTATTTATTTCATTGATGAAAACTGTTAGTTATTGTTAATACTTATCCTTATATATATTCAGTAATAAAACTTATTGATGTGATTAAAATCTTGCAATTGATTTGATGCTTGTATAGAAGAAAATCAGATCACCATTGGAGGATTTCTCGAAAATTTGAAATAACAAAGTGGGTTGTGAAATTATTGGTGTTCTAACTTGGTTCTTATTTGGGATTTAATAATTTAAGTTAGTTGTGTAGAGCCTTTTAGAATTTGTGAAAATGATGATGGTGGTTCTGATGGAGATGGCGGGATCAAATTTTCCGGCAGGTACTTTACGCTCACGGTAGTTATTTTTTGTTTTTGAAGAAGATGCAGCTTATTTTTTTTAATTGGATACCCGTGGGATATGGGTATTGGGTTAAAGAGTTTTAATATTAATTGAAAATTTAAAATAGGTTGGGGCTTCAAATTTATGCCACGTGTAAGGGGAAAGACTGGTCCCAGTGCTCCGTTAGATGGGAGGGTATTTTTGTTGAAAAGAATCACGGTAGGGACAAGAAACATCGAATAGTATAACGAAGGGTAACTAATTTTAATAAGTAATACTAGAGGGGCAAATGTGACCCTTCTCCGTTTAAAATTAGCTCTAACTTAGGGCTTTAACTATTGCAAATGCCAACCTAAAATATGACTAGGCAACTCAACATCATGTAGTTAAGTTCTTCCACAGTTAATAATGTCTGAAACACCTCCACTCATATTACTAGACTATAAAATTTGATGATGGATCTTGGGTTACTAAGTATTGCAGCAATACTAGACAATCTACTGAAGCTTGACTGTCAACCAAAATCATATACTAACATCTTGTATATCCAGGTTAAACACGGCTTTAATAAGAGTGTTGACTGCTACAGCCTATTAGTGGGAGCTACATTGAAAATAATCTCCCGTACAGTCAACTTTTCATACTGACGAAATTCAGAATATATTCACAGCAAGGATTTTCCATTTTGCTGGCAATGGAATGAGCCTTCAATTAGGATGTGCTGGCTGAATAGCCAATTGTCTCACACGACGACGAAGAACCCATCTACGACATAGGCCAGCCAGAGAGAAAATAGCCACCATGGCAATAGAGCACAGGTCAAACAGTCTCCAGATTCCCAGTCCCCCTGCAGACAGGTATTTATTAGCTTATGTTCAAACTACAGCCACAATTACTAATGTGTGCATAAACCACAGGACAAAGAAGTGTAGCGGAGAAATGGAAGAAAAGATTATTTCATAGACATCATGAAAATGAGTTATCCATGCGAAAAATCTTTTTGATAATAGCGACAATGAAATGAGGACCTTTACCTCCTCTAATACCATGTTGATGCAACAAACACAATTTCATATACTAAATTATGTAACAGAAACCTAGACCATTGGTTGACATAGATACAACAATACCATCGCTAAACCAGAACAGTTTCCAAGGCCAAAACAAATAGTAACATATTCTAATCGATATACTTTTTCAATATAGTTTACTCTCTATTAGTTGCATCCTGAAGATTAACATATCATATAATAATGCATAAATAATTTTTTATGATCGCCTGCCCCTAGTAAATGATGTTTATTTGTCAAATACACCCAATATTTCATGGTTGTAGAAAACCAAAAGAATGTGCATGCATACCACAAAATGGAGTTGCAAAATAAATCTCAATCCCTAATCGAGTATGACAAGTAGAATACCAGTAGGAATGAACTGAAATTGGCAGCTACAATAGATCCAACTCAGCAACAACTGTAGTAAATACAAAGAAATTACATCAGGGAGAAAACTTGCAACAAAAGAAGCTATAGCACTAACAATCAAAACCAAGAAATAGAGCTGAAAGAAGCACTGAAACTATGCACATAATGTTTCAGGGATACTCCATGTCTAGATCTGAAAGAAACACTGAAACTATGCACAAGAATTGTAACAAAATCTCCGACTCTACTTTCACAGCATCCATGTTTTAACTTGAACAGAGCATGCTCAAAATCCAAAGAATGTGCGACTATTTTCTCTCATTACGTTCAAGGAATATGCTTCTCTTATTATGCAAGGTTGTTTAATTATCATAATCATATAAATCCAGGAATGAGAGTGCATAGAAATCCAGCTCTCCCAACTTTTAAGACCTTCCAACACAAAAGAAATATGCATAGATTCTTACCCATACTGGAACAAGAAACCAGAAAGTATCACATTCCCAATCCAATGTTTCAAAAACTTACTGCAAGAATGCGCATAAAGTAATAGTTAAACCGAACTTGATCAGGATCCATCAGTCCGTCCATCAGTGCACGGAGAACTCCCCTTGTTAACGGAGGTAGTCCTAGTAGTTTCTGCAGGAAGGAGAAAGAGAATTTAATAAAGCCCGAACTATTTATTCAGAAGTTCTAAACGAAGGAATCACATAGAAATAGCACAGGAATTGGGAATTTAGTGTTTTAATTATCCGAGGTCAAATCAACTGGCTTCACTTCATCGAGAACTTGAGTCCTTGACGAAAAGAACTCGCCTAACCCACTTCGCTATATTGGCGAAGGTGGAACAATCAAGGGCTAGAAGGTGCCATAGAAGGTGAGTAAGTATCCTACATAAACTGATGAAACTTCCTCTTCTAATTATTGTTCCATTAGAGGTTATGCTCTTATATCATTAGTTGTCTACCTTTTTGAATAATTCCGATCAGATATGAAAAAGTGCCACAGATAAGCTTCAGGACTAGCTCCTCCAGAACCAAAAATCATTGTTCAGGTATTTAGCTACTCAATTTACTCGAGAGATGGAGTATTAGCATTCTACAATATCTAATTAACCTGAAAATTGTATAGCAGCTAGAGATGTGAAGAAGGGTCGGGGGAGATCTTTCATCATGAACAAAATCCGAGGATGCAGCGTCGTCCTTTAACTTATTAGATGTCTCCATCGAAGCTTGGAATTTTCACCAACGTTAGTCAACAATTTTCATAAAATAAACTTGTGATAGTTTCGCCCACACTTTAAATATTAGGTTAATTACCAAGATAACAAACACGACCATGTTATCTTTTGGGGTTGAGACCAGAAAGGTACATAAGTTATCCGCATCACCCACAGCTCTCCCCCTTTTGCAAAATACCACTTCACCACAAACAAAAAGGATATGAGACTAAAAGTTTGAATCCACCCTTATCTTATAGTGGTATCACTTCCTGACAACTTATTACTACATCTTTGGGAGGTCCTAACCCAAGAGGAAGTATCCCGCAGAAGTTCCAATGAGGAACCAGCTTCAAACAAAATATCTAAGGAGCAAAATACATGCGTCAAAGTAGAGCCACCTAACTAGGTTGATGCAACACAAGTTTCTTAGAAACTATGCAATTATTTCATACTACAGAAAATAAAACAAAGAGAGGTTATAGTACATCAGTAGAGAAGTCTAGTCCAAAAACTGCTACAGGAGGTATTACTGAAGTAAACATCACAAATTTGGACATCAAGTATTGTTTAAGGTACGCAAATGCCATTGTCCATAAACTGCTGAGTTGCAAAAGACCGAAATCAGCAAAACAGCTTTTGCATCAAACCATCTTAAAACTACCAAAAAATACACTCTCCTCCATCACAAGATGCCCCATCTTGAGAGTTTTAGACATGATGGTACTGACTATATGCAATAAGATAATAAAACTAATTACATAGCAATAAATCTTTAGTTAAAGATGCTAATACAGTTTTACAAGAACCAAAAAGGAAAAAAAGCCGAAGCAAAAAAAGAAAAAGTAGGAAGTATATGCACTACTGATAATTACATCGCAGATACAGAGCTCAAAGATAACAGCCTACCAGATAAACCCCATAAGCACTACCACTGAAAAGGTGGTTGTACCACTGAATTTTCTTAAGGAGTTCAAGAACATCCTCTTCCTGCTGTTGAACAAGTAATGATGCCTCCGGTACTAACTTACTGATTGGGCGGACGCATATCGGGCACTTGCATCGCAGTAGCGTTGATCTGTAGCGCCAGAGCGTCAATATGCAACTTCCTGTGGAACAGAGGATAATACAGCAATAAGGAAAACATAATTTACACAGAAACTTATCAAGTAGACCAATTAGAATTCCCATTTCCATACATAATAGTAATTAAAAATGACAAAACAAGATTCAAGCGTTCTTAGAACTAAAATATGTGTGTGGTATCACGTAAAATTGTTCTGAGGAATTCAGTTTCTATTAGAATTGTTTAAAATTACACTCAAGGGTGTGGCGTAATTGCCGATGCGAGGGAGAACCACGAGGTCTCAAGTTCAAATACTGATGGATGTTGTCTTTCCATTTGCCTAAGGAGCAAGTGGGACAGTAGCAAGGAGCAAGTGGGACAGTAGCATGTACCCATACAATAGTAAAGCTGACCCGGACATCACCATCATTAATAAAAAAAGATTGTCTAAAATAGTTATAATAAGTATACATACTCAAAAATGTGACCAAATAAGTCTACATTTTCTTGCAAATGTTGTTTTCCCACACTAAAATTTTGAAATAAAAAAGCAAAACATGTAGTAGTAGTAAATATGTATGTATGTACCACAAAACCAGTGACCACAGCTAGTCTTGCAAGGAATGGTAAAGTCTCCAAAGCAAATGGGACAACAATCATCCTCTGGAGGCTTTTCTGAGCTACATATTATGCTACTAGGGTTTCTCATTATTCTACTTTCTTGCAAAAACCCACTCATAACCCCATATATCAACTATAAAGCATATATATAAATCAAGAAACTAACACATTATATTTCTCTCTTTCAAAACTTGCAAAAGAACACAAAGAGAGCTTTTTTTTTTTGTCACTCGAAGAAGCAGGGGAGGATATAAACAGTGAGACAATGAGTAATGGTAGTAGGCACAAAAAGTTGAAGAAATGAAGAGGCTACTCACCCTGTAATTACTTACATGGCACGTTATCTTGTTGACACGTTTGCTCATTCATTTGACGTTTTGTAAGGACCCATCCCTTCTCGTACCTTTTTGTCCTCATTCTCCTTTTCTGCTTTTTGAAATAGCGTATGTGCCCTTACCTCAGAATGTTTGGTACGGAGGATTGAAATTATAATTTTGGGATAGAATTTAGAATTATATTTATCTCATATTTTATAGAGTATTAGATATTAGTTAATATTAAGATAAATTTTATGTTTAAATTATGGTATTAATAATCCCATATATGAAGTGCGATTAACAATCTTTGGATAACTTATTTTTCTACCAAATGACTGGTTACTGGAATATCTTTTTTCTCTCGTTTGCGGTTTTTCAAGTTTTTTTGTATCTTTTAATTTAATATATATTCCTGCAATAAAAAATAAAAAAATAGAACCGCCATTGATGAAATTGATTATTTAAAAATAAATGAAAAAGATAACTTTAAGATGAAACTCGAAATGTAAGAGTGAATGCATTTCACTTTTGGGTGAATTAGAATATAGAATTTATATACTGATAAACTATGTATTAGTAATTCAATTTTTATACATAATTTCTTTTACTAAAAGGTACTACAACTATATAACGGAAGAAGGAAACAAAAGCCTGATTCCTCAAATCCATATCATTTTTCGTAACGAAATGAGTATACATAATTGTCATATGGACACCTTATTAACATACTCGGCCATAATAAAAGAAAGATCAAAATTGTTCTCACAATTTGATTCAACAATTGGTCTACGACTTGGAATTGACAAGTGGGTATTTTGATGAGCATAAGATACATTAATCACCATGATAATTGCATTTCTACGTTTTATCGAACTCTACAAAAAGCTTGTAAAAGTTCTATTGACGCCACATAATCCTAAAGATGCCTAATTTCGAAATCTATATGGTGAAACTTCTTTACACCTGATTTCGTTCTAAAAACTTAGTCAAATTTACTATCACAAAGACTGTAATAGCGATCTAGCACAATGGAGTAGACTGCCAACTTGCATGACTAACTTTCAATTTAGCATGTGTTTGCGACCAATACGCCCATGCCGAAAATCCAATAAGCTACTTTTGCTTAGAAGGTGTTACCATAATAACTTGAATTACCATTTAATTATCATGACCAGCACACAAAGGATGTGAAGTTTAAAATTTTAAATAATAAAAGAGATTGAATGCAAGCCAAACTTGGTCCTACCCTGCAATCTGCTTGAAGCCAAAGCATACTTCTACGTGTTCTTTTAGAAAAATGGCCAAATACCCACATCGAAAATTATACCATCCAGGTATAATTCAGGCTAACTTGGCCAACACATGTAATAAGCTTTATTTACAAAATTAAATTATTACAAACTTAATAAGAGAAAAGTTCAAAGAATTTAAAGGCGGAAGCTGTAGATAACAGGATTCAAAAAACCCTTCACATTGGAAAACGGTTACCACAATGAACTCAGAATCCAATAATAAAAATCAGCTAATATACAGAAAGAAGAATTATTATATTTGCTCATAAGTAGAGTGTTGCTGATAACAATTTCTGCACACTCTGCTAGGCCTCTGTTATATACACAAAGACGCTTCACAGCAAGATTAATTTAGCATCTCTTAGCAGCTGGAACTTCAGTATTGTTCCAGCAGCACTGTAAACAGCTAACTCAAGCATTTCACCTGAATTAATAGAAAACAGGGTAGTGAGGATACTTTTCACCCATGCAAACTATGATGCTAACTCCTAACTGTACTACCTGGAGTTGATCATGAGATTCTGATCAACTTTTGGATAGGAAGCATTCACTAAGGCATCATAGTCTCATCAAAATCAAGGTCGCCGTCTATACATTCATCATAATACCCGAGATCCCTATAGTCAATAACCTCAGCTATTTTGTTCTGCTTCTTCAACACCCTTTTCTTAGAACGTCCAGTGCTTTCAGTGATGTCCTCTTCATCTTTGGAACTTCCATTTCGTACATTCATGGAATTTCTCCTCTTTTTACCTGAATCAGTACTGTCATGGCCACTGCTACTGGTTTGAGCTGACTTATTGTGCTCCCTGACGATAGCCTCAATGGTCTCCAGCAGCCTATCCCCATATTTGGCGATTCTCACGCTAAATTGCACCATCAAGCTCAATAAACATGTGGGCTATGGGCAAAAAAATTCTCTAACTTTATCAAAAATTTACCTGCCAATGCCATTGATATCGAGTAGCTCATTTGTAGTTCTAGGTACTACGCGGCTGATATGCTGCATGGTAGCATCTCTAGAAGATGAACAACAAAGCGAATCATCTTATCAGCAGAAGAAAAGAACTAACAGGCAAATCAAAGAGCTTAACTTTAGTCTGATAAAGCATACACGTCTAAGCCATTCAAGGCTATTTGTTTGCCTTTGCATCCTTCAGAACAGAAGAATATTCAAGTCCAGTATCGTATTTATGAGAATGACAACGGAAAAATCAACACATTAAAAGCCATCAATATGTCCAGCCTGAATTCAAAAGTCTAAGAAATTTGTACTACACTAGAAGTTTAACTTTAAAAAGTAACAGACTCCAGCATATCCTGTAAGTACTTCATATCTGTTCTTTGGTTACTCTCTACTCTCTTGATGAGATATATAAGTTGAACATATAGACAAGGTAGACTACTTGAGTGCAAAGGGCTCTTCATTGCACAGAACCCGTTGACACCAGCTTTAAGTATACAGAACATCTTCTATTAGATTTATTCCAAGGACCAAGGCACAGTATGCCAATCAAAACCAATCATTTGTATGGGTTTCGAAGTTCTACTAGATTCTAAAGTTCCCATGTTTTCTTGATCCATTTTTTGTATATGGTTTAAGAGAACCAAATAAGGCAGTGAAACAACAGCTGTATATCACATCCTTTAAAAGCCAGAGAAATTTAAAAATTAAACTTGAGCATCATACTATTGCCCAAGAGAAATGCTAGCAATGTGAAGATGCTTGATGACCTAGTAGAAAAAAAAGGAGAAGATGAAAAAAGGAGAGATAAAATAGGCACTTACGCAAATATATGGTG
This sequence comes from Petunia secreta, assembly GCA_029990175.1. NCBI lineage: Eukaryota > Viridiplantae > Streptophyta > Magnoliopsida > Solanales > Solanaceae > Petunia > Petunia secreta. The sequence goes on along the minus strand of JARKIP010000239.1, from coordinate 308,580 downwards.
AGCACTGACACCATCTACACCTTCCTTAACGAGAGCAATACGAAGTTTCCGTAGTGCCGAATACAGTTTTGCTTGAAGGCTCTAAATAAACAAAAACAATAAGGCGTATGGCAAAAAACTCATTGATAGCAAAAGAAAAACTATAATGAGGTGTTTGAATGGCCATTTGTAATCTGAACTTACTGTATCAACAGGAGATTGAGGTACAAAAGCAGGGTCTGTCCCAGGAGGACTCGGCTTTCCTGATGTTAGTGAACCTTTTGCTGGAGTAACTTCAGCTATACCCATCTTTGATGCCTTAACAGATGAAGGGAACCTGTAATATCAAATAAATCATACTCCTTGCATGTGTTATGTGTGACAACTTAATCAGGAACGGACAAGAAGATATTTGTTTTAGTTGTTTACTTTACTCTACCTATAGTCATACAAAACAGCACCCTTTAGAGATTGATTGTTCTACTCTACGTTTAGATGATTTGATGCAATTTTATGACCTTCACAAGTTCACAGAGTCAGTTATCTAACAAATTGTCTTCCAAGCATAACAATAGTTCAAAAAAGGCGATTATCAGCACTAGTTCATATAAATTTAGCTACTTCTGAAAAGGAATATGGGATACCAGGCATACTATATGTATCAGAGGATACAAGAAAAGTTTTCCACCATCTAGCCATCAGAATATACATACATTAACTGGACTCGTCATAGTCAATCACCAATGGACTAGATTATATCACACACTGAGCACCTAAACATGTATGTTACTTGTCAAAAGAAAAAACCAAGATGGAAATGCATAAGTTCGTCTTGATTAGACTAGAATATGATAAACCTGAATGAGTTCAATAAACAGAAGCCATCTTTCTTTTGGCAATAGGTAGATATTTGATTTGCACTAAATCAAGAGTATTTTAATGAAAAGGATAGGCACTGATACGTAAAAGACCCATTGATTGGTCTTATTCTATACTTCATGAAAGCTCTTATTAGTCTATGATGGTGGTAACTGCCAACACAAAATGTGGGATGTACTACATTCTACGCCCTTGACTAATACAACTATTCCCATGTCATTGTATTTGATACCATTGACTAGGCACAGAGTTTAATATATTAATTAAACTTGTGGTTGAAAAGTTGTTTGACAGGAAAGATCATATTAAAAATTTAAAAGTTAGGTTGATAAAAAAAATTGAACATTGAATGTTGTGAAATTTGCACTGAAAATATACCTGATAAAAAGATAAAAAATAAGAAGTTGCATAGAATAATGTGAAAGGTGTCAAACATTCTGTGACATCCCAAGGGCATTGTATGAATTGAGGTGGAGGGATTAGAGGGAAAAAGGAGATTTTCTTTTGTATGCCTGCATGAACCACCTGATTGGAGTTGTCAGAAAACACAATATAAAGTTTGGCAATACAGTGAAGATGTTATTGTTTGGCCACACTTTGACCAAATCCTTGAAAATATGGGAGAATACCAACAAAACTTTCAAGCTCAAAAAACAACTTTTATCAGCTATGTTTCTAATTACTCAAATACTAGATGCAAAAACCGATTTATTCCAGGCAGATATGTAGAGCGACACTTTCAGAAGACAGACGTACAAGTATAACCGAACCAACAAAGTAACCGTATGAATGTGAAAAGAATTTGGTGGCATCCAGTAACAATGAAACAGATAACAAGCTAAATGGAAGAAACGAGAAAGGAAGTGAACCTTAATCTGATAGTCTGACCAGCAGCAAATAGATTGTAGGCCTTTGATTCATTCACCTGAATACGGTCAACATTTTCCTTTTCTTAGAAAACCCTCAGATGGTTGAGATTTAGATAAATCAATTTCAGAGATAAAGATAGACTAATTTTTCACATGATATATCTCAAAAAGCTATTTCTCCTCTATTCAGAGCCGGAAGCGAGATATAAACTTGGGAGCTTCAACCTTAGGTTCTTACTATTGAACCTACACTTTCAAAACTATGGGTTCATGATTTATAATCTTTTGAATTTTTTTTTATTTATGTACACTCATTTTAAAAAAGTTGGGTTTAGTACCCTTTCACTATATGCCACATCTTTCACTGCCTCCATTCAATCTTCAGTAAATTACCTTTAGTACCGATGAAACGGATCCATAAATGTCACTCTTTTTAACATCTTCCATGAGAATATCTTCAGTAACAAGATGACGTAGCACACGGGATGCTTCGCCTTTAGCTAGATTCTTTCCAGCTCCATGCAGGCGTAAGGACTCATGTCGTTGTTTCTTCACCTATATTTTACATAAAATCAGATTATATTAGCCAATGAAAAAATAAACAAGAGGTTAACAGCTAAGACATACAAATTGACTCAAGGAGCCCCTGTAGACTTCCAAAACATGAGCCGACGAGAACTTCTGTCCTGTCATCTTCACCAATTCAACCTGAGACATGGCAGGCAAGATTCAATATTGACTAATAACAGCTAGACTCTAGTGTTCAAGGAAATGAATGTCTTCTTTCGAATACGGATTGAACAAACTAATTTCATCCTACCAATTGCTTTGCAACTTCAGTGACATCTTTCTCAATGCAGCTCCGAGTCCTGGAGCAATTATCACATGTTTTTCTGCAGTTGGTAGAATCAAATTTCTCTCCAAAGTGAATAAGCTGAAGAAGACGACGGCAGTCAACATCATTCTCACAGTAACTAACCTGAAAATGTGTTGAAAGACTTGAGCAAACTAAGGTGACAGTAAAGAACATCTTAGGGAGTTAAGAAGAATCGCTTGCCATTCTCAGAAGATTATCCACGTTTGTCTCAAGGATCCTCCCTGAAGCTGCCCCATTTGAACGACCATATCCAGATCCAAAGGAACTCTGCTCTACGGTGCCTTGACTGATCATATGCTTGACTCGTATCTATTAAAATTTGAGAAAGACAAAAATTATGTTTTATAGTAAATAAAGATGTAGAGGAGTCAACGCTCACATGTACTGGTCTCTACAAAAACAAGAAGCATATCGGGAAAGAGGCTCACATAATCACTATAACTGTAGTACAAAACGCAAGAGGAAGCTAGGCCATCTCTACCAGCACGACCACACTCCTATTGCGCAGACATAAACAGCAAAGTCAGTTTAATATTCCATTGAGCTGAACTGAACAGTTTAATATTCCATTGAGCTGAACTGAACTGAACACACAAGTTTTCCAGAGAAGCAAAATAAAGAACTAGAAAGTAAAGATTCAAACTTTCAGCAACCACCTGATGGTACCCTTCAACAGATTTTGGCAAAGAATGATGAATGACAAAACGAACATCTGGCTTGTTGATACCTAAAGTCATCATGTTAATGCTGATTAGTTAACCACACAATAGTTTGAAGAAGCCACACAAGGCACAACCATACCCATTCCAAACGCAATAGTTGCACATATAATATTTATCTCATCTTTGCTCCACTGCTTTTGGATTTTAGCTCGCTGAGCACTATCCATGCTGCCATGATAATATGCTGCTTTATGTCCACATTGCTGCAAATTGAACATTCCCATTAGACAATAATAAAACTCCAAAGAAGAGGTTCTCTTGATTGGGCGAGAGGCACAAAAAAGCACTAAGGACCCGTTGGGGCTTAAAGCGCAAAACGCACTAAAAGCGTGGGCTTTAGTGAAAAAAAGCATAATATAAAGAAACTTTAATTGTGTGTATAAAAATGTAAATATATTAGTATATGATAGAGAACATAATAGACACAAAAATAGTAAATAGATGTTACTTATCATGAATTAGAAGTCTATGAGAAGTCAAAAGCATCCACTCCTAATTACTCATATAATAATATATCCATCTAAGCCATCATTCTCATCTGCTCGTCCCTCTGTCTTCTTATACTTCGCTTCTCTTTTTCATTTTTCTTTTTGCAAGTCTTGATTTCTTACTTTAATTAACTTCTTTCCACGTTTTGAGGGCTTAGGGAATCGTAACAAGCTCAAAGACTGTTTGATAGCTTTTTTAAAAAATAAAAATAAATAAATAAACAGATTTTTGTTTTTTAAAAGTGAGTCTCGCCTGGGCTGAAGCGAAGCGCAGAGGATTTTGAGCGCCTCGCTTCATTTAATTTCACTGACAAAAAGAGAAGTGAAAAACTTTGTTTCACTAATCATCTATCTAGCTATAGCTGGAAAGAAACAGAGGTGAACTTTTGTACCCAAATAAATTAAGCAGCCACAAGCTCCTATAACATTACTCTGTTCATAAGAATAAATATTGCTAAGTATTTGACTAAGTATTTCATAAGGACTTGCTGTTTATATGGAACTGACATCTATACTATAAAAACCATTTGGCCACCCTAATTAATTGCTAGATGTCAGTTTAAAGTACCTGAAGATTTTGAGCCACAGTGACAAATCTTTGTTTTAAGATCAGCTTTTATAATACTAATAACAGAAAAACAAAAAGATTCCTCAACTATAGTCGCAAATCGATGCTGTACCACTATGAAAGAAATAAGAGAGTTCATAAGGTGAGATCTTGATACAATGCTCAGCCAATTACTCAAATTCACAATCACAAGGGCATTGAATACAACATCTTGTTAACGTCATACCATCATTTTCTAAGAAAATTATTACTAGGAAATCACCAGTAATAAAGCAATAAAAAGAAATGAAGAAATAGACCAGCTTAAGTAAGGTGATAAACCTGCAGCTTTTCTGCTACTCTTTCACAATCCATTCTAGAAAGACAATAAATTATCCCACATTTGTCCCAATGATTTTCCTTTATAAACTTGTCGATATCTTCCAAACACTTCTTTGTCTTTGGGATAACAGAATATCTGTGACATTGACAAACTTTAACAATCAAGTATTTGTCATGCTAAGAGTGGTGAAGTACCACCTCATTCTCAGAATATTTAATTCACCTTAAATTTGGACGATTAAAGCTTTGACGGAAAACAATGCAGTTGGCAAGACCAAGAGCCTGAACAACATCTTCCTTGACACTTATCGTGGCTGTAGCAGTCAACGCTAGAACCGGCACGGTTGGGAACTTTTGCTTCAGGATACCGAGACTCTGGATGACCACCGAAAATTAGCATCGAACAAAAGAACCCCAACAAACATGATGGTATGACAATGTTTGTAAAGCCATTACCTGATAATCGGGCCTGAAATCATGCCCCCATTGGCTGACACAATGTGCTTCATCAATAACAATTCTAGCAAGCGATTCACGAGTATGTAGACTTTCCAAGTGTCTCAACAGAACATCACTTCTGCACTCCAATATCAGTAATATTTGAGTTTTTCGAAACATACTTTGAATTTAAGGATAAATTTTGTTGTAGTAAAGATAACCCTTCATATTCCCTAGGAAACCAACAGAATAATTACCCCTTTGCATATACATTTTCTTTAACATGGCAGTAAAAGGACCTTTTGCATAGTAAAGGAAGCTTTTTTGATAAGGTATAGTAAAGGAAAGCTTAAAGCTCTAGTCATTTTTACCCTAGTTTTTTGCTCTTGAAGCTAGCTCAAATACAGGAACAATGAATCAAGAGACTATACCATTGGTTTAGAGGCAGTGACCACTCTGTACAATGTAGCAATTTGTCTAGCGAAGTACCCTCATCCAAAGTGCCAAACAAATTCTAACTCTAGCCTGAAGCACAACCAAAGTTCTGAAGTATACTCTTGCTTGTTCAAAGCAGTAAGGCCATCTTTCAACTAGCAGACTATCCAAGTGATTGTAATTCAAAATTGAGCCCCACAATCCATCCATAGCAGCTCACACATTCTAAAAGGTTTCAAGGTCTTTCTCTCTAGGGGAAATGTCACATAATATGTCACCAATAACAAATTTACTTTACCTATTAGCACCTTACCACTTTCATAGTCTTGTCTGAATAATATATCAAAACAGCTAACGAAGCCTGTTATATACCCAGGATAAATATTCCATACGGATATTAGATTTATATTGTTTATAAATGCTATGGAGCAGGACTTTTACTTGTGACATTCTGAAGAACATTTAAATGAGTGAATAAATACTTAATGCTTTAATAAACTATTAGTTACCAAAACAAAAAACTTAAGGAGTTTGGTCTAGGCATTTGAGAACCTAAAGGACATTACTTTATTATCAATCACCCAAAAATGCTTCAACTGTCTATTGCACCAAAAATTAGTACTGAATTTACGTATTACATACAAAATTAAAAAACAATGTAGTGGACAACTAGCAGGTCTTTCGTTCCTACAAGGTACAACAACCAGTAGAACCTTTTTTTTTATTCACAATAGTTGCATCATGGCAAGGTTACTAAAAGATCTACCAAGGTGCTATACAGAAATGGAGATGGCTTAGGAAAATAAGACTATAAGGCTCGGAGTCCCTCCACGCATTTTCTAGGTGCTTTGGCTAGAGAAGAATCAGAGGTGCTTTGAGGGCATAGGACAGTCATGTTCATTAAAAAGAGAAAAAGGTAAAATCGTGAACATACGAGCTAAGATTTTTTCTAGCAAGGAATTTCAAGGTTTTCTCAACTCCTAAAAATCAGATTCATCAGCAGAGAAGTTAACATAAGTTTCAAATGTTACTAAATGAATTACGAGCACGCACTTGGCAACTTTCTCTGGGGTAACATATAAAAATTTGTACTTGCAAACATGTGAATTAAGCTCTCTAAGTATCTCCTGTTGCTCAGTCCACTCCATATTGGAACTGAGATAAGCAGCAGGTATGTTAACCTGTAATGTAAACATACCATGAAAACAACATTAGCTAGATGTCTTAGAAGCAGATGAAGTTATTAAGGTCTAACCAGCATTACCTGCAGCAGATGCATTATCTGATCTTGGATGAGCGAAACAAGAGGTGAAATGACCAGAGTAATCCCAGGACATATTAGAGCAGGAAGCTGCAGGAAGTAGTTATTTGGAATATCAGCAATTACAGAGTCCAAATCATGGTAACAAATTACCAAGGCAAGACAAAGAAGAATATAGATATCAAGAATGGAGCCACAATGACAATAAAGTCTATATAACTTGGCATCATGGTGCGATTTTGTTGAGATGTATGATGAAGAAAAAATGGTAGATTTCGTAGACTTGTTGCAAAATGAAGCTTCTGTTACATTTTGACAGTTGTACAGCACTCTCTTAGTGATAGAACCGTATGAATAAAATATTTCCTTGATCAAAGACAGGGATACACTTTTAGCGAACAGACAACTGCAACAACATACCCAGTGATATCCCACAAGTAGGGTCTAGGGAGGGCCAAACAACTGCCTAAACAGAAAATAGCCAGCAGCATATAATAAATGTATAACAAGTGTATATTCAATGTACAACACTGACTACATACACCGTCGGGCTGTTTTTTGTTTAGGCAGATGTCTGGCTGGCTATTTATGTTAATTTCCCTTACTTCTTTGCAAATAAGACTTTCAGTATATTCTGGGAAGAATCTCTGTCAAAAGGAAATTTCCCCAACATAAGCACAGCACGATCACGCATCATTCTCTATTGCTCGTATGAAAGGATACACCAGCTCCTGTTGTTGATGGCTTCCACTAACATTATTTAGCCTCATCATGGTTTTTTGCTTCTCCCCACAGTCAACAGGGCTTCAGGCAGACCACCACTGATGGAAACATCTCTCATCCCTATCAGGCTTCCACAACCCTCCTAGCCTTTCTCTATTTCTTCATGCAGGGCTAAATCCATTAAGAGGGTGTTTGGTTAAGCTTATAAGCTAGCCAAACTAGTTTATAAGCACTTTTTTCTTATTTATACTTTTGGCAACTATTAAAGTGTTTATGAGCCAAAATAGGTCAAAAGCCATAAATTGGTTACCCTTGACTAGTATTTTAAATTTGATCAAAATTTTAGTACTATTTTATCCCTAATATTTTGTGTAATTCCAGAAGTAGCTTTCCCTAACAGAAAATCCATAACTTTCTATCCATTCCATCTCCACTGTTAACCCTTTTTCACGTAAAGATACTTTTAAGTTTATACAACAACATACCCAGTGTTATCCTACGGGCGGGGTCTGGAGAGGGTGAGATGTACGCAAACCTTACTCCCACTAAGGTGGAGATGCTATTTCCTATAAACCCTCGGCTAAAGAGAAATATTTTGTGAGTGTGTTTAAAAAGAGAAAACAAGATGAAGAGATAATGGTAAAGCAAATACTGACATAAAAAGTAAAGGTAACCTACGTGAACAAAAAACCCCAAAGCAATATAGTTTTAAAATAAGATAGGAATAGCAAATATAAACGGATCAAACTAATGCCAATATAACAGAAATCTCTCACCTACTATCGAACATTCTACTCTAATCCTCAACCTCCATGCTTTCCTATCTAGTGTCATGTCCTCGATGATATGGAGGTGAGCCATATCTTGTCATATTAACTTGCCCTAGTTCTTCTTTGGTCTCACCTACTATCGAACATTCTATTCTAATCCTCAACCTCCATGCTTTCCTATCTAGTGTCATGTCCTCGATGATATGGAGGTGAGCCATATCTTGTCATATTAACTTGCCCTAGTTCTTCTTTGGTCTACCTCTACTTCTCTCGCACCTCCTAACTGAAGCATCTGTGCTCCTTCTCTTCACATGTCCGAACCATCGCAGACTCGTTTCGCGCACTTTGTCCACCAGTGCTGCAACTTCCTCCTTGTCACGTATGACCTCGTTCCAAATCTTATCCATCCTAGTATGCCCACGCATCCATCTCAGCATCCTCATTTGTGCAACTCTCATCTTCTGAATGTGTGTATTCTTGACTGGCCAACACTCCGCCCCATACAACAAAGTTGGTCTGACGACCACCCTATGGAATTTACCTTTGAGTCTAGGTGACACTTTCTTATCGCAAAGGACTCCGTAAGCGAGCATCCACTTCATCCACCCTGCCCATATATGGTGGGACATCATCATTACTATTTCTCCATTATTTTTTCTAATAAGGTAAATAATTTTATTGATAAAGAAGAAGGGGAAAACCCCGTATACAAAAAGTATACCAAAAGGAATAGAAACCTAGACAAAAATATAATTCTCTAAAAAGTACCCCAATCATCTATATACATTGGAAACTCATGCGTAGACTAGAAACAAAAAACTATTTTGCAATCTAATGAAATCACTCTCAACTCCTTCAAAAGCCCTCATAATCCTTTCTTTCCAAAGAATCCACATAATGGCTAATGGAGCAACATCCCATGATCTTAGCCTTCTCTTCCTTCTTCTGAATGCGCAGCTGTATATTGCCTCTTTCACAGTACCCGGCATCACCCAATGAACTCCAAACAAATTTAGAGCCGCCGCCCACAACCTTGTTGCCACCTCGCAATGAAGCAAAAGATGGTCAACATCTTCTCCCGAGCATCTACACATGAAACACCAACTAACATAATTAATCCTTCGCTTCCTCATGAAACACCAACTAACATAATTAATCCTCCGCTTCCTCAAATTCTCTGTAGTCAAGATCACTCCCTAGCAGCCAACCATGCAAAAAAAAAAAAAAACACCTTTCCCGGAACCCTCGGAATCCAAATAGCCCGATACGGAAAAGTCGCCTCCACTCTAACCAATAGACTCTGGCAATAAGAACTAACAGTGAACAATCCATCCGAACTCCCTCTCCACCTCCACGAGTCTGAAGAGTCTTGCAACGAAGTTTGACCGACTGAACAAGGTTTTGAAACTCACCCATCTTCCAATCCTGGAAGTTCTTCCTAAACCTCAAATCCCAATGAACTTCCCCCGCTTGAGCTCCGCGAATTAGTTGTACAGTCATCTCTTTCTGGCTCGATTGAATAAACATATTAGGAAAAGCAACCTTCAACTCAGACTGACCACACCACTTGTGCTCCCAAAAACTAACCCTACTACCATCCCCTACCTTAAACTCCATATGACCACTAAAATCCACCCATCCACCCCTTCATCGTCAATTTCTCCATTACCTTGAATGATTGAGCCAAGATACTTAAAGCTTCCCTTCTTGGGGATAACTTGTGTATCAAGCATCACTTCCACCTCAGACTCATGAGATGTATCACTGAACTTACACTTCATGTACTTTTTTTGTCTTGCTCAGCCTGAAGCTTTTATACTCTAGAGTCTGCCTCCAAACCTCCAGCTTTCTTATGTTGTTTTTTTTTTTTTAAGACAAAGGCATTAATTTCACTGGGATATGGTTTTACTAGAAAGAGGTAAAGCTACAAACATGGAAGAATTATAAATTCCAAGCATGGGAAATTTGATGATTGTAATAAATGAAATTCAAAAAAGCAAGCACCAGAACATGCTAAGCTTAAACATTCAAAACACAGTCGACTCATAAACAGCTCAAGATGCATATATACCAGCACTCCTGGAGCTGCCAGAATTACCTTCCTTTTAGGAAATATGGAATGGCAACCTACTCTGCTGGAGGAAATACTTTTTTCACTTGCAATGTAGTGGGAGAAAATTGAACATTTAAAGGAATATGTGACAGCCTTTTGGCCATTACCAACAACTGATTAAGTGGTAAAATTGATCAATAAGGAATTTCTGTACACTCTGTTAGCTTCTTAGCAAAATGAACCCAGAAGTGAGCAAAGCTTAGAAGGGTTGTAAGAGTTGTTATTCACCTACTGGGACAGGTACAACCAGGTCTCCCTGTAAAACTTACAACTTTACCAGATAGTAGCATGTTTTTTTTTGATAGATTACCAGGTAATAATAGCATCTTTTTTTATAAAGTAGGTAATAGCATCTTAAACAGATTCCATTTGCTTCACATTGTAATTATCACCAGGGAAAGCCTCAAAAGCCAACACTCAAATGTCTCACCTGATATGTCAAACTCTTGCCGCCTCCAGTTGGCATCAAAACAAACACATCATGTCCGCTCATAGTTGCATTTATCACCTCTCTTTGATTAGGACGGAAAGAGTGATTTCCAAATATGTTTTTGTTATTGGCCTGACAACGGGGAAATATATCTGAAAGTCAACAATTTCAAACCCCAGATGACCAGAAAGATCTCATTCTTGCAGACACATTTAAATACATACCTCAAGCTTCTTTGTCCAAGGGAAATCTCGGCTACTCCACTTCTTGTCATGTGAACCTTCAGTATAGTTAACATCAAGATACTTTGGGATGTAAGGTTCTCTCTCCACTGGAGCTGATGAAAGACCATATCCACCATTCACATTAAATGAAAGTGATGAGGAATTCCAGTTGTCAAAGCCACTGGACTCATTATATCCATGAAACTGTGTGTCAAGTCTGATAGGATCAATCCTAGAAGGGAGAGGTGTTTCATACTGAATTGCAGAAGTCTGCGTGGAAGCAGAAAACTGTGACATCTTTCTATCCTCATAGCCTGATACAGTTTGAAGAAATTTTTCAAGATGCTGAATTTGAACCTTCAGCTGTGACCTGAGAGTATGCAAATGCAACCAAGTATGAGATTCAGTATTGTCTAAAACCTTTGTCAAGGAAGAACAGATGTGCAGCACAGACAAGACACAGTATGAGAAGATAAAATAGAACAGAATAATATGGGAGAACATACCTTTCTTTGCGAAGCATTTCAACCTGTTCTGAGCTCAGGTCTGACACATTGTCAAGAAGATCATTTGAAATATTAATTAGCTTATCCTTCATCTCCTGTAAATGATCTGAGGCTTCTGGACAAAGTCCAAGCTGTATTAATTGCAAATCAAGAGTAAGAATTAAGAGAACATCTGTTACTTTGAGATGAACATGATTGAGGCATGAAAACATTGCCACACCTTCAACCCATGGTTGCAGTTTAAGGACAATTCCGGTGGCAAACTTGACTCCTCGGGTCCAGCCAAACTTCTAGAATTTGTAACTGGAGTAATTGTCGGAAATCTTGGGACAGAAGGCTGCGGCGTGCAGTTGGTCTGATAGTGTTCTACTATTTGGTCGACATCTATATTCTGATGAAGGAATGCACCATAACTTTTTAACTGTCTAAAATCCCCGAGTAAAGACAAATGTTCACAGGAAGATAATCAAAGTGACAAACATAGATAATTGCTCAACAGGAACATTTCACCCTTTACTACAGAAACCACTAAACAAGAGACTGTAGCAACTAGTGCAGGATATTCTTTGTTTCTCTTTTTCTTTTTTCTTTTTTCTTTTTCTTTTTTATTCTTTGGAATTTCTTTAAAAGAAGCTAGGTATAGTTCACTTGTTTTGGTACTTTCTAGTCAAACAATCAGCATATTCACATATCAAATCTGCAATTCCTAGTCTGTAATTCCTAGTTTCAAAAGTCAGCAACCAAAAATCTGATATATGGTACAGAAAGTTGGAATTTTTTTCTGTTAACCACTTAAAACCACACAATAAATTACCTGAAGAAAGTCATCTTCATCGGCTCCATCAGCACAAGTGCTATCAAACTCCCTCGTCTTACTTACACCAATTGCATGATTGCTGGATACTCCCCCTATGCCTCGAGCATGAGAATGAGTAGCCACTGAAGTGTCTACTCCGTTCTGTCTGTTCACATCATTCCAAGTTTGCCCTACACCACTTGAATGTGATGGAAAACAACTTCCTGCATGCCTTGTCGAGTCATTTTTTTCACTATTTTCAGCTATACCTTGATGCAGTGGTGCGCAACTTGCAGAAGCATGGTTGACATCGGATGCGCGCAGGACATGTGTGCGATGAGAGTGTTGTGAAAAGGTATTGGTATCTTGGGTCAGTGGTAGAGTTTTCCCTGGTCTAGTATAATTCTTGGAAGACAACTTAAGACTGGTTAGAAGGTTCCAAGCCTGCCAAAAATTTGGAATCCGAAAGGAAATAGTGAATTTTTTAGCTGACTAAACAAAGATGCTGGAGTCAAACACAAAGAAGTATGTCCTTCAGCATTTATGCAAGGATCCCGTGGGAATATGTGCATGAAGCTGTAGTGCCTACATGTATCCATTCACTAATTCATATAATATGATACTGTCAAACAAATAAAAAGCACAAAAAAAATGATAATCTGAATTAGTCATCGCTGTATTGAGCGATATCACGAAGGAAATGGCTGCAGAATCACAATTTCCTGCCAACCCAACTATACCTTTTCAGCTTCAGATTTGGTTACACTTCTAACTTGACAAGACGTTGACCTGTAAAAATGACAAGCAATAAAATAAGAATACAAGCATACCATGACATCAAGGGAGAAAAGGCCATGATGGCTCTTAGAACGTTCAATAGATGTGCCAATTGCTGATATTGTGGGTCTATTATTCTAAGTATTGTTTTCCATAATTACTTATCTTGTGATGGAAATTCTTCTATGTGCACTGGTATTAAGTACAGCCAACAGAATAGGCACTTGTCCTAAACATTTTGCATGTAGCATTTGATGGAATATTCAACAAATTTGAGAACAACAATAGCAATATGACTGTATGGTTAAAAGAGCAACCTGACAACAAAATGCTTAAGACTTGTACGCGCCAATCAAGTAGAAGAGGTATCCCCCTTGAAATGTTTACGTAGAAAAAAATAGGCGATCTTGTGAGAACACAAATCAGATAATGATAGAGTAACAAACCTGGCATTCCTTTGTTCTCCGACACAAGGTTTTTGTGTCTGTAGAGAGAAAAGGAAGTTCGAACTCAAGAACTTATCTTGGCATGAAAAATTATTGTGTGCAGTAGCATGCTGGCTCCAGTTTACTTTTGGAGTCTTATTAATAGACATGGAATCTCCAGTTGAATTGACTCCCCTGCATTGAACATCCAATTTTAAAGCTTGAAAAAGACAACTCCAGCAAACAAAAATTCAAAAACAAAAAGAGAAGGAAATAAACATACATATGCACATGAACTACGAGACACTTATCTCATCAGTTGTGTCTTAGGGCATGCATCGAGATAATGTACTTCCCGTATGGGCTAGCTCGCTGCAAAACCAAAACCACAAATGCGAACCTGCAAATGCCAATAAATTGTCCAGAAAAGGAGCATGAAAACTGAGCATGCAACCAACTGGTGAATAAAACAAAGAGTATATACATACATATGCATATAGCGCACACACACGCGCACAAACATTTATATAACCAAAAGAGACAAGCTCTCCAAATATCAAATAATACTAATAATAATGATTATAACAGAGAGGATAGGAAGAATTATTGGGAACTTCTAGAAATAGTCGTCCTAGTCAGGATACTTAAATTATAAATCACATTTGTAAAGGGTGGACAATTAGCTAGAGTGATCCGCCCATGATTCATAGAACCATTCCTTCGCGCATGCCGTAGCTTAGGATTCGTGCTATTGCTATTTGCTATTGTTTAGGGGCGTCAAGACCGGGTTGTGCATAAGGGCAGTAGTCATGACGAGGTGAGTTGTCAGTCTACTCTAAGGTATTATAAGCATCAACAGATTGATGTTTATACACTTATCATACAAATTTATACATGGCATATACAATGGCTATTCAGGCAGTGTAAAAATCCCATTATTTAAATTTGCACTGAGAAAATGTGAATGGATGACAAACAACATAAGGCGCATTAGGTACTGACACTCAATTAATGGCTTTTACATATCGCTAATAAGAAAATTAACACAAATTACTAGCAATTATAGAAAAAGAGATCTTTAATTGAATGGGAAAAAAAATGAAATGTGAGGGATTGAAGTGACCTTTAAATAAGAACGTCGACGAAGCTATTCCGGTGGAAAGGAGTAGGCCTGTAAGTTCGCGATATCGGGTGACACTTCAAATTTCGAGACGCGGGATGGATTGGCGGGATAGTTTCACATATGAATTAGGGCTTGGCCCTATACAATATTCACAAAATATGCATAAAATATACATATAATATACATAGTATATGTAAAAAACTTATGCAGTCAGTTCTTTTGTTCAAACAGTCTAACAATTCTTCACCCAGTGGAAAAATATGCACTTATTATGCTCATAATATGTATGAAATATGCATAAAATATGTATAAGAAATGACTATTTTTTGTTTAAGTGGTCTAACCATTGTTCAGACAGTATAAATTATCATTTTTTGAAACTTTACATAAATAGTTGTCAAAATCTTTATGCATAGAATATGCACTTATTATGCATATAATATGCATAAAATATATTTAAAAAAATGACTATTTTTTATTTAAATGATCTAGCCATTGTTTAGGCAGTGTAAATTTTTCTATATTCTTTGAGTTTAGGTTGTAGACTTGTAGCTAAGCCCATTTTGATTCCAGTACAAATGCACAGAAAGTTGCTTTGACATCATTATTTAAAAATAGTTTAACGTCCAAAAAGTTTAAATATCAATCGGTTCATCACCAGCAAAAGTAAATGCAATTCAACTTCAAGCCAACTTTAGTCGGGTCTAAAATTTTCACACCAATATCAATTTAAGTTTAAATGATATTTAAAAGTGGTTACACTTTAAATAACATTTTGCAAACAAACTATGCCATGAAATATTTACTAATTCTAGTAATTCACAATATAACGTTTCGTGCAGTATTGGCAAACAAATAAGACGTGAGATAATGATATGTGAAAGCTAATATTTTGACGAGATTGTTGGCATTCAAAGTTATTCGTATATTAATTTTTTTTTCATGAAATTAATGTAGAAGTCATGCACATATATCTCTCTCTTCACCCGTTATTGTTTTACCTAAAGAAGTCGAACTACGTTTTTTAAATTCTTACAAATGATTTAAGATTGTATTATTTTTACAAAATTTAGTCAAAAAATGTTTTTTTTAGATAATTTGATTTAAGTTAGAATCATAGCTGCATTTTTTAAAAAAATAACTGTAATGAAAAAACATTATAATTTTTTTTAGAAATGCAACCTAAAATATAAAGACCTATTATCGTTTTTCCCTGTTTTATTTATACTTTTTGAAAAATAATCTAAAAAAACTGTTTGTTTACACCACTACCCAATTTTGAAATCAAAAAACTTAAAATATTCAAAAAGTACTCCAAGCCAAAATTTGAAAAAATTCTCTTTTCAAGTAAAATATATGTTCAAATACAACATCAAATTTTAAAAATTATTTTTCAACTCAACTTCAAAAATTTATTTTTTCAAGTTTCAACTAAATCTATGTCCAAACGTCAGTTAAGTAGATTAATTAAAACGAAAAAGGAAAAAGATGCCACTTTTTATCCGGAGCAAAATCGCATGAGCTACGTTGTGACCTGTGTCTCTGACGGGTAAAATAAAATAGGCGTACCCGTGGACTTCCAAAAGCCATGGCCAACTTCTGCTCTCAGGTTCTCTCCACTTCCTTCTTCACTCCCAAACCTCAGGTACTTTTCCGTAACCTTTAAATTCATATTAGTACAGCTGATTTTATAAATTACAATTCTAAGTCAACTCTATTAATTAGTGCGAACTAGTACAAATATATTATTCAATTTTAACGACATATATACATTTCGAGCCCTAAGATATTTTATTACTCGTTCCTAATACGAATTTTTATTTATAGATTCCAGTGTTGTTGAACCCCGGCATAACTTGCATAAAAAACGCTAGGTTTTTTCATATCAAGGCAATGAAGGACGATAAGGTTAAAGTTCCACATGTTCTTACTGTTGCCGGCTCTGATTCGGGCGCCGGAGCTGGAATTCAAGCGGATCTTAAAGCTTGTGCTGCTAGGGGAGTGTATTGCTCCACTGTGATTACTGCTGTTACTGCTCAAAACACCCTAGGTGTTCAGGTATTAACGCATTTTCGAAAGGTTATAGACTTTATGTTTTGCTAGTGTGTTTTGGTTTGTGAATTTTGCTGTGGCTTATTATTCTAGGGCGTGAACATTGTGCCTGATGATTTTGTGGCGGAGCAGTTGAGGTCGATCCTTTCTGATATGCCTCCCGATGTTGTAAGTATATCATGTTAATTAACTTATGTGATAATTTCATTGTCTGTAAGATATATCATATACATTGATCTGAGCAGTTGAAGAGATTAAAAGTCATGGTCATTGTTCGGATCATCATTAGTTGTAGTAAGGGAAGGGCGGTAGGGGATAATGTACATACGGCCTATGAGTATATTCTCTTCGGAGTACTCATGTATTGCTGATCTTGCACTCTTTAAGATTTTCTAGCACTAATATAACTGGTGCTTAACTTTTATAATGGGCTTATATTCCCTAGTTACTTTCATGTCTCTTTCAGTTTTCTCTGTGGTAAGTGAATTAGTCACTTTTTTAGTTTTAACTGTAATAGAACTTCCATTAAGTAATTTAAAGACACATCCAAAGGCTGATTGCCTTGAGGCTTTATTAAAGGAAACACCAGAATAAGGAACTCGGAAGTCGGATCTACCTAACAATAAGTGGTATAGATAATTTAAGAAGCAAGGTTGGGTGGCTGAAAGTAATGTAGATAGAAGATCACTTATAAAGGAGTCATAGCTAATTTACTGTGTTTCTTTTTTTTTTTTTTTTTTTTTTTTTTTGGGGGGGAGGGGGGGTGGGTCCAAATATCACCATATATGTAAAGTTAATTTAAAAAACTGATTGGCTATTTGGTTTTGGATACTTGGGGGATAAAAGAGAGTCCCATGTCTGATTAGCTTTGGGGAGACTGAATTGGATCATGGAAGGGATTATGGACCCCTTTTATGGGATAATTTTAGCCACGTGGCGGATTGGATAAATGGTCATATTAACAACGTTAGCGCACCTGTTTACCTGACTCAAATGCTTTATGTAAATCTTCTTGATTGTAATATATTGCACAACTAATTTTACAGCTTGATCTAGTATTCAAAACATGCATCAAAAGATTAAGCTCTTTGTAATTTCCATTAATGCTCAGTATTCCATATTGCTTTATTACAGCACTAAGATTGTCTTAGGTGAAAACAGGCATGCTTCCGTCGATTGGAATAGTAAAAACCCTCTGTCAAAGTCTGAAGGAATTCCCCGTACAAGGTACAGAATATTTCCGTTTAGATTTTGAAATATCAACGACATTAACTATGATTTTATCAAATGCTTGAAGACAGCCTTGGTGGTTGACCCTGTTATGGTATCCACAAGTGGACATACGTTAGCTGGTCCCTCTATTTTGGATAGCTTTAGGTATGTCACCTGAAACTGATAGTCTCTCTTCATGTGCCCCATGTAAACTCAAAATTAGTTTATTGACTCTAACAATGGTTTATTTTGAATCTTTTGCTATATTCATGAAAGATACAATAAGCTCTAAACTTTCTTTCTGACATGTTGTCTATTGATATATTGGTGTACTGCTCGGGTTAAGCATGTTCACATTATGTTTTCAGAATCCAGTCTAGTGATTTTTTCGTGTTAAGTTTTGGAGCACAATAAATGAAACTTCATTGGTATATGTATATGTAACTTTAATATTTTATACGCTGTAATGATGTGCGTAATCTTCTTAATTTATTCGTTATGTTCAACTCCTTGGATAATTATGTCTAATAATACCTTTCATTTTCTAATAACAGGGAGGAGCTTCTTCCCATGGCTGATATAGTGACCCCAAATTTGAAAGAAGCTTCTGCTTTACTAGGTGGTGTGCCGTTGGAAACAATTGCTGACATGCGCTGTGCTGCAAAAGCGATACATGACTTTGGTCCAAGGTTAATTTCTTCAAACAAGATTAAGTTTTTTTTTATTCAAGCAGAATATTGACACCTTGGTCTTATACAGCTTGTGGCCAAAGTCCATTTGATGGCTGAAGAAATTATAGAGTATAGTTTGCTTACAAGAGAGAACTAAATACATGTTAAATCATCCAAACTACCATTTGCTTCATGGTAGCTTACGCCTTATGCACTCCCTTTCCACAAACACAGCACGCCCGTTAGCCTCAATCTAGAATTATAACTGATATGTTATGTAGAGGTGACATCCATGAATTCTACAGTGGGCTTCCACAGCTCATAGCATCGGACTTAGTCACATATGGTGCTTAGCACCCACACTTCTAGTTGGTCGTCATCTTCTGAATTTAACTTTATTGGCCCGGGTTCCACAACTTAGCGCGCTTTGGTGTTTGATTGCCAAAAGTGAGGCCCAAAAAAAAAAAAAGTGATGCCCAAGTTGTTGATGTCTTGATGAGTCAACCAAAAGCATTATAAACCATTAGAACTGTTATCTGTTTGTTCATGTAGTGGGTGTTTAACATGTAACATCTGACATCTGTGTTTCATAAATTTGTAGATGCTTCAAAAAGGAGTTTTAGGGGCTCATTTTCTGGTTGCTCTAAACCGAGCAACTTTAATCCTTCTGGAGGCTTCTCCTTGACTTGCGGCTATGAGAGTGGAAGAAGAATGGCTGACATTTTAAACATAAGGAAAATTCTCTTTTACAAATTTGTAGGCAAAAAACAAATAAAATAAAGTCATGCAAAGTCGTTTCACCCTATTCTAGTTTCCTTCAAGTTTCTTCTACAAGTTCAGAGTGCGTGCAATTAGGGAAGATCTGTAAAGAAATAAAATATATTAAGTAATGCAATTACGGAAGATCTGTGTTGTGGATTCTCTTCTTTTTATTAATATTCCAGTTGTGTCTCCCCAAAGGATCTTCCAATGTGCTACAATATCTTGATTTCTTCGACAGAAGCGTACTCGTGAAAGGAGGTGATCTCCCTGCTTCCCTTGATGCTGTGGATGTGTTTTATGATGGTATGTTTGTAATAAGTTCTTGAGATATTCTGGAATAATCCGTGTTCTTCTTTTTATATTTTGTATGTGAAAACTGTCACGGCTCTTGCATGCTTACGTTTGCTTATCCATGGTAATGATCTTTCAATTTATCCTATAGGGAAGGATTTCTACGAGTTCCGGTCCTCGCGCATAATGACACCAAATACTCATGGAACTGGGTGCACGTTGGCTTCGTCTGTTGCAGCTGAGATAGCAAAGGGTTCTCAAGTGCTTTCTGCTGTTAAGGTAATTAATTGACTTAGTATGGCAGCTGGATATATGCAAAAAGTTTATTCTTTGCTGCAAAATGGATTGTACGTTGGTACAAGGTCAGGATTTTATGGTGTAAAGCCTAAAGGTTTGATGGATAGTGGTCATGTATTTTGATTGAGCTTCTGGAGTTATTAGGTCTCCTATGACGTGGCCATAGACTAGACGCTGAGGGTTCGTCTGGTTGACTGCATAAAAAAGATCATACAAGAATAAAATCCTGCATAGTAATACAACAATTTTTTAGCAGCATAAACTCTGCATTAAAAATATAGTCTCTACATAACTAGTACTATTTTAGCCTTTGGTTTAAAACTCTGCATCACTTATGCAACTTTATGTTTGCAATACTAAACTATGCATTTCTAACACCCGTACTTCTGCAAGAATCTATGTAATATTGTATCTATGATTGAAGATGAAATAAGAATATATATATCTAAACACAACTTAATAGCGTAAATCTAATGTCGTACGTTGCAACTACTATGATTATCCAACGTATAAAATCCTGCATTATTATTTGCCTTACAAAATTCTACATTATTATTCACTGTATAACAATCCTTGTATTATTCTCCCTACATACGAGTGCATGATCCAAACAACCTCTTAAGGATTAAGTACAAACAGTTTACAAGTAACATTCTGTTGTTCTTTGTTTCGCCTTCTCCTGTTTGTACCTTTAATGAGGAAGTGGGAGGAGGGGGTCAGGGTACATCAGGTAACTCTGATGTCAAGCAATTAGTTCACCTTTGAACATTCCTCTATTTTAAATAATTGCCAGTGTGTGACAGTCAAATTGATATACTGTTGGAATTTTCTGTTGATCATGGAATTCGTTCATTGCTTCATTTGATGTGACTTGTTCGCCAAATGATGCATCTTTTCTTTAATATATTTCCCGACGTTTGCCAGGTAGCTAAACGCTATGTGGAAGCAGCCTTGTCTTATAGTAAGAACATTTCCATTGGAGGTGGGCGTCAAGGTCCTATGGATCATCTTTTGAAGCTTAAGAGTAACATGCAGCGACAACCTTTTGATCCTTGTGATCTCTTTCTGTATGCTGTCACCGACTCCAGGATGAACAAAAAGTGGGGTCGTTCAATAGTTGATGCGGTAGAAGCTGCTATAGAAGGAGGTGCCTCCATTATTCAGCTGAGGTTTGGTTCCTTTGTTATTGTTTCACTTTCTTTCCCTCCCCCTTTCTTCCTTTTGATTCCTTCAAGGCACTGTAAGAGAGCTGAGGATTGTTATTTATTATACCTAGTTGACGAGAATCACCGTAAATGTGCTTTGATCATTTACTTGTTCACTCAAAAGAAAGAGTGCTTTTACCACTCAGCTTAGTTTATTTATACATTAATGTGGCATCTTACTGCTGTGGTGCTCGTCCACAACTAAGCCAAGATTAATATGCCAATACACCCAATAAAGTTTTTGCATTTCTGTGAATTCAAAATCGACAGCAAATGAGGATGGATAACGAAAGATCTCTTATTGACGGATCTCTATGTTCTCGGTTCTGAAATAAGAATTGTACCCTTTTCTTCATGTTTGCCGCAACTTGAGCATTTTATTGTTTACCAACTTAGATACCTTACCACCATTTTGCATTGGTAGAATCATTGGATTTATATATTGATGTGGACTTTATCGATTACAATTTCAGGGAAAAGGAGGCTGAAACTGGTGATTTTCTGGAAGCAGCAAAAGCTTGTCTAAAGATCTGCAGAATTCATGGTATTCCTCTGCTAATCAATGACAGGGTTGATGTAGCTCTTGCAAGTGATGCTGATGGTGTGCATGTTGGGCAATCTGACATACCTGCGCATGTTGTACGGGCTCTTCTTGGGCCTGACAAAATCATTGGTGTATCATGCAAAACACCGGAGCAAGCTCATCAAGCATGGATAGATGGGGCTGATTACATTGGCTCTGGGGGTGTATATCCAACCAATACCAAAGAGAACAATAAGACAATAGGTTTGGATGGCCTGAAATCTGTTTGTTTGGCATCCAAATTACCGGTTGTGGCCATTGGTGGCATAGGTATCTCTAATGCTCAGGCTGTAATGGGACTAGGTGTCTCAAACCTCAAAGGTGTTGCTGTTGTATCTGCTCTGTTTGATCGGGAATGTGTTTTGAATGAAACCAGAAAGTTACATGAGGTGCTCAAGGAGTCAACCAAAATAGCAATTTGAAGAAATGATGGGAGACCCACATGTACAGGCAAAGCTGAATTATTTATTTTGTTACAAATTTTTTTCATAATCAAACTCTTTGACAGTAAAAACTTGTGTTTATATAAGTAATTGCTGGCAGTGGAACTTATATAACCTTTTGGTTGATGCTGTTTACTACTTATATCACATTTACCTTCTACGGTTGGAAATTGAAAATAATGCAATTCCTTGAAGTTTACAAGTGTTACAACTAAATTATCAGACTCGTATGTCTGTGAGAGGTTGATGTGTTGTAAAGTTTCCGAGTCATGCCTGTCTAACGTATCTGATCTCAGTTTGTTATATGCCTCACTATTTCAGGGGGACTTTTGAGTTGGTTAGAAGGTTTCTTGTTTGTTTAGTTGGAGGTACTATGTATATTTATATGTAGAATATGTGCGAAATCTGGAGAATATGTAGTCTTAGGCCCCGTTTGTTTATAGTTTTTGGAGACATTTTTTTGGAGTTTTTGGGAGAAAAACTGTTTGTTTATGTTATTTCATCAAAAAATTTCCCAAAAAGTTCCAAAAATTCAAAAAGTGCTCAAGTACCATTTTTGGGCTGTTTTTGGGAAATTTTAAAAATTACTCACTAAATTTCAACTATTTTTTCAGGTAAATTCTATGTCCAAACACAACTTCAAGTTCCAAAAAATATTTTTCAACTCAACTCTAAAAACTCAAATTACCAAGTTTCAACCAAATCTATGTCCAAACTCTAGCTTAATGAATCCTTGATTTGTCTTGAAGATTGAACTGGAAGGCCAGGTCTAGAGGATTAAAATTTCTTGTTTGGTAGCAAAGAATTAGGTGATATGTTCCTTTCCCAACCCCCTCCGCCCCAGCTTCCAACTTGATATGTCTCTATCCAGAAAAAGGTCAGAACGGACATTTGCTTGGAATAGTTCTAAAAATGACTGTTCCATGCCTTTAAGCTAAACTTACCAATCATGCCTCGTGATAATTTTGGTTATTACGTATAGCCACTTCCTTTGTTTGGATAGACAAATGTCGCAGCATAAAAAAGTGTATTGCCATTTTCATGCTTCAACCTCACGTACCAAACAATTTGTATATTGTCTTTACGTCTTGAAGTTAAAAGTTTCAAAGGTGAAAAAGACCGTCCTCATCTCATAGTGCAAAAGGGATTCTACGATGTCATAATGCACTCGCAGCCATTAATCCAAGTTGCAATCACTCATACGAAGAAAAAAAAGAAAAGTAAAAACAGTATACTGATAGGTCTTAGAGATTTGCCCATTCTTGGAATCTTTGAACAGTCGTAAACCTATAGGATACAAGAAAGCAACGTAAATTTTGACTTCTTTGTATTCACAGATCATTCTTATTCGAGGAATTGCTTTTCAATTAAAAACAACAGACGTGACTACTCTTGCATGTGTGAATGGAGTTGGAATTTCATAATAGTTTCTCAACGCTTTTGCTTTTCTCTTCTTCTTTTATTTACAAAAGAAAAAATCCACTTTATTCTAATCAAATCAAATTAGCATAAACATGTCTCTTTGCATAATACTGATTACAAACATTTGTGATCTGAATTTGAATGAGTTGAAAGACTATCCTCAGTCGATATTAGCAATTTAACATCCATCTCCGGGCAAGAGTCCTCAATATGAAAGGTCTTTGATCGCTAATTGAACTCGAGATAACTATAACCTGCATTCAGCTCAATCAAGTTTGAAATTTCAGTGCACCATTACCCTTGTCTCATGGTAATAAAATTGACAAGCCTCCTTACCACAAAACTCTGAAATTTACAGAACTTATTAAGTTCCACACAACAGGAAAGAAACAAGTATTACACAACCATGAAATTCAACACTTTAGAGCTATAGCTTTCCACACGCAAAAAAAGACAACATAGGCCTAGGAGAACATGATTTCTACACAACCATGAAATGCCAATAGCTGTAAAATTCTACAAGCCAAAAAAGGGATAAATCAGGCACCGGTGTTCATCCACAGTTTTCTACGAGCAAAGAAGATAATTTAGTTTAGGCTTAGGTGAGACGAACTTCTCCACTTTCATGTGCCTGCTTCACTTGTTTTTCATACTCATCTTCTTCTTCGTCTTCCTCTTCCTCTTCTTCTACAACTCCTTCCTTCTCTTCTTCTTCTTCACCTCCCCAGCCAAAACCTCCGATTGAACGGGAAGCTGGAGCAGGGATCTTTGCCTCTTCCACTATTTTCATGATCTCCTCCGCACTTTGAAGTGAAAATGTTGGGTTTTCTTTTCTGTAATAAGCTGCCTGTGCTGCTTCTGTTAATTCCCTAGGCAAATTCTTCAAAAACCATGGGTGGGACTTGATCTCTTTGATCGTGATCCTCTACAAAAACAAACCTGCTTATTAGACAAGCACAATCTCCTCTACTGCAAAATCTGTTTTAACTTCCCCCCTCTTTCTCCAATATGGTTAGAGATAGTGGGATCAGAGAACTGAAAGGTGAAACTTTCACGCTAGTGCACATACATCTGCTTTGTGACATATTACACTTTCTTACAAATAACAATTGAGATACCCCTAATATCCCCTCTTGATGTTCTGATTCCCCCTCTCAAAGAGAAGTCAAGATCTTACAATGCACATACACTAATACAGTAGAATCTTAATAAAAAAGCAAACCTACCCCCAGCTTCCCTATGTTTACTCTGTGGACAGAAACTATTAGGAGATAACATCATCCTTTTAGGGAAAACTGACCATATAATAATAAGGCAGGTAACTAGAATAAAATCGGTAAGACTAAACACTAACTGCTTAATGAATGGGTACAAGCAATTGTGGTATATTAGTCGAAGGAGTAAACAACATAGTGTGTGCCCTGACAACAACCGTGAATGAGATTGTCTAATTAGTAATTTCAGTTATCTAAATGAGCAACCTCCCAGGGTGGGGGGAATAGGGAGTAGAGATGAGGCTCAGATCCAGCAAAAAAGTGGTGGAAAAGTTGAAACTTTCATCATATTGAAGTTTAAGTATTTGGGCCATCCAGGAAACCTCATTCGATAAATGACCAGTTTAGGATATAACATCAATCCTACTATTTTGTTACATTGACGAACCAGTTGGAGGATACTCTGTTGAATGATAATGGCTGAACTAAGATGATTAAACCGCAAAAGCCAAGGGCATAGACCCATTGGATGACAGAACCTGATGCCTTAAATAGGTAACATCTGTATCAGACTGTTAGACATTAAAATTAAAGACCAATGAAGACAGAAGAGAGCATACCCTTGCTGGATTGGCAACAAATATGCGAGAGAGAAGGTGCCTACAATCTTGAGATATGTGAACATAGTCGGGAATCTTGTATTGTACTGCCATTATTCGCTGGAAAGAGAAACATCAAGGCAAAATTAACAAGACTAAACATCACATAAAGTTCTTTGGACATAAGGGACTTAAAAATACTCACTTGAATAGTTTTCCTGAAGTTCTTGGGATCCTCCTGGTCTTCAAAAGGGTATGCCCCAACCAGCATCACATAAAGTGTCACCCCACATGACCAAACATCAGCCAGCTGGAAAAAAAAAAACACTTAACCGGCTTAAAAGAAAAAGTAGTAACACATTCCACACTTCAGGTAAAGACGTGGGAGGGTGTAAATTAGAAGATGTGATTATTTCGCAACTGTGGAAGCATGACCAGTAAATTCAACAGGTCATACAGCAACCAGTAATATGGTTCTCTTAGCCAATCATAAGAGAAAGAGTAATAAAGACCATAAATGACAAAAAACTCCTATGGATACAAATGCAGCTCCACATAGGAGAAAATTCATTTGCATAATACCCCTCCACCAACTGCAAAACATCACATAATTAATTGAATAGATACCTTGCCATCATATTCTCTTCTAGATAGGACCTCTGGAGCAATATAAGCTGGAGTCCCAACAGTTGATTTTGGCCTTGAATGCAACAGGGACGACTGCGATTGCAGAAAGAAAATTATGAGTACCTTAACCTTTCCTAGAGGTATTATATAAGTCTATATTCACAAATCACCAGAGCATCTTAACCTTTGAGTATCCGAAATCACATATTTTCAAGCGTGGAGCTGGGCTTCCATCAAGAAGGGTATTCTCCAGCTTCAAATCTCTATGGCATATTTGCTGCAGAGGCAATGGAAGTTTGAAGAAGAGTAAGCTCGGTTAAATTTAAAGAGATGGCATTTGGCATAAAACTAATGAACATTTCTACAGGCCGATGATCTATTTAAAACCTTTTATATGTTCACACATCAAGAAGATCTATGTAAATTCTAGTAAGTTGCTCACCATGTTATGACAGTAGTGGACTCCTGAAATAAGCTGCTGGAAAAAGTATCTAGCCTGCAATGACAGGAGAAAGATATCAAATGTGAAAAAGCATTGAGAAGACTGGAAATAAAAGCCATTCAAGTCGTCACGGCATTGTGACAAAAGCCTTCATTACCATTTCTTATCATTCATAATAATAGTCTATGCGAGAATTGACTACTGACAAGAGTTAAAAGTTTTGAAATACCTCGTCTTCACTGAACCTTCCCGCATTGCAAATGCGCTCAAACAGTTCTCCACCAGCTGCATATTCCATAACAATGGCAAGATGAGTGGGAGTTAATACCACCTGTATCTCACACAACAAATGAACAACAGTTAGTCTAAAACATTCCTTAGCTTTTCTCTTTCCAATTTTAACATAAAATCAATAGGGAAATGCAAAACAATAAAAGTATATGCACATAACACTTGCCTCCTTGAAGCGAATAATGTTTGGATGTCGAAGTGACTTATGATTAATGATCTCCCTTGCCACATTCTCATCAATCTACAACAAAATAGTGTCATCTCAAAATTATGAAACTCTGGATGATATACTGCATATTTGCATATACAAATACAATGATGGACCTGACTAACTAAAGAAGGGAACTTTAAAGAAACAGCCAGCCTAGTAATGATACATAGATTATACATTGGATATACATGAAATATACAAAAAGTGCTTTTTTTTTGTTTAAGTGGTCTAGCCATTGTTCGGAAATATATAATTGATCTAATGATATAAGACAATAATCATGCAAACCTTATGTCCTCTTTCAATGTATTTCATAGCCACAAGCTCTTTAGTCTCCTTGTGCCTCATCAGCCTTGCAACACCAAAATTTCCAGAACCTATATCTTTAACAAGCTCGTATTTTTCCATTTTAAAAACTTCACTTCAAAAAACAAAATCCCTTTAATTCAAAACCACAAAATCCACCAAAATTAAGCTACAAACTTTCTTATTCAATTAAAAAAACTAGTTTCTTGAATTTAACACAACAAAAGGATCAATCTTTAAATGAATTCACAAAATTCCAAGATAATCCCAAAAGCCAAAATCTCAAAAACAGCCTAAATTTAACACCTTTAAGCTTAATTTTAACAAATATGCACCAAATCACAAAATGGTATTTGGGAATTTGTAAAATTTAGGATAAATAGGGTTTCTTGAAACACAAAGATTGGGAAAGTGGAGGTATATATAAGGGGCTAAAAATGAAATTGAGGTGGGGTTATGGTACAAAAAGAAAAAAGAAAAGAAAAAGATTAATTAGAAGAGATTTGAAACAAAAGCAAAGAATCCACCACTAGTGTGTATTTGTGTGTGTGTGTTTGAGTTTGTGCATTAGACAGAGAGAGAGATTCTAGGGAATATATAACAGGGACATGAGTGTGAAAAGTACTAAAGAATGGGTATATTATTGAAAGCTCAAGAATCAAAAGTCTCTGTCTATTTATTTCTATTTATAGTAAGTAAAGTAGTAAAATAGTATATTTTACTACTTTTTATTTTCTTAATTAATTCGTTTATTTAATGAGTTGTTGATTTATTTATTCTGTTACCTTAAAAACAGTGACAGATTTTAAGGTTAATGGACTTTGTCGGCAGATTTGCGTCACAGTCACAGGTTAGTGAACCGGTCGCACAGTATGCAGACACTTTCACTTAATGGCCCTTTGTCATGGTGCTGTTTATATTTTGTCCCCTTTTTTTTAACAATGTATGAGAATCTCCCTATTTTCAAGATTTGGCCAAGCTTATGGAGAGCCAAAAGTACTTATTATATTCAAAAAATATTTATTTTAAAATTTTGGGGTGTTTGGACAAGTATCTACGGAAAAATAAGTACTTTTGAGTGGCAGCAAAAGCTGTTTTTCTGATGTGGGGAAGGAGCTGAAAAAATTAGCTTTTTCAAAAAATAGGTATTTTTTATCATTTGGGACGATAATACTCATTTCAAACTTCTATATTTAATCAAGTTAATATAATTATATGTCCATTTTCATAATTTGATAATTTTTTAAAATACTGGTCAAACACAAATTAACAACAAAAAATACTTATTTAAAATTTGGCCACACGCAAATTACTTATCTTGCAAAGCACTTCTTTGAAAAGCACTTTTTAAAATAAGCTGATTTTTTCAGTTTGGCCAAACGGACTCTTAATTAATTTTTGACAAATTCGTCCAAATTTTCTTGTAGTAAGTTTCTATTAGTGGTGCCAATCGTCAAATCTTATAGGTTGTAAGAATAATGATAGTTGCAAAAAAATATCATTGCAATGTTAAATTGTTATTTTCCATTAAATTACATTTGATGTATTTAACTAAAATTATTTTCAATTTTGAAGGCTATAGCTTTATCAATACACTTATATTTTGCATGAATAGTTATTGTTATACTAGTTAATAGGTTTTCTATTTTAGTATTATTTTTCTTTTAACGAAAGTATTTTTTAATAAACTTATAATATTAGTTGAGAAAATCCCTTAGTACCTCCCTCCTCCCTCTCTCCTAGCCTATCATTCCAAAATAATGGTCAAAGAGTTTTACCTATCATCCAAAATAATGGTCAAATATTTCATCGTAAATTGAAATTCTTGACATAACCCTCCCACTCTCTCAAAACCATGTTATTTTGAATCAATAAAATGAACTAATGAAATCTGCAAATCGCAATTTAAAAATAATGAAATGCACTGGCCATTTTGGATAAAGGAGAAAGGAATCCTCATCACTGACCATTTGATATTAATGCACCGTCGTGTGCTGATGTTTCATCTCGTTGATTTTTCTTTTCTTTTACTTCTTTTTCTTCATCCTTTTCTAAATGAGGTATTTGGCTAGATCAGTTATGTATATGAATTTAAGGTTAATTATATTAGAGGCGAAGCCAGGTTTTGAAGTTTTGGAGTTCATAATTCTAATCCTTTTAAGTAAGGAGGTTCTGAATTAATAATTAATACATATTAAATATTTTTTTCAAGATAAATATACATGGTTTGGTCAAAGTTACGGGGTGCGGCCGAATCCCATCCTAAAAGGCTAGCTCCGCCACTGAATTGTACCCTTACTATTGGAAAGGGTAAAAGTAAAGCAGCAATAATAACAAACACAGTATTATTCTACATTAGTTTTTGGGAAGGGTGAGATATATGTAGTCTTTATCCCACCAAGATATGGAGGTTGTTTTTGATAGACCTTCAGATAAAAAATATGTAGAAAACGTATTTGAAAAAAAAATACCCTAATAAATAAAAAGGGTAAATTAAAGCAAAAGTCATTAAATCATTTAAGAATAACACGTTGCTCGTAATCTTTAATGAAGTTTGGTGGTAATTTCCAAATTCTAACCAAGAGAAGAGGATATGCAGAAAAAGAAGCTTGGATCGTTAATATTCCGCCCATTTATGGTAGGATTTTTTTCATAAAAATATAATTTTTTGAACTTAATTACCAAACATAACAATATTTTAGTAAAATTACCATTATATAGGAAATAAAGAGTTAATTACAAAACTAGCAAAAAATATAGCAATATTTTCCCATAACATACCAAACTCTTACATTTTTCCTCCTATTTCCCTCAATGTCACTCTTCCTCCTCCCATTTCCACCTATTTCACTTTTCCTCCTCTTATTTCCCCCAATTTCACTTTTACTCCTCCCATTTCCCCCAGTTTCACTTTTTCTCCTCCCATTTCCCCCATTTTCACCGTATCTCGCCTACCAACCACATCGTATCTCAACAACCAACCACATCGTATCTAACCATATCTCACTTACCAACCACATCGTATCTCATCGTATCTCAACTATCAACCACCTCGTACCTAACCGTATCTCGCCTACCAAGCACATCGTATCTCATTGTATCTCACCGCATCTCAACTACCAACCACCTCGTTTCTAACCGTATCTCATCGAATCTCAACTACCAACCACTTTGTATCTAACCGTATCTCGCCTACCAACCACATCGTATCTCATTTCAGACTGTATCATAGTGTTTCAATGTCGTTTTCAGACCGTATCATAATGTTTCAACCTCATTTCATACTGTTTCAACTCCATTTCAGACGGTATTATTTTTGCTCCATATCAAACTGTATCTACGTGGTTTCAACATTCTAGGTTGTATCTAGATGTTCCTAGACTATGCCAGCATTGTTCAATCCCGTTTGTGCATTGTTTCTCGCTATTTCTAAACTATTTCACCTTTTTTGCATTGTTTCATATTATTTTTTATATTTTATTTCGGATTTATTTACTATATGTTTTTTATTGTATCATACCGTTTCAACGCCATTTCAGATTGTATCAGACTGTTTCAATATCTGTTTCGGATTGTTTGAATGATGTTTCAGACTGTATCATAATGTTTCAATGTCGTTTCAGACTGTGTCAACGCCGTTCCAGACTGCATCATATTGTTTCAGCAGCCGTTTCAGACTGTAACATACCGTTTCAGACAATTTCAATGCCGTCTTTCAATCGCGGTTTCAGTTTGTTTCAACGATGTTCACGCTGTTTCATTACATCATATCAAATGTTTAACTTGACTTGATTATTAACTAACCATCAAACCATTACTATTTGAACACATTATTTGTTTAGCTTTTAAACAGCATCAGACCAGATAAAGTGATAAAAGGCTCTGTTTTAATCACTAAAGCTGAAGGAATTTTTTTTCGAACGCCTTCGATTTAAAGTATGCTCAAGCTGCTGGCTCAGCTCAAGCCACTAAAGATCAGATGTTAGCCATGGTTGATTTGTTCAAGTTGGTGGTAGCTGATTTCATGTGTACATCGATCCCGACGATCGCCGTCGTGACAGGCCACGCAGCGGCGGCGCGACTGATTTTAGCGACGAGTCATGATTATGTAACAATGAGATCGGATAAAAGAGTTGTGTATATGAGTGAGTTAGATATTGGAATGTCTTTGCCAGATTATTTTGCGATGTAGATTAGGTCGAAAGTAGGATCGGCGACGGCGCGGCGGAGTTTAGTTTTGAAAGCGACACAAGTGAAGGCAGGCTGCGGTGGAGAAACTGGCGGCGGAGTTAGGGAAGAAGCGGTAGAATGGGAAATTGTATGCTGAAATAAAATCCATGGTTCCTGAATTGTGTGGTGTTTTAGGGCTGAACTTGGTGGGGGAGGGGTGGGGGGTGAAGTGGCGGCGTGAGGTTGTATCCTAGATGTTAAAGAAGAGAGTAAATTGAAAGTGAAATGTAATTTGGGGTGGGGGTTGGTTTTGGGTGTGGTTAGTGGATTAGAGTTTATATTTGTGTTGGAAAAAATATTGTTATGACTTGTAATTTGACAAATATTGCTATTTTTATTTTTATTTTTGTAATTTAGGGTGTAATTTTGTATGCATGTTTAAAAAATCCTTTATAGTATGAGAATTTGAAGCTATTGACTTAACAATCTATCGATGGGACATTCTCCAAATATTTTACGTGAGGTTTTGGGACAGCGTCCCAAAATAGCAGTAGGTTGTTGGTCCTTGGGTGTTTGGTAAGAAAAACAACACAACATTATGAGTGGTTATGTTCTAGAAAAAAAATTGGGGTTTTTTTTTTTTTTTAAAGAAATAGCACTTCAAAGCAAGAAATTTATAAATATAATATCATATATATTTTTTTACATGGCATAGCAACCATATTTCTTTAAAATTTACATAGCATAGCATCACCTTTTGAACTCTACCTCGAAATAAAAAAAATATAGACGCCACTCCCCCTTCCCCCGCCAGTCGGTGGTTGAAAAACTGAATATCGCCAGATCTCATTGAGATTGCTTATTTTATATCATCAAAGCTTTATTATTGCTAGTTTTGTTTAAATTATTATTTTTTTGATAATTATATACACACAAATTTATCAAAAAATAATAAATTATACATGTATCTACATAGAAAAATGTGTATGCAAGAAAAAAATATAAAATATACACAAAAAACTTAAATTTTATACAAACATCAATAATAGTGTACAAATTTGAAAATTTATTCAACAACTTTATTCATTGTTCATACACGTGTATACATATTTATACACATTTACAGAAGTGTATAAACTATATTTATTCATTGTTTATACGCACATATAACTTTATACATATTTACAGAAGTGTATAAACTTGTATAAAATTGTATAAACTTGTAATATATATACGAGAGTGTGTGTTTTGGATAGCTTTGACATAAAATCTTAACAAAAATACAAGATTTATACAATTTTCTATAAGAAAAACACTAGACCTAAATATTAGAAAAAAGTTTTAACAGATTTTATGAAAAAAAAAAAGTGATAAACAAACCTTCACCGGAGCTTTGACCGGAATTTACATCGAAAAATCGACATTGTTATTTTTTTTAAAGAAGAAGAAGAAGAAGAAAAACTGACGAGTCCAAAGTGTATAGGGTATTCCTGCTCGTGCTTGTCAAATTATAGTAGAGTTTAAGATATCGTCCCACAGAGATTGGATATTCTATGCTACAGACTTGGAATATTTTGTTTACTATTTGAGAGAATCAAGCTGATGAAAGTTGAGATTTTTAAGTTTAATTTACTTTAACTAAACAAAACAATTTTCGAAAGATATCAAATTTAAAAAGAGTTGGGAATCATTGAATTCACTTGATAATATTTATAATAAAATCTCAATTTTGTAACACGTATTTCTCTAAAGAATAATTGCTTATTGCTAATTCAATTATGTTTTGCTCACTAAGAAATAATCAATTAATAAAACACTCCGTGAGGTTATGTAAAATCAATTGAGTTAAAACTAGTGACGATTAAACCGAAATAATTTTCTTGCTTGAATTGTGCTAAAAAGTAGTAAAAACTTCGTGAGAATATTTTCACCAAAAATCAATAATCTTTCTTACAACAATTCCTCCGTGAGAATTAAAATTGAGGTAATCAAGATTACGGGTTTGGAATGATAAATTACTAAAAATTACTTTCACACTATTATTTTATTCATCGGTTATTTATATATTAATTTTGCTCCGTGAGAATTACAAAATTAATATATCAATAACTTAGACATAAAATACATAGATGTGATAATACTTGTTAAGTAAAAAATATCATTCTAGCACAATATGAAATCAAATTGAAAGTTTCAAGCCAAGTATGCTTTAAAATTGAGATAATATTATAAATATATCAAGCTTCGTCAACTATCCCAACAAAAGAGATTACTCCATTATGGAGTAACAAAAACTAAAAGGGAATTTAAAAAGACTAAAAATATTTTTACTACAAAGAGAAGAAGAGAGAGACCAAGAATAATTCTTGTCTTGCTAGAGAAAAAAGAAGAAAATAGTTACAATTAGGGGTGTGCATTCGTGTTATTGGTTCGGTTTTGAGTCTTATCGGTTCGGGTTATTGGTTTTCGGTTTTTAAACTAGCTAAACCGATAACAAACCAATAAGGTTTCGGTTATCGGTTTTCGGGTTATTGGTTTTTAAGTGTTATCGGTTCGGTTATCGGGTTAACCAATAAGAAATTTGACCATTAAAAAAAAGATGATAAGTTACTAAGTTAGTCTCAATTCGTTATTAAGTAGCAGTAGGAGTATTAATATCTGGACTTCCAACTTAGTACCAATTAGAATTATCTTTTTTAATCTTCCAAATGTTTTTGTTGATATACTGTCTTTTGGAACGAGACAAGGAAAGGATAGACCATGGCATCCTTACAGGTTGCCTACAATAGCCTCTTTCAAATGCTAACCTCACCTTTCTACTTTAAAAGGTACCATTAATATGCTAGTACAATATTTATTCCTAGCCACCCAAAGGATAATTTAAGATATGCATCATATGCCTGAATCAAACTGAAGTACTTAAAATAATTTTCCTAAGCAAATTATGAGGAATCAACACTCTATAATGATTGAGATAATAAATTATCTTGCAATTTGGAGACGAAATTTGAAAGCAGCAGTAGTATGTTCCCTCAAGAAAGTAAAAGCAAAGATCTTAAATATGCCCAGTTCTGATTTAATGATCTATGGTCCAAATGGTCCAGTTTTTTTCCTTCAAACCAATCGTTCTTTGAACATTTATGTCCATTCCATATCTTCGTCTAAGGATTCAACTGAGCAGTAGCGGTCTGTGTAATATACAGCTAAAGATTATATAATATGGGGATGAAGTCATAGGGAAACTGTCCTTCCCCACATAAATCACAATGATCACGATGGGCTGCTTTCAGCATCTTCTTTCTGCAAATGAATCTACAAGCAAAATACAAGATCTTAACAATGTTACCTGGGGCATCCTAATTCAACCTATAGGTACATATATTCGTAAAGTACAATTCATTTACACACAAAACAGCCCAGAACTTTCAGTGCCAAAGCAGATTCTCACAACAGAATTTTCACGCCAAAACACAACAGAATTTTGCACCAAAACAGCCCAGAATTTCCACGCCAAAACAGCCTATTTCCACCTGTGTGCAGCTAAATCACAGCGGCAGTAGCAGTGCTAAATCACAACAGCAGTAACAATTTAAAATTAACTTTAACAGCAGTATCGCAACAGCAGTAACAACCTAGCAGGCTAACAATAATAGCAGAATCGCAACAGTAGTAGCAGTTTTAACATAAGAGAAGAAGGCCAACAACAACACCATAACTTTAAACCATAGTTCAAGTAACAACATAGAAAGTTAGTACAATTAAAAAGGAGGAAAATAGCCATAAACTCCAAATTAAATATCACCTACTACATAAAGTCAAATAGGATGTCCAATCTTTCTAGCATGCTCCATGCACTCCAAACAACGCATAACATGACGCAATAAAGTACTTGTGCCAGTCTCCGGATCTTGACGATAAACTTTGCCACAATAGATGCATTTCACCTCTAACCAGTCAACTGCTCCCCATTCAGTTATTTCAAAATAAAGCCAAACACTTGAGCGACGAGCTCTACGACGACGAACAACAAGTCCTGGCATCCTCAAACCTAATTAATATAACAAGAATAAATATTAGTTCAAGTCCTTATTACATGAAAGATATAACAAATTACTTTAAATCATAAAACTTGGCAGATTATTATGAAATCTAATAAGGGCAGCCATTAAACACAAATAATTTCAAAGTCGATACCTTTTTTTCCACGGTTCCAACTCACAACAATCTACAATTCTACACTTCATCAATGCAAAGTTCTTTCCCAAGTTTGACAAAATCTAATAAGAACATATATTAAGTATTAATAATTCAAGCAACAAATATATTAAAAAATATTTGAAACCAATATTTTCATCAAAAATATTTTTCATACCTTCTTCAAGTTTTTCGAGATTATCTAAGTCTTCTTCAACACTTACAGGTAATGATTCACTCCTAAGCCAATCTTGAAGGCACACTAGAGCTTCAACCAATTTAGGAGTCAATGAACTCCTAAATGAATCAAGGATCCGCCCTCCGGTACTAAATGCACATTCGGATGCCACACTTGAAATAGGAATAGCAAGCACATCTCGAGCTATCTCAGCAAGAATAGGGAATCTAGGAGAGTTTACTTTCCACCAAGACAATATATTAAAGTCCGCTCTTACTTTTTCAACACCTTCAGCAAGATACTTTTCCAATTCTGTTTTAGAGTCTATACTTCCACTCCCAGCTTTATGTCTCATTAATTCTTCAAACAATGAAGGCACGTCAGAACTAGAAGTTTCCACTGTGTCTAATGAAGAGCTAGACACGGTTGAAGAAACTTGACTACCTTTATCATTTGAGTGTGACTTTTGATACTCATCAAACAATGAAGTCATGTATGTATGCACAGCTTTTTCTAAAGTTGGCCCTTTATCCCCAAACATTTTTCCAAGTGCAAAACTAACAGTATCAAACTTGTGGCGAGGATCCAAAACACATGAAATGAAAATCATCTTATTCATTCTTTCTGGTTCACCCCAATACTTAATAAATTTTTCATTCATAGTTTTTGCCATAGAACCCAAAAGTTTATCTTCACTTGATATCAACCGTTTCAAGCAAACAGCAATTTCAGCAATTTCAAGAAAATGAGAGTTTGATGTTACATAAAGTGATCCAGATACCCTTAAAGTAAGCTTATAAAACATTTCAAGAAATTTTGCAATTCTCTTTACTTGCTCCCAATCACTAGACAAAAGTTTACCCGTAGCATCTCCATAAACCTCATCAACAAGAAACTCAAGATGGTTTCCCAAGCCAATATCACGATCAACATAATCTGTAATTGCACTCTCATATTCAATAGCTCTACTCAACATCAAGTAGGTGGAATTCCACCTTGTAGGAACATCTAAGCATAAAGATTTCTTAACAAGATTTTCATCTTCACAACATTCCTGAAACTTCTTCCACCTAGCAGGAGATTGCCTAATGTATCTCACAGCTTGCCTAACACGTTCAACAGACACATTTGAAGATTTTATACCATCCTGTACAATAAGATTAATAATATGAGCCATACACCTCATGTGAAGGTGTTGCCCCTTCATGGAATTGGTTCCCCATTTAGTTAATTGCTTAGAAAGCTCTCTCGCTGTCACATCATTTGAGCCAGCGTTATCAACTGTGATGGTGAAAATCTTTTGTAGCCCCCACTCAAGCAAACACTTACCAATAGCCTTTGCCATATCTTCACCTCTATGGCTAGAAATTGGACAAAAATTGATAATCCTTTTATGCATAGTCCATTCATTATCAATCCAATGAGCAGTGATACACATATAATTAATTCTTTGTATGGAAGTCCATGTATCAGTGGTAATACAAACTCTCTGTTGAGTGTCTTTAAAAAACTTTATCAAATTTTTTTTTTCTTCATTGAAAAGACTAAAACAATCTCGAGTCACAGTACTACGGGAAGGGATATGGAAAAAAGGTTGTGCCACTTTCATAAACTTTTTAAAACCTTCTTTTTCAACAAAACTAAAAGGAAGTTCATCAACAATCACCATTTGACATAAAGCTCTCCTACATTGTTCTTGATCGAATTTCCAATTAGCAACAGTCATTTCACCCTTATTACCCCCATGAACAGGTTGAAAGACTAATTTAGCTTGTTTGGTTTCAAATTTAAAAGGTATTTTCGGACACTTGGGCAAATGAGTGAGCATTGTTGTCGTACCATGACCTTTTGTGTCAGCAAAATATTCTGTTTGGCAATGTCTGCACTTACCTTTAGTATTTCCTTCCGAATCAACAATCTCATCAAAATGATCCCACGCAACAGACCTCCTTTTCCTTGTTTTTCTTAAATTTGATTGAGCTGTTTGAGTAGTCGCATTTGAATTAGAAGCCCCACTTTCGCCAATCGCCTTATCACTTACAATATTTTCTTCCATTGTGTCACTGTTTTGTAAATTAAAAAAAAAAAATTAAGCGAACACAGTGTTCTTATTCAATCAGCAAAATTAAAAAAATCAGCAAGCACATAGCAAATCGATCAATGGAATCATCAAATACACAGAGTCACACAGCAGCAAGACAGAGCAGAAAGAAACAAAACAAAACAACGAAGAGAGATGACAGAAGCAGAAAGAAAGGAGGAGAAGACTGAAGAGGCTACTAACTAACCTGAGATGGCGATTAGCAAAGAGCCAAAGAGAAGCTACGCTGAAGAGTGAAGACTGAAGAGTAACCTGAGGTCACTAGACTGAAGTGGAGAAAAGCTGCGTTGTGGATGTGGAGCTAGCAGCTAGGGCTTCTAAAATGTAAGATTTATATCACTAAGGAAGTAAGGGTATATTAGTAATTTAAATATGCTTATCGGGTTATCGGGTTAACCGATAAAAAAATATGTAAAACCGAAAACCGAACCGTTAACCCATTAAGAAAAAAAATCAAACCGTTAAAAAACCGTTAACCTAATAACCCGATACCAATAACCCAATAAGGTTTTATCGGTTCGGGTTAACGGTTTAAACCCGATAATGCACACCCCTAGTTACAATGGATAAAAAAGGCTTTATTCTTCTACACAAGAGAGAGTGGCTATTTATAGCCAAAGATGACTCCTCACTTAGGGCAAAGTGAGATATAAATTGCCCAAATAATATCTCTTTCTCTTCAAATTTCATGTGCTAGCTCTCACTTAGGCAAATGTAGATGGCAATGTAGTTTTCTACCTTCACATCCCATGTGCTAGCATTCTTCAATTTACTTTGGCAAAAGTGGAGAACAAAGTAGCTTTTTCTTCCTTCAAATCTCATGTACATTCCCAATTTAGTTGCTACTTTGACAAATGTGACTTTTTTCTTCATTCTTATCCATGTGCTAGCATTCTTCAATTTACTTTGGCAAAAGTGGAAGACAAAAGTCTTCTATTTCCCACATGCTAATTCCACATTTGCTATTTTGGAGTTTGTTTGCCCAAAGTGACTTTACTTCTTTCCTTGCTAGAAATCTCCCAAACAAAATTACTTTGACAAAAGTGGCTTATCTTTTCAAGCTTCTTTATTTTTATTTTTTTTTCTTTTCCAAGTATTTCTTTTTCCTTTAAAGAATTATTAGAAAATATGCGAGGATATGATATAAATATTCATGTATTATTTTAAAATATTTATTTTTCATATTAAAAATACATGAATAATTTATATCCATAAAAAACCGACAATGACGACAACGTAACAGTGACTATTGCGGTGGCTTGGAGGAGAGGGGATGAAGTGAGTCCATGGTGGAAGGGGTGAGGAGGCGGCGACGGTAGTGGAAGGATGGAAGGACAAGAGAGGAAAAATATGGGCTAAGGTTTTTAGTTTCTTTAAATAGGGGATGCTATGAGGGAAAAAAATAAGGGTGATAGGTCAGGTAAGATTCCAAAAAAACTACCCATTTTGGTAATTTTCATGGATTGGCGTTTCTCAATGCAAAAATCCCAAAACAATTTGCGAACTTAGGTGAGGGCACAATAATCATTTTACTTGAAAGCCTAGTTGGGTTGCTTCTTTTAATGTTTGGCCACTTTTTAATAGGGAAAATAACACTGTATATACAAAAAAGCCCCATTATATATTTTTTTAGCCCCTATTTTTTAAAATTACACTAAACAAACATCTAGCCACATCCTATATATTTTTTTAGCCACTAAGGATTGTTAGGTTTTCCCTTCTTCTTCCCTACTCTTTCACCACCACCGCCGCCGCCCTTCCTCAGACCACCATTCTCCGGCCACCTTCCTGTCTCCCCCGCCTCAGATTTGCGGTCCCGTCACCGCTTCTCCTCACCTCCGGCTCGTCTCAGATCTGCTACATTACAGACCTTCTTGCTGCGTTGGAAAGCTGCTGCTACTCCACCAGAAAGTTGCCGCTGCTCCATCGGATTTCTTCTGCTTGCTGCTACGTCGGAGCGTGGTTACTGCTTCATCGAATTTTACTGATCTTCATTGTTTTTCCTTTATCTTTGTTAGAGGATTAGATGTATACATGAAAATGTGTTCTATTAAAATATGTATACAATGTAAACAAAATATGTATACATAAAATGTAACTAAAAAAAGTGCACGTATGCATTATGTATACCCGATAAATCTGACTGTATATATCATATTTTTTGGTGTATACAATATGTATATGCAAGAAGACCGTTTGTATACACTTGTTATCGTTTGTACACGCTGTATATTTGTTTTACTTGCAGTTTTTGCCATTAAACTTCAGACCCCACTCAGCTGAAGTTCGGTCAACTTGGTTCTTTTTGAATTGAAGTTGAGCAACTTCCAGCTTAAAGTTTGAAGTTAACCCAATAAAAAAAGACATGAACTTATGTTTATATTAATCTCAACTCCAGCCTCTGATACTAATTCTGAATAAGTGATCGTAGTTTATAAAGTTACACCTAAAGTGGATGTGAAACACTCAGATTGTGAACTATGTGTGCACTTGCCCGAAAAGCACATGGGTCTTAGATAATTTTATACCCTACAACAATTTATTGAATTCTAATTATAGTGTATACAAATATATTTAAAGTATTATCTTACCTAAAAATATTTAAAGTATTATTTAAAGTAAAACTTGAGGGGATGCGTGTGTATCCTTTATTTTTAGGATACATTTTTTTTTGTGAATTTTATTTCTTCCAATCGTTCCAATTTTGTCTCATTCAATTCGTATTTATTTATTTTTCGCATACTCCATCATTGGTCTGCTCACTGCCATTATCACCCCCACTCCCTATCGGACGAGGATGTGGCACAACTATGTATTTTTTTATTAAAATAATGATTTAACTTGTATAAATAGTTTATTCAGAACCAAATTACCAAGGATGATAATAGTTTAGAACTAATACACTTAAAATTCTGAATTCGCCTCGGGAAAAAGACATATTTTATTAAAAATAACTATTTTAAGTTAAGTATAAAAAAATATTAAGGTTATAATATGAATAATTCCAGATTTATACTAAAATCAAAAGTTAAACCAAACATCAAATGTAATAAATTCCCATTTTATCACGAGAGTATTATCTCTTATTATCATTGTAACGTAATTATTAATTAGTACTGTAGTAGCTAAT
This sequence comes from Petunia secreta, assembly GCA_029990175.1. NCBI lineage: Eukaryota > Viridiplantae > Streptophyta > Magnoliopsida > Solanales > Solanaceae > Petunia > Petunia secreta. The sequence continues at coordinate 267,455 of JARKIP010000239.1, read as the reverse complement.
TTATATTATTTTTTCCATTGCAGAGATAGTTGCAGTTTTTTATTCTTATTTTTTAAATTCTTTTCAGCTTAATTTTTTTAATGGAGTATTTTCTTGTAGATTTTTTCATTTATTTAGTAAGAAAAGCTTGTTAATTAATTAATCAGCTTTGCAACTAGTAGTAAGCTGATCTAGTTGTCAAACTATATAACCCATTCACGACTTATTGGGTCGGGTCGCTCTCTGTTAATATCATACGCTCTTCGCCGGCGATTACGATGCGGCCCGCCGTCCGATCACTAGCTCTCCTCGCTGTCCTCTTTATTGTCTCGCCGGCGTTTGCTTCCGAGTCTGATCACAAGGTTAAAAAACCCTAATTTCGGTTTGCTCTTTCTATCTTATGATTCCAAAGTTAATTAATTTGTATACATTTTGAGTATCCGTACGTTTTTTCAGATCTACAATTGCAAAGATCTCGTTTTGTGCATTGCGTCTCGTTAATGCAGAATAATTGTTTTATTTTAGATCTCAAAATAATGTGTGTTTTGTATGTAAATGTATTCGTTAAGTGCTGATTTTGTTGTAATAGTGAAGTAAAGTTGCTAACAGGGTCTTCAGAATGTGCTTCGGTGGCTGTTCTGAGGAGGTTTTAATTTAATTTGCGTGGTTGGGCGGTGGAATTAGGGTTAAAAAGGGACATAAAGGTCATACCTTTATAGTTCAGATTGGACGGGTGCAATGTTTTGATGATTGGAGGAAGGTAGACGCGACTAGACAGGTGGGACTATATTTTTGATGAAATCTTAAGGTGGAAACATTAATTATCACATAAGGGAATAGAAAGTTGACGTCTTGATGAGATAGGTGTGCTACATTGTCGACAAACAAGGTCGTATCCATTTGAAGTAGCTTTAGGGGCATACTGTTGAAAGAAAAAGCTAGTTAGTGAGCTTGTGGACCTGGTAGAGTAAGTGCTTGGAGTGGATTGGCAGTGGTGCCTGAGAGTCTCGCGGTTGAAGATGGTGAAACTGCATATGTAGTTAATGGTGCATGTTGGATACACTACAAAACTTGCTTACTGACTGCTCTTGATGAGTTTTAGATTCACATAAACTGTCGAGCTGAAGTTTGCCTGAGTAAGCTACGATACTGACATTCTTTTAGGGTCTATAGTTTAGGTTGAGATCTGTTTCTCTCTTATTGCCAGCTATAGTTCTGCATTACTTGCACTGTAAGGCACTAAGGCTTTTATTCTGCTTTTGTTTAAAGATGGCATTCTATTGTCTTCTTGTGCTTGCTTCTACTAGTATTTTTTAATTCCTACATGCAAATATTTTTCTCTGACTCCTATGCTTCGTCCAACAGTATCAACCAGATGACCCAGTTACCTTATGGGTAAATAAAGTTGGGCCCTATAATAACCCACAGGAAACATACAACTATTACAGCCTTCCATTCTGTCATACATCTGGTTCTCACAAATGGGGTGGCCTTGGTGAAGTTTTGGGTGGAAACGAGCTTATTGATAGTCAGATCGACATAAAGTTTCAAAGTATGTGGATCCCCTTCAATGTGACTCCTGGCTATTCTTGTTTGATTTGAGGTTGACATGGACTATTCGTGTTTGATAGAAAACGTGGACAAGGGTAGCATTTGCGAGCTTGAGCTTGATGAAGCGAAGGTCAAGCAATTCAAGGATGCTATTGAAAACAATTATTGGTTTGAATTCTTCATTGGTATGCTATCTTCTAATTTTGCGAAACATTTTAAACTTACATGGCTAAAGACAGTCAGAATTTGCAGTGAGATGTTTGATTTAATTGGAACGCTTTATGCAATTCTTATGAATTTTCTCTGCAAAAACAATGACTGCAAGAAATCCTACTACTGCAATGTGGATTAATGTATAACCTCTTCACTAAAAGATTAAAGATTATTGAAATTATACAATAAGTATATTGTTTTCTGGTTAGTATGCTCGGACATATTTTTTCAAATATACTCTCACTTATTTATTTTTTGATTTCCAGTTTCCACATTCCTGTTGAGCTTATGCTAATTTGGTTGTCTTGATCTTTACCCTCTTCTGTTTCAGCATTGCACTTATTTTCCCTTTATTCTTTTCAGAAGTCCTCCCTTCTGTTGCTTTACTTTAGATTCTTTTGAATTATATTGATTTTTCGTGTGTTGATCTTTACCTTGTTTTGTTTCCGGTTCATGAATCTTTTCAGATGACCTGCCATTGTGGGGTACGTACTCTCTTAGTCTTTAATTTTTTCTGACGCAAAAAAATGAAAAGAAAAACGTGGTACTAATTTTTGATTTGTCGGTGTTGTAGGGTTTGTCGGTGAGCTACATCCTGACAGGAACAGTGATAATAAGCATGTGCTTTACACACATAAGAACATAAATATTAAATACAATAAGGACCAGGTTTGTTACTGGACATCTCATCCATGTTTGGCGAGTAGTCCGCATATTCATCTACCTGGTGTCTCTGTTGCAGATCATTCATGTCAATATCTCTCAAGAGGGCCCAAAGCCTTTGGAGGCTGGGAGAACCTTGGACATGACATATTCTGTCAAATGGGAAGCAACGAATATCAGTTTTGCTCGTCGTTTCGAAGTTTATTTGGATTACCCTTTTTTTGAGCATCAGGTGGACGTTGTTTGAATACATTGTTTTCTTTATTTTATTAGGTCACTCCAACAATTGAACTAGTGATGGTCCATTAGCTTAGGCACTACTGAGCTTTTCATGCAGTTTTTTTCTGGACCACTGTGGCGTTTCTTTTATATCTTTTTTTTCGCAGTAGTTGCAGCAATTTAATGTTTTAAAGTATCTCTTCGTATTTATTAGACCACCTTAAGGTTCATCCTTTGCCTGTGTTTTACGTGTTTGTAATTTTGTTATGTATTCTGCAGATTCATTGGTTCTCCATCTTTAATTCCTTCATGATGGTCATCTTTCTTACCGGTCTGGTGTCTATGATATTGATGCGGACACTGAGGAATGATTATGCCAAATATGCTCGGGAAGATGATGACCTGGAGACTCTGGTAACACCTCATGTTTAAAACAACATTCTGTTTACATAAGCTTTAAGTTTGAGGCTTATTTTCTTAATCATTAGTGTTTCTTTTCAGGAAAGAGATGTGAGTGAAGAGTCTGGTTGGAAACTTGTTCATGGAGATGTATTTCGGACTCCTTGTAATCTGGTGTTTTTTTCCGCTCTTGTTGGTACTGGGGCACAGCTGGCATTGCTCGTTCTCCTTGTCATACTGTTGGCAATTGTGGGGATGTTGTATGTTGGGTATGTTGAATACTTGATATTGACCTTGAACTTCAGTTGTTGCCTATTCATTTAGGAGTATAGGGGCAATTCTTGTGGGATCTGTCTGGGATTCTGCTTTCATGGTTTTGTTTTTCTTTGTAGCATTGCAATGGATTGCTGATTGCTAGTAGGATTTGTTCTAGTAACTCTGTTTCTTTGCTACTTTGTTAAATGATCAGCATAAATAGTATCTTTGCATTCTTTTTCCAGGAGAGGAGCCATTGTTACGACTTTCATCGTATGTTATGCTTTGACATCATTCATCTCGGGCTATGTTAGTGGTGCAATGTACTCGCGAAATGGTGGTATGTTTCCTTTTATATCTATATCTGTCCTTATAAGACGCTTCTTTTTATTGGACCTTTTTTTCCCTCTTGCTTTTGGGTCTTCTGTTTCTTGGTACTTCTATTTCATCCGAGGAAGATAGTCCAAGCTGCCATCTTTTGTCTTATCATTTTTAGTGATGTGTATTATAGGACATATTGCTAGTGGTCCCTGCTTTGGGGTACCTACTGTGCACGGTTTTTGTTTCTGTATTGTTCAATGTACTTGGTGAAACTTTGATACAGGATTTTCTCTTCTTTTTCAAGTACAACAGTCATGCTGTTTATCTCTTGTTGCAGGGAAAAGCTGGATCCAGTCAATGATTCTGACAGCATCGCTCTTTCCGTTTTTGTGCTTTGGAATTGGTTTTGCTCTGAACACAATTGCCATATTTTATGGGTCTCTAGCAGCAATTCCCTTTGGGACAATGGTAGTTGTCTTCGTCATCTGGGGATTCATTTCCTTCCCCCTGGCTCTTCTGGGTACAGTTGTTGGAAGAAACTGGAGTGGTACTCCAAACAATCCATGCCGTGTCAAGACCATTCCTCGCCCTATACCTGTGAAAAAGTGGTACCTGACGCCATCAATAATCTCCTTGATGGGGGGATTGCTACCATTCGGCAGCATATTTATTGAGATGTATTTCGTCTTCACGTCATTCTGGAATTACAAGGTGAACTAATAACCCTATGCAAGTCTTGTGTAGCACTCGCTGGTTACTAAGTGAGTTTGAATTTAAAACAAAGGCTGAACGGCAGCTGATTAAGAGAGAAACACTTTTAATTCAGTCTTCATAGCTTAGACCTTGCTGCTTATAAATATGAGCATGAAATGACTCATCTTTTTAAATACAAAAAGGGTCTACTGGCATCTGTAGTTATAAACCCTACACCTCCCTATCCTTGCGTTAGACAGTTCGTCTCAGTTCTTGGTGTTTAGCTGCCAATGCTCGGGTGGGTATGGTAGCTAACTGAGTCTTTTGACATGTGATACACGGCAATACTGCTTATTTCTTTGTAGCGACTAGGCAACTAGACTGGTAATCTCTTCTATTCCTGTATTCGTGCATCTTAATATCAATAGTTGCCAAGAATAGCCAGAAGAATTTGGATCTGTGGATGACAATTCCTTCTATTACGGAGAGGCTGATTAATCTGTGGCGAAACAAGGCCTATTTGTTTTATATATCTCTAAGATTGGCTTTATTTGGTGCTTTGAACATTCTTCTAACCTGTTAGCTGATCCCATTTTCGTCCAACTTATTCTCCCCTGCCCACTTGAACAGTGAATCCATCTTGGTGCCCTTTTTCTTGTGATTAAGTTAGAGGGGTCATGAAAAATTTCAATGAACTATGAATTAAAATCATCTCTTGCTAACTTGTATTGCCTGCATGATTAGTTCGCACTCTACTTATAATTTCCCAAATTGATATTGAATATATGAAATAACCTGTTCTGTTAGGTACTGAAATATTAAATTTTACTCAACTAAGGCTGCTGGACAAAATATGAAGTCTTCGCTAATATAGTGTCATGGTTTTTGCAGGTGTACTATGTTTATGGGTTTATGCTTTTGGTGTTCCTGATTCTCATTGTTGTTACTGTCTGTGTGACCATTGTGGGAACATATTTCCTGCTAAATGCTGAGAATTATCATTGGCAGTGGACCTCATTTTTCTCAGCCGCCTCTACTGCGGTCTATGTTTACCTTTACTCAGTATATTACTACTATGTGAAGACTAAGATGTCAGGGTTCTTCCAGACCAGTTTCTACTTCGGATATACGCTGATGTTTTGTCTCGGCCTAGGAATTCTCTGCGGTGAGTACAAGTGCCAGTACTAGTTTGATCATATCTTCCATATTTATCTATTGCTTGTATTGGATTCCAATGAAATTCATAGCATTTCTTCTTGCTGCATGTTATTTTCTAATCAACAATGTCCTTTTTTCTTCAATTAAAACCTAGGTGCTGTTGGATTTTTGGGCTCAAATCTTTTTGTGAGGAGGATCTATAGAAACATCAAATGCGACTGATCTTTTGACGAAAAAAAGGATTGACCCTGCTCCTCCATTTGATTGGTATCTCAGTAAGGTCAAGAAAAGCCTCAAGAACCACGTATCTTGGTGGGAATCAAATCGGTTTAATGATGGTAGGTACCTCTGCTTCGATTTTGGGGACGGGGGAGTGGGGAGACCTAAATATTTTCGCCATTCCTTGGGCTGTAAAAGAAATCTCCTATTTTTATTTGTACTTAAATTAGAAAGAAGAGAGTTTGAATGATTCAGGGCCTAGCATGGTAAGAGTTTCAGCTGTCATGTAGTTATATCTCCTCCAATACTATACAACGTGGACACACTACTTATTTTTTGTTGTTTCTCATGCAATTAGAATGAAATCCCGGTCAGTTTTTGTGCTTGATGAACAATTTCAAGAAAACGATTTGGATATATACATTGCATTATTTTAAGCAGAGACGCTCTTGTGGATTATCCTGGGTATGTTGTTTTATGCTCTTCAGTCACTGCTTATTTCTAATTGGATTCTCTTAATGCTCAATACTTCAACGATGGGATTGGCGCTCACTATGGGAACAAAATCAGTTTATAAATCTCTTTGCGATGCCCAGTAGTGTCAAATTAAGACCTTTTTTTCAGCTGTCTAGGTTGGACATAGACGTTTCTGAACTCTATTTAATTTACAATATGCCCCGATTTTGAATTGGTTGTAGTTTTATGTGGCTTTAATTTGGGGTTGGAAGTGGAGGAACAACAAATTAGACCACGGGAGTCTTGCGAGAATGGAATCCTATAATTGACTGTCAATCACTCTTAATAAAAACAAATGTAATCACTCAAATTGATAAAATGACGAACAATGTTGACACGTGGAAGATAAGCCTCCAGATAGCCCATCCTTTCTTCCTACAAAACAAATTATTTCCACAATCTTCCATTTAAATCCTCATTGCTGAAGTTAGAGTAACACATAAGAAGGCCCACAAGTAATTTACTCCGGTAACTAGAAGAGCTTCGGCGAAACAAATTATTTCCACAAGCTTCCATTCAAATCCTCATTGGTGAAATTAGAGTGACACAAGGTCCATAAGTAATCTACTCCTAAGTTGCAACTAGAGCTTGCTAAATCGTTAGAATATGCTTATTGACGAAATACTTTTACGGACAAAGTAATTAACACGTTTCAAGAATATGCTTAAAATTTTAAATTGTTTAATATTAGAGTGAAGTTAAAAGAGTCCTTACATTTCTTTATTGTTTCCTTAGTTTTTATTTATATCACAACTTAATGGAAATTGTGGCACAAATAACTACATACCATCATCATGCATTATAATTATTTTTCCCTTACTTTTTTTTTTTTTTTTTGAATGTAGATGATTGGAATGATACTAGTTGCAAGTTGTGCAGCAACATTAGAGACCTACTCTCTTCTCAAGTATGGAAGCCTTCAAGCAAGTTGGCAACCCATCTGCCGTTTTGTTCCAATTTTCTGCTCAAAAACATTAGGAGCCATTGTCACTTGCATTGGTGGATCGGTCACAACTATTTTACTTATTTTTTATTCTTTTCATATAATGTTCAATCCCCTGCTTATCAAAGGCGAAGATCACTGTTAGAGGAGATGTTTGTTTTCTCTTACTTATTGTTTTTTTTTTTTTTTTTTTTTTTTTGGGTAATTACGACATATTATATATAACATTAAGTTGGATTACATAGAGAGACCATACGTCTATTAAGAGTCTCCGCGTGGCCTGAAGTACTAGCATAATTAGAAACAACATTAGATGTTAATCCATAAACACACTAATTTTGCTAAATGATTAAAATTAGCTTCCGATATGGTAGTAGCAAAAGTTTTCCTCCCTAAATCATCCATGTAGGCTTGGTGCACAAAATTTGGGGGCATAGCATAATGATAGAAAGTATCTTCATTGGACTGCTCAGGAGCTCCTTTGGCTAGAAGATGAGCCACTTTATTACCCTGTCGAAGATTATGCTGGATCGTTGGCATTTGCAATTGGAGCATCATTGACCTGCATTTTTGAACAATAGGCTTATAAGATGGATGAGAGTGTTGCAATAAGTTAATCACATCCGTGGAGTCAGATTCTACTACTATAGGAACAAGATTTTGGTCAATAGCTAGAGTAAGACCATAGTATAAGGCTAGGATTTCTACATGGGTTGCATTTAGAGCGCTTACTTTCTTATAAAACCCTAAAACCCAATGTCCTCTACTATTTCTAAATACTCCCCCAATGCTAGCTTTTTTAGTAATGTGATTAAAAGCTCCATCTATATTGAGTTTAAAGGTTTTCTCTTCCGGGGGTTTCCATCCTATAGAGATATTTCTAACTTCATGTTGTCTAACTTCTTTAGAGGTTAGGAACAGAAATTCTAACAGGCTCATTAACAGTTTGATGGGAGATTTGCCTTGTTTGGTTGTTGACATTATTAAAATTACGGTTTAGCCAAAGATTCCATAATGCAAAGGGAAAGTATTCTAACCAGTTAGAATATTTAGTAACCGTGTTAAAAGTAAATGCCTCAAGGTATCAATCCAAGTAGTAGAATCATTAATAGTAAAACTATAAGGAGTAGTAATCCAAAAGGATTGTGCATTGGGACATTTGATAAAAATGTGAAACATAGTTTCACTTACATTTTTGCAAATTGGACAGTTACCATCAATATTAATTCCAATTTTGTTAAGGTAAAAGCGAGTAGGAAGACGGTTATGATAACACTGCCACAAGAAGAATTTTATTTTGTTGATGGTCTTCAGGTCCCAGATCCAGTTGAAGTCTTTATTGATAGTATGATTCTTGTCTAGCAAGGCATAAGTCGAACTTAACTTAAATATACCATTACTAGTAGCATTCCAAACCGGATAATCTCTATCATTCTTAATGGAGGAGGATAGGGTCATCTGAATTTGAAGCCTAGTGTCAATAGGAATCTCAAATGATAATTTGGAGAAATCCCAATTACTTTCTTGGATAAAAGAGGCAACAGATGCACTTGACTCTTGATAAGTAAGGGGACCAATAAATTGACTTCTGAGGATTTTTTTGTTTGGAAGCCAACTTTGGTACCAAAAAGAAGTATGACAACCATTACCAATGATCCAAAAAGCATTGTTATTACAGAATTCCAGATTCCTAGAGATGTTCTTCCAAGTGAAGGATGGAGATTTAGAGTTATTGGCTAGATATCTATTTCTAAGGGTGGTAGCCCAGAGAGAGGAGTGATTTGTAAGGAATCTCCAAGTTAAGGAAGAGATAATAGCTTGATTTTTAGTTTTAGCTCTAACAATTGAGAGGCCTTCTTGATTCTTTGGTTTTGACACCATTTTCCATGATAGGAGGTGGAGTTTTTTTATTATGACTAGTGGATCCCCAGAGAAAGTTTCTTTGAATTTTATCAACTTGTTCAAGAGTCTTAGCAGGTAATATATGATACTGCATAATATGGTTGGGAATAGTATTCAGAGTTGATTTGATGAGTGTGGTTCTACCAGCCAGAGTGAGAAAATTCAGCTTCCAATTTGCAAGTTTTGATTGTAGATTATCTATGAGGAATTGATAATCCGTATGCCTAGGAGAGCGATTGAGAATGGGGAAACCTAGATACTTTCCAAAGGATCTCTTAATGTTGATATTAAGAAGGGATCCTAGATGGTTTGCTAAGGAAGGAGTTGTATTTTTAGAAAAAAGAATTCTAGATTTGGCATTGTTAACTTTCTCTCTTGAGAGATCACAAAATAAATCCAACGTTGATTTAATAGCCAGGACAGATTTCTCATTTGCTTTAGCCATAAAGGTGAGATCATCCGCAAAAATAAGATGAGAGATTTCTGGTCCTCTAGGGGATAATTTAATAGGATTCCAGAGGGCCAAGTCAACATTATGATTTATATAAATAGAAAGAAGTTCTAGACATAAAATAAAAATATAAGGAGACATAGGGTCACCTTGCCTTATACCTCGAGAATGATTAAAAAAAGGGTTTTTTTTCACCATTTACCAAAATTGAGATAGAGGAAGATGTGATGCACGATAGAATTAGGCTTGTAATTTTAGGAAGAAATTTAAAAAAGAGTAGCATTTTACGAATAAAAGACCACTCAATTCTGTCAAAAGCCTTTTCTAAGTCAATTTTGATAAGCATTTCACCTTTCGAGCCCTTCATTTTAGAAAATTTACTAACAATTTCCTGAATGATAATAGCATTGTCTGAAGCCCTTCTATTTTTGAGAAAACTAGTTTGACATGGACTGATAAGGGCATTCAAGAATGGTTTTATTCTGTTAGATATTATTTTGGTAATAATTTTATAAATTGTATTACAAAGACCAATAGGTCGAAAATTCTTTAAATGAACAACATTTTTAAATTTTGGAATTAAACATAAGTAAGTTGTATTGGCAAAATCCGGTATTCTAGAAGATGAGAAGACTTGGTGACAAAAAGAGGTAACGGGTCCCTCAAGGATCTTCCAAAACTTCTGAAAGAAAAAATGGTGAAGACCATCTGGCCCAGGGGCTTTGAATGGTTTAAAGGAGAAAACAGCTTGTTTGATTTCAAAATTTTTAAGAGGTTTATCAAGACAAGAAAGGTCTGTCTTAGAGTACCAACTATAATTATGAGATATTGGAGTGTCCAGAAGAATATATAAGATTGAAGTATACTAATACATGTCTTAAAATAGCTTGGTGATAAAAAATGAGGTTACCACCATCGTCCTGAAAGTGAGTAATAGAGTTCATTCTTCTCCTATTAAGGGTAGAGACTTGAAAAAATTTAGTATTAGCATCCCCTGAGTTTAACCAGTTTATCCTAGATTTTAACCTCCAGAATTCCTCCTCATTCTTCAGAATAACATTAAGATCTCCTATTAATCTAGCTTCTAGGTTCCTTAAGAAGGTGCTAGTAGGATAATTAACAGAAGATTGAATACCATTTAGTCTGGCAAGAATTCTCCTTTTATCCCTAAAAATATTCCCAAAAACAGTTTTGTTCCAAGTTAGGAGATGCTCCTCAAAGAGCTTAGAAGCATCTTGAAAATTTCTGTCATTCCAGGCTAATCTAGTTATCTCTTTGAAATCAGGATGGGACATCCACATAGTTTCTAACCTAAAAGGCTTATTATTACTAGCAGGAGTTCTTTTATTAAGACTAATAAGAATAGGATGATGATCGGAGTAAGTCTTAGGAAGATGGATTATGGAGGCATCATTAAAACTTGTGACCCATTCATTATTTGCTAAGCATCTATCCAATCTTTCCAAAATGAGTCTAGAGCTTGTTTTACTTTGATTTGACCAGGTGAATCTTGGACCCTTAAAACCTAAGTCCATCAACTTACAGTAATTGATACAATTCCAAAAAGTATTAGCATTCTTATAATTCATAGGACTACCACCATATTTATCAGTTTGTTTAAGGATTTGATTAAAGTCTCCACTCACAAGCCATGGACCCTTGTAGTTATCATATATAGTAGCTAAATTTTTCCAAAGCAAGTTACAGCTAGAGCTACTAGTACTAGCATAAACAGTAGAAAAAAGCCAAGGAAAATTAAAAGTAGAGTTGTGTACCTTAATCATTGCATGCACCTCATTACCATTTATATGGACATCAGTAATGGTAACCAAGTCATTTTTCCAAAGTAAAGCAATACCACCAGAACGACCCACACTTGGAACCTCAGTATAATCAGTAAAATCAAAACGAGCCCTAAGGTCATGATGGTCTTCCATTTTGGTCTCAAGCAAGGCAACCACCACTGGCCTATAAACCTCTAAAATAATGTCAAAATGTCTTTTGAATTCTGGATTATTAGCACCCCTTACATTCCAAACAATAAGATTAAGTTGTCTATTCATATTTAAATTAAGGTTTTCTATTATCATACCATCATCTTCTGGATTAACTCGTAGAGTTGGGTTTAGTATCACAACATGCTTTCCCACTAGCCTGTTGGCTAGAGCCCTCACATCCAAGGAGCATTTGAAGAGTGAATGATGAGTCGTGAAAATTACCTTCTTGTCTTGTCTTTCTTTGAATAGAAATATTGCTATTTCTTTTAGGTTTAGAAATTCCGTGCGACTCTCCCTCCCTCTTAATGCAATTTGTTGCTCTAATGGTTCCCTCCTGTCTGCGTCCTCTTGTGCGAGTGGATTGAGATGGTGTTCCGGAGAGGGAGGGGGAGCTGGTGGAGGAGGAATGTCCATTGGCACTGGAGAAATTTGTGGTGGCATCCCATTCTGATCCATTGGGGGAAAATGATTTCCCAAGTTGTTCACTAGTTGATGTACCTGTAATGGCTGGTTGTGCATCAAGTCCCATGCTATGAATATGGGCACTTGGGGTGGCACCACACGAGGAGGAAAGAAGGGAAGATCGTTCAGAACAAAGTCCATTTGGTTCATTCCATTCATAAGATGTGGCCATGTTGCATTCATATAATTCTGCATTGACATGTGCATCCCTTCGCTTACAACTAGAGCAAGATACATCGGGTCTTGTATGACCACATGAGCTTGCTGACCAAAGATCATGATTGGAATTGTTAGAGCTTGTCCCCACAGTGTTGATTCTAGCCATGACTGAGGTATCCGATTTTGTGGAGGTGGAACAGTGAAAATTAGAGGTTGTAACATTGGTGGAGGGGGTGGAAAGTTTTGGATGTTTGGATTCATATTGTGAATTTTCTTCCTTCGATGTTTCACTAGCAGCTTTTGTATCTTGAACCTTTCCTTTGCTCGTGCATGTGAGCTTAGGTTTTTCATTAGTAGCGTTTCGAGATATAAATGAAGAAGGAGCCAAAGAAGTATTTTTAGGTTTAGGGTTATGATGATGGTCTTTGGGAGGAGGCGTGATTGAATAGGTATAACTTTGCATGGGAATAGCAGAGCAAACATTTTCGTTGTCAGTATGAATATCTGATGGAGGGGTTTCTTCTTGCATGGCTATGTCAGCGTAGTTATTAGTGTTTGGGAGTGGGATATCATCGTGTGGGATGAGGGTATTAGGATTAGAATATTCAGAGAGTATAGTTTTGCCATTTTGTGCTTGTCCATATTCTTCAAGTGGGTCCATACTTGATTCTTTAATACTAGTGTGGTCTTATATATTTTTGACCAGGTTTTGACCAAGGATAGAGTGTATCGATCCTTGTTGGGTTGATTTTGGTGAGGAATGATGAGCTTTTATAGTATCAGCCTCGCTTAATAACTTTTGAGTAGAAGAAGATATTAGAGGATTAAAACTATTAGAATTAATAAAAGAGTAATTAAAAACTTCTTTTTTCTGATAAGAGTTTTTATTTGAAACAATTAGGTTAGAAAACTTACCTGAGAGATCTGATTTGGCCTGCTTCGAAGATGCAGTTTGTACAAACTTTTTTGGGTGAGTAGGATTATGAGAAGGGTATAATTTATGATTGTCACCTTTTTTCTTTTTTGGGAAAACTACTGTTTGCCATTCTTCCCCTCCTTCTTTTGTTTTCATTTTAGGTTGAGGTAAAGAAGAAAGGTTATCAAGAGTAGGTTTAGAATTTGCTTCAATATAGGCATAAGCATAGGTTTCCTGAAGATGGCTTAGTCGACCACAAACTTTACACAGGATGTTTTCTCCTTCGTAAATAATTTTTTGTTTATGATTTTCGAGGAAGATATTACTCCTTACAGGAATATCAACAAGGACTTCAATACAGATACGCGCATATCTGGCCCTTACTGCTGTGGATGTTTTAAAATCGACTTTAAGTAATTTACCCAAAGAGGAACCAATTTTTCTCAGAACACCTTCATCGAAAAATTCTGCAGGTAAATTTGGTAATCGTATCCATATAGCTGTTGACAATGATTTGGCATCAGTAGCTACAAAATTAGGTTCCCAGCATCTAATTGATAGAAAGAAACCATTAACAAACCAGGGACCATCAGTGAGGACTTTATGTAGACTATCATGTCTTGTGAATTTTGCTACATAAAAGTCTTCCCCTAGATCAATTAAGGGAAATTCTTCCGTAAGTTGCCATAATGATTTCAACTTTTCATAGAGATATTGATGATGTAATCGTTTTTCCAGCAGTTTGATTATAACTGAATTTAACCATGGAGCGTAAATGCGCTGCTTTTCATCTTGTGAAAAAGAAATGTGATCGAGTAAACAATCTTCCATACTATCTTGATTCTGCATGGAAAGGTTGGATAGAGGGTTATGCAGAATAGGAGATGCCTTGGAACTTTGTAAAGTGGTTGAAGATATTAATTTCTCGAAATAAGTTGGCTTGTCAGCCTCCTTTAGATTTGGTGTTATGGAATTTATTAAGTCGTCAGGTGGTTTTGGATCAATAGAATGAGTCCCTGCAAGGGATTCATTGGTATCTAGATTCATGTGAAAGAAGAAGAGTAATGAAGCTAGAGGAGAGAGAAAGATTTAGAGAGAAGGAGGAGAAAGGCTAGCATTCAGTAGTTCTTACTTATAGTTAGGGCTACAAGATTTTATTCTTTTGATTGGCTTACTTCGTCCTGCGATTCATAAAGGAATTGAAAATGAGATCGATTTGGTTTTCAAATCTTGATCTCTGAATTCCTAATTTGACATATATATAAGAATTCTTGCCCTCACGTAAGGGAAAACTAGCTATTTGTTATTGTTGTTTTTGTTGTTACATGTATATACTAATTCTTGTGTTTTTTATTATATTTTTTTTTTCCTTTCAATTGTTTGTAATGTGCTTACTTTTTGACCCAAAAAATAAAGGGAGAAGCTATGAACCATCTTTTCTTACGAGTTACGACCTCTTCTGATATTGTAAATGATTGAAGATTTACAACTTACAAGGGGTAGAAAATCTTAAAAACATACTTTATTTTTGGAAGAAACAAAACCATAAAACTACCATGTTATTCGACTTGAAGTTTTCTTGAAGTAAAGGGAGTAATTAACACATGTTATTGTCCAACTAACTAAAATCGTGTTAACTAATTAGACAAAACCTAAAGGAAATGCAAAGCAAAATCTCCAAGATATATATGGATCATTGGATCTATACTGCAAATACTTAAAATATAAACTTATTATAGACCCTTTAAATCCCAAACTCAGTTGTTGACCAAGTTCCTTCTTATATGTTGCAAACAACCTTGCTATTAACCAGGACAAAGGATTAATTAGCAGTAACCCTATGGCTACGGGGTGCTTAATTAATAAAACTCACATCCCAGTTTTTTTTTACTTATTATCTTCTTTATCCAAAATTCAAATCCAGTCTTTTCTGTTCAGGAACGAAACCAGAAGAGAAACAATTCCAGGTAAGTATTCCATACATTTATTTAATCTGTTGAGGATGTAGGATTCGGTTAGGGGTTTGACAAAATCTGATAATTTTGGTCTAACTTTTATGTGTTAAGAAATTTATCAATATACAAAATGTTACATCAGAATCTAGTTAATAGCAATTGTATTGAAGACATTGTCGTGGAACTGATATCACATAAAGTTTAAATCCTAAATCATCTAACTGGCATTATATTTAAGTGGGTATACATCCAGTCTTTTTTCGAATCTTTCATGTATATTTCATTATTCTTCTTCCTCTTGTACATTGGATTGACCTCAGTTATGGGAATATATGATTAATGTTAATTATGGAGTTAAAATTGATTTATATATAGATTATTGTAAGTTATCTCTAGAAGGTCGGAAGCTAAATATGTCAAATCTTTGTGGAGAAAATTATAGTAATAGAATATGAAAATCTGTTCCAGAAAAAACTTAACTATTACTATTATCGTAAAATATCATTATAAATGACGATTTTTATAGAAAGATCTCACTTTTCAGCTTTTTATTTCTATGAAATTGACTATCATCAAGTTTAGATTTAATTGCAGAGATATTAAACTCAGTACAATTTCACGTATAGTGAGCTGACGCATTTTTCAATTTTTAATTCCCTTTGAGATAACTTTTTTTTTAAAAAGAAAAAAGAGGAAATTGTTTTGTTATAGATGTATTGACCTATTCCATTGGCAAAGCGTAACGTCCCATTTTTTTCTCCGCATGTCTTCTTAAACTAAAAATAAAAAATGGAATTGTAGAAATATCATTGTTGTTTGTTCACCTAGCTTTATCACTTTCTATGAAAAGGCTCTTATTTTAACGTAAATTAACATATTATAGCAAGGTAATTACAATTTTTATCAAGTTACTAATTAGTACTACTACTTGTAACGTTTAATAACTTTGTAAGTGATCTAATAGCGTAAGTATTTTTCTGAAGTTTAGTAGCTGCGATGGATGCAATGAGAGGACAAGGAGGCATTCAGATGCTACTCACTGCTGAACAGGAAGCCCAACAAATTGTTTCTGCTGCTAGAAATGGTATATTTTCATTGTATTATGACATGAAATTTCTAAAGATTATATACTTAATGTACGTGTTCGGTATTAGAGCCGGGGAAAGACCCTGGCCCCAGAGCAGGCAGACTGTTTCCGAATGGAAACCCCTTTGAGTACGTGGTCCACGCGCCACCCATGTGGGTATGGCAAAGTGATGGGCAGATGGCTCATACTTATGTAGGTGCTCGAGTGTGATGGGTGCTCGGGTGTCGAAATTTGTCAATTATGACAAGAAATCTCTAAAGATTATATACTTAATGTATGTATGTGTTGGGTACTTTTCAGTTAAAATGGCAAGGTTGAGGCAAGCAAAAGAAGAAGCTGAGATGGAAGTGGCAAATTACCGTTCCCATTTGGAAGCTGAGTACAAAAACAAACTATCTGAGGTATCTCTCTTTTCAGTTGTATTTTCTCTTTAAGTTTATGTAAGGCATTGAGGTCCTTGTAAACAATTTTCTAGAGAAGTTGTTGAAAAAGATTTTACACAAAAGTGATTTACGAGAATCATTAATTAAAAAAAGCGATTTTGATGTAAGGTAATATGTCTCGTTACAAACTAATCTCTTTATTCAAATTTATATGCAGACCAGTGGAAGTTCAGACTCGACCGAGAAGAGGCTTGAAATAGAAACTGAGGAAAAAATTCAGCGTCTTAAGAAAGCAGGCTCCAAAGTATCTCCTGATGTAACTGCAATGCTCATGAAGTACATTACTACTATTAAAGCTTGATGGTTGATGAAGGTAGAAGGCAATAAAAAGAAAAGAAAACAGGACAGATATTGCATTTTGGTCTCCTTTTATCTCTAATCTATGTTGTAACTTTCCGTTATTTAAAAATTTAGTGGCAAATAAACGAGTTTAGCCTGTTTTTACTCCCTCCGTCCCATTTTAGTTGTTGCTTTAAGTTTCTACACGCCCATTAAGAAATCAATAAATAAGAGATGTCTTTTACTATTTTATCCCTAATAAATGAACTGGATTGACTTTTTTTAGGAAATACTCCTTTATTAAATATGGGCATAGTTGAAAAGAATTGGTAAAAAATGTCTTGAAATGCTAAAGCTACAACTAATTTTGGGACAAATGAAATTTGCTAAAGCGACAACTAAAATGGGACGGAGGGAGTACCTATTAATTTTTCAGACATATAAAAGGGTTCGCAGTGCTTTAGAGGTTTTGTGATTTTTTCGAACAATATATTAATTTATATAACTAGAGATGTTAATCTACAAGAGGATCTTGAAAAGGGTGCTAGCAGCTAATGTAACCAAAATTGAATAGGTAAGATGAAGAATACAATGTAAATTAAGAGAAAGAGAGTCATTGGGAGATTTTATTGATAGTCTGTGTTCTTGAACGTAACAAAATTTCCTTGAATTAGAAAAGAACAATGTTGTAATATCTAACAAGAAAGCTTAAAGGAAAATATTGCAAGTATAACATGAGCATTATAAAGATTGTTTGATGAAGGGATACTCGGGTTTTTCTATTGAAATCAAAAGATAGATATGTGTGCTAATTGGAGGTATCGTGACACGAACATTATAGAGTAATTGAATTCAGCCTTTTAACGTGATCATAATTCGTTTCGTGGATACCCAAACATCATGGCTCGTAGCTTAAGATCCACGTGTAGCACCTAGTGGTGGAGCCACCTTTGGGCGCGGGTTCAATTGAGCCCTTTCGCCGAAAAATCGTACTGCGTATGAACCCCTTAACATAAGCCTAAGTTTTCTTTTTAAAATTTTAAATTTCTTGATGGAAATTCTGCCTCCGCCTCTAGTAGCACCATGGGTGGTCTGGGGTTATTAAATATTGGATCATGAAGAAGGTCGTATACAGTTACATGCGTTGGGCTTTTAGTATCGTGAGAGTTAGTCCGCTGTAACTGATCAGTTAAGCTCATAAAAAGGACATGCTAATTTTTACCACTAAAATCACACAGTCTTCGAAAACCAAATACAAGCACGTACAATTAATTGTTTCAAGTGCCAAACTCGATACTAACAAATGCAAAACTCAAAACTAAATTCAGTCGCCTCAAATATTTTTCATTAATTCTTTAATTTTCCTAATTTTATTCTTTTGACTCAAAAAATTTATGGGACTGACTAACAAACTATTTAAAAGGGACAGTGGGATGATCAACGTTCATAGAAGGACTTTGCTCATAGAACTCTTTGTTAGACTGACTTGGTGAAAGCATCGTAGTCAGGATATTCATGTAATAAAGATTTGTTTATGAGAAACGACCTTGAGATATCGATAAATTATTTTCAGAAAATAAAAAATTCTTGACAGTTAGAAACTCAAGAATAATTTCATTACTCATTCTTGATTTTATTGTATGGGTTTGGCATTTTAGCATACGTTCAACTCTTCTAATACTTTTAACAAATTGATAAGAGGTTTTCTCGACAAGGAAAAAAGGGACATAGACTTCTCATACGGTCATACCAAATGTGTGAAGCATGTCAGTTGAATGGACTCTGTGTAATTTCAGAATTGTTAAAAATTACTCAATATATATTTGAAATTACTCCTTTAATAGGAAAACCCGACCTTGTACGTATTTTGACAATATTCTCTTAACGATTTTTTTTCATATCCGTAAGATTAAACTTAAATGAAGAAATATAGCCTATAAAGATTCATATAGTCGATTCAAACTTGTTTGAGATTGAGACTTAGTTGTTGTTGTTGACTGTTTTTTTTTAGAATTAAACTACTTAATAGGCCGTTTAGAAAATAGACTTGCCCATGTTTATAGACTAGCCCCTTTTGACATCTGATAAAATATTTATAGACTAAATGTATGCAAATGATAAGCTAAGAGTTTAATTAGTGTAGCCATTTTATTGGTCTTGGATAAACTTGGTCACCTCAATCTTAAAGCCACTAAGTCAGCTCTATGATTAATTTTCTCCGACTATCGATTAAGTAAAAGTTTCATATAAACCCACTCAAGAATCATATAAAATGATACTTAACAAATTACCCTCTAAATCAAAATGCCATCTACCAACAAAATGTGCATTTATCTTTTTATGTTTATATTTATTTTCACATTTTTCAAATTTGTTACAGTATATATATATATATTTTAAAAAATTTAGGTAGATCCACCGGTAATTAATTCGTGTCAAATTACCCGCCAATTACGGTTTGTGACAGTTAAACTTTTCCTCTACGGATGAAGTGTGACAAACTACGTACTACTAACATTCAAAGACGTTTATTGGCCACCATTTTCTCTTTGATCACTCTCACTCCATTCCTCCATCTTCCAGGTAAAATTAATCCATAGCTCAACATGTGAATCTGCATTATGCTTTTTTTACATATTATACCATGTGTGTGATATACGACATGCGCTGATAGTAATCGAGATTTAGAGTCAGTAGATTCAAAATAAGTATGATCATATTATATGTATTCATTTTAAAATTTTCGGTAGATGTGCGTAGTAAAGCCTTAATGCATGAATTTAGTCTTTGCCAACTATTGCATGTGTGCATTAGGAATTTTTAACAGGATTTGTTTTCAATATTTTCTTATTAGCCAATTTTTGTGTGTTTAATTTGATTGTCACATGTTTTTCTCCTAGATAAATTTGTATTTTTATGATTGATTCACATGCCTACACTTTCTAATTTGATCAAGATTGCTTCATTATGGAACTTATGTGAAAACACAATGTCGTATAATCTGGAATATCTAATTTGGTTTGTAATAAAGATTGTTACATGGACTATTAGACCAGTTCATGCAAACGCGTAAAGCTGGGGCAGTTTTATTTATAGTTGATGAGTAATACATGATCAAGTTGACCTGCTGCATATATAAGCAGATCTTGTTATGCTTATGCAACTACTTTCCCTTATCTGTTGCAGTTAGCATCAAGTTCAGAAAAATGAATTAGTGATTATTATTTGTCGTTGCATTCACTGTTCCTTTCCATTCGATTCAGTTCCATCACCTTGTATACTTTGGGCTACTTAAGTTGGTTCTTTTGTTTATTAATTGAAGGAGAGCCTTGATTTCGTTTCTCAGACACACTTGACCACTTTCAAGCCATTTGAAGGAAAATGTGTATCTGATATAGCAGCCACGAAAATAATTCCAGGCCTTTCATGGTTTGGGAAACTGAATTATTGATTCTTACGGTTACAAGTTGCCATTTTTGCAATTCATTGAATAATAGAAGTTGATATTTAGACTTCATTTTGTATCAAGTAGAGTGCATTTCTTCTGCTTTCTCATGGTGGTTCAATATTTCTACAGTTAGAAGAAAATGATAAATTCAGTAGATAATTGGCTGCAAAGGCAGGCAAGTGCTCCAGTGGCAGGAGTACCTGGTATGCCTTTAAAAGCTTGCGAGAATGTTCAAGACATATCTGGAACTCCAGTACTTCTTCACGGAGAATTGGACTTGTGGATCATAGGAGCAAGGTCACTTCCAAACCTAGATGCTATATGTCTTCCCATGTTTTCTTGGAAAAGCAAGGACAGCAGCAATGCATCAGGTTTAATAGATACTAGTGACCCATATGTGTCTGTGTGTCTAGCTGGGGCAAGTATTGCTCGAACAGCGGTTATCTCAAATGATGAAAACCCATCGTGGGATGAGCGCCTATGTGTACCAGTCGCTCATGCAGTAGATAAAGTAGAGTTTATAGTCAAGGATAATGATAGAGTAGGTGCTGAACTGATAGGAATAGTGGAGATATCTGCTAATAAAATTGTTGAAGGCATTGAAGTAAGTGGCTGGTTCCCTATTCTTGGGTCTTCTGGGAATCCCCTGGACACTGGTGCTCAACTGCATCTGTCAATCCAATACAGGCCGACAGCAGGCAACCCTTTGTATATAAATGGTGTTGGTAATGAGGCTGATCATATTGGAGTGCCACATACCTATTTCCCTCTACGAAGAGGAGGAAGTGTTGCACTTTATCAAGATGCTCATGCGCCTGATGAAACACTTCCTGAAATTTCACTAGATGGTGACAAGGTTTTTAGCCATAATAAATGTTGGGAAGACATATGCCATGCCATCTTGGAAGCGCAGCATCTGATATATATTGTTGGTTGGTCTGTCTATCACCATGTTCGGCTCATAAGAGAACCTACAAGGCCAGTGCCTTCTGCTGGGTGGCTAGAGCTGGGCGAGCTGCTAAAGTACAAGTCACAGGAAGGTGTTCGTGTGATTTTGCTCATTTGGGATGACAAAACTTCAAATGATGATTTATTCCTCAAAACGGTAAATATTATTGAATAGTACTGTTATATTTGTTATGAGTAGTTAGTTAATCATTTGCCTCTGGCACTATCCATTTGCAGTCTAGATGGTGTTAATTAAACATATAGGTCTATTGTAAATTCCATAATATTGGTCATATAGTTCTGTGAATTTGGATGCAGGAAGGTGTGATGCAGACTCATGATGAAGAGACCAAAAAGTTCTTTAAACACTCAAGTGTCCATTGTGTGCTTTGTCCTCGGTCTGCTAGCAGTAAGCTTAGCATTTTCAAGCAGCAGGTATCTTTTCCATTTACTTTTTTGAATAGTTTGCAAGATGAATACTTATATCCATAATATCTGTGAAAGAAAGTTCTTATATTTTGAATAGAGATGCAACGTTACTCTCTTCAAACAGAGATTTAGCAGGAGAACCACCTGTAAAGCTTTTTTTTTTTTTTTTCCATTGCTGCTTTCTGTGTGTGGGAAATTGCTTGGAAATCATCTTTCTTCTTGATTAAATGTAAACCTTTTACTGCAGGTTGTTGGAAATATATTTACACATCATCAGAAATGTGTGATTGTTGACACAGAAGCAGCTGGCAATGATCGAAAAATTACTGCTTTTATTGGGGGCCTCGATTTATGTGATGGTCGATATGATACACCCGAGCACAGGCTGTTCAGTGATCTTGATACTGTCTTTGAAAATGATGTCCACAATCCCACATTCACAGTAAGCTGTTGTCTTTGCATCAGTCTGAAGCTTTCCAGATGAGGTTTTCTGTTTGAGGACTCAAAGGCCTCTAAAAATTTGAAAGTCTATATTATGAAATATAACTCGTATCTGGATTGTCCAAACATCTCAGATTTGCAATTCCTTATGTTAATTATGAGGGGAAGAGGTGATAACGTACATTGCTATTACTGTTGTAAATGATATAGACTGAGATTACGAACCTACGTTCACAATGCTACTATGGTCTCATGTTGGCAAAATTCTTGCTAGAGTAACTTGTACTTCTTTCCCCTTAATAATGACTTAATCTTTCTTTCTTGTACATTTTAAATCCTAATTACATATAAGGTACCATTAGTATTGTCTCAAAGACTTATATGATTTGTACAGAGTTGCTCAGGTGGCCCAAGAGAACCATGGCATGATTTACACTGCAAGATTGAGGGTCCTGCTGCTTACGATGTTTTGACAAACTTTGAGCAGAGATACAGAAAGGCCATAAAATGGATCAAAATAAAAAAATGCAAACCGGGGCTAGATTCATTGCTTAAGTTAGACCGGATTCCATCAATCCGCGTACCTGCTGCTGAACCGGATGGTGACCATGCAGTTTGTGTCACAAAAGAAGAAGATCCAGAAAATTGGCATGTTCAGGTACAAGACATAATGCTCCTGCATATGTTCCATGTTTTTTTTTCCTTTTTGGGTGCCAAATGTTAAATTCTCAGCACGATTACTTCCTGTGACACTTTCCAGGTTTTTCGGTCAATAGATTCGGGATCTGTGAAAGGGTTTCCAAAGGACACTAAGGAAGCAAGGGCTCAGGTAGCACTAAGTTTTATAAAGACCAATGTTCTATCTGTTACTAGTTTCAGAATGTTGTAGTGGGTAGGTGCTGTCTCTGAAATCAAGTCAGCAAGTGAAAATGAGTGCCTTGTTTTGATTGTTCAATTACAGAATCTTGTCAGCGGAAAGAATTTGAAGATAGACAGAAGCATACACAGGGCTTACGTGAAAGCAATTCGATCTGCTCAACACTTCATTTACATAGAGAATCAGTATTTTCTTGGTTCTTCATATTGCTGGCCGTCTTACCGGAATGCAGGTGTAATACTATTTTTATCTTAGATTCTCCTTGAATCTTCTGGTGATAGTCTAAGTTTTGCCTAGCGAAAAAAAAAAACACTGTTATACACAGAAAACTGGACAATGATATAGAGGATTGCATTTCTTATTGAGATTTTGGTGCAATATCTGATGCAACCTGCTAAGGCTCTAACCTCGTCATTAACCTTTTCGACCTGCAACTTTTGAATCCAAATAAGGCATCAGTTTGTCCAAATTCTGCAAACATTCAGTTTCAAAATGATAAGAGAGAGCAAAGGAAAGTTGATGCTATTTTTCTTTTTATATGGATGAAGCTTGATTTTGTTAGAGATTCTAACTTAGATAAAAGCAGGTGCAAAATCCTTGCATGCAAAGGGTCACATACAAGTACTGGAGGAGTAGATAGTTGATGATATGTAGGACCATAAGGCACTGGCATTATTATGGACTCTATACAAACTTTGTGGTTTTCTTTGTTAATTAGCCTTTTGAATACATTCTTGACTTCTTTCAGATCGTAGATTAAAATGTTTCTGACTGAATTCAATCTTTATCCATAGACTAGTCCACAAGTTTCCCTGTCTAGTCATCGGAATGATTTTGAGTTAATTAACAAGAGAAATCATATTTTCAATACTTAATGAATGTCAATGCATAACGTTTGTGCATTAACAGGTGCAAATAACCTTGTTCCTATGGAAATTGCTTTGAAAATTGCAAGCAAAATAGCAGCAAATGAACCTTTTGCTGCATATATTGTGGTTCCAATGTGGCCTGAAGGTATCCCGACCAGTAATGCGGTGCAGGAAATTCTCTTTTGGCAGGTTTGAATTTAGTACTGTGCTTATTTATCTTAGAGGTCTGTATTTGGTACTTGTAAATGTTGATTTCTAACGGAAACATACAAAGTAATATATCACATGAGAAGTTTCTGCTCAATCACTAGCCTTGTCTTGACTCTTTTGGTTTTTAGTCTAGATTTTAGAAACATCTAATTCTTGGATATGGATTGGAATTATCGCAGGGCCAAACAATGGCGATGATGTACAAAATTGTTGCACAAGCTCTTGAACATGCAGGCATATCTCAATTTTTCCATCCACAGGATTACTTGAACTTCTACTGCTTAGGTAACAGAGAAGCAAAGAAACGCGGATGTGACGAAGATAATCCACCTCCCCAAGAAAATTCACATGTAAGTTGCATCTTAATGTTTTGGGAGTAAGATTTTATAATGCATTATATTTCCTAAAATGTAGTCTATTGGTTAGCTACATGCTAAACTAGGTTTGATGTAATTGAAATCATTTTATAGATGTCAGGACCAATTAAGACTTCAGAGAAGGTGGTGGTGCTCAAACACCAAGTGTGTTTAGGGAGTGAAATTTCTAGTTCTCTTTATTTTCTCATTCAAAATAAAGCGACAACAAAATGATGAAATGAAGAAGAATGAATGGGAGTACCTGTGCTAATTTGGATAATGCTAGGTTCATCACTACCAAAATCATCGAATTTGGTGGACATTCCTAACTCTATGGTGTTTGGTTTTGGGTCATGGGCTTGTTTGAGTGAATCTTTATTGTGGGTGTGAAGATGATGGTCGACAAGCTTGTCGTTTTTTTTATTCAGCCTTTCCTACTACATGCTGACAATTCTGTTGTCCTCCAAAATGTTGCTATTTGTTTGGTGTGGGGGATGGGCTTGATCGTCGAAACTTCTATTGTCAGCATTTTGATACTTGTGTATTACTAATAATTTACAAGTCAACTGAATTTCTTCAAGTTTTTGTGAACTTTTTTCATCCATTTGCATTTTTTTTGTTATCAACAATCAAATTTTGATTATACCTGAGATCCTTTTCTCTTTTCTTCTGTCAAACCGCTGCAGGAATTAGCTCAAAAGTTTCGAAGATTTATGATTTATGTACACTCTAAAGGAATGATAGTAGATGATGAATATGTGTTGATGGGTTCTGCAAATATCAACCAAAGATCTTTGAGTGGTTCAAGGGATACAGAAATTGCTATGGGAGCTTATCAACCACATTACACATGGGCAAAAAAGGAGTGTCATCCACATGGCCAGGTTTGGAATTAGACTTATTTCTTACTACCTTTTATCCTCCTCTGTAAGGGCAGTAGGTGAAGAGTCTTACCATTACACTGTAATCATTTGCACTGGAAAAGCTTAAAACAATTTTGTAGCTTCTAAGTTGTTGAAACTTTTCGAACTTGTAGCATGACAAGTATCATGGTAAAATCACTGCTGCATTTTGTGCTGTCAAGATGAGTGAAAATGCATGAGTAGTTTTAGGGGCTCGCGGATAAATAACCTTGTAGTCCCTGGAAATGAATTTCTTTTTTCTTTTTCTTGCATTCAGGTCTATGGTTATCGGATGTCTCTTTGGGCTGAACACCTTAGTGGAATTGAAGATGTGTTCATGGATCCACAAACTATTGAATGTGTTAGACGTGTTAACGAGATAGCTAGGCGCAACTGGCAAGCTTTTGTATCAGATGAATATCGGCCGATGAAAGGGCATTTGATGCAATATCCAGTTCATGTAAGTAAAAATGGAGAAGTCACTGCGCTACCTGGATTTGAATGTTTCCCTGATGTTGGAGGTAAGATTCTTGGTGCACCAACCAATCTCCCCGACGCTCTTACCACGTAAGATGAATCATTGTGTACCTGAAGCTTCGAGTATTGAAGCAAAGCCAAGAACATGAATGAACAAGCAATGCCACAGAAACATGAATGAACTGCCAGTGAAAACTAGTACTCCCAAAATGGAACTTGGAGCTCATTGAACAGTTCATTATGCTTCATCTGCTAGGTTGATGATTAGAAATAGAAAAAGTTTAGGGTAACAATCCAACTTTACATATAGGATAGACTCCATGTATGACATTCTTTTGTATTACAATTTTGACAATTCTTGGAACACTAAAAAATCGCTCAAATATAGTACACATTTTTTGAACTCTTCTCTACAATATTTGTATGCATTGTAGTACTGAAGTGGATGAAGAATATACTCTTCTTTAATGATAAGAAAATAATATGATATACCTGAAATATGACAAACTCTATGACAAGTGCAACATGATCATTAGATTTGAGTTTCAATCTATTCAATTATAAGGGGAGAAAGTACCTCTGCCAACAAAAGCAACAAAGGTTGTAACAAAAGTTGTTTGTGACGTGTAAATAGTCGGTTGAGCTGTTAAATTAAACAAATAAGTAAATATTAATAGTGCAACAGCTTGTCAACAAGAGACCGCATAGCGCAGTGGATTAGCGCGTCTGACTTCGGATCAGAAGGTCGTGGGTTCGACTCCCACTGTGGTCGTTTACTTTTTTCTTTTTTTTCCCATACAACAAAGCCTCCTTTTTTTCTCTCTTCAAATTTATCGCTATATATAGCGGGTAAAATTATATTTGATTGTAAAGTCGATTTTTGTTCTCTTTTATATGTTCTTTTTACCCTTTATAGGTGCATTCCATATTTGATAAAGTTGTAATTTTAATTATATTTTTCAGAACCTTATTATTTTCTTTTATTATTTGTTTTTTTGTTCAAATAAAATTTCCCTGTGTACAATCACAATGAATTTAGGTATTGATTACAGCTCTAATTAAAGTTGACGGACCAATTTCTCCGTTAAAAAACAAGATTGACTTAAAGTCAACTTAAGTATTGTTCTTCCTGTGTTTTCTTCTACAAAATAATTTCGAATGTATTCTTTGGTTTTGAATTTAGGTAAATCACTATATTTAGAAGGTTGGATATTTCTTTCGTTAAATAGTACAGTTCCTTCTAAATATTGAATGTCTATATTTTTTTTTTTTTGGTAAACGGAATAATTTATTTATAATAAATTAAGAAGATACATTCATGCTAGATATCATGCTAGCAGTACTGGCTTTAAAAATACTCACAATACTGACATGAGACATAAAAATAGTACTACTTAAAATACTAAATTTTTTCAGATTAGCTAGATTATTACAAACAGTAGTAGGAACATGTTTGACAAAAAAAAAAAAAAAAAAAAAAAAAAAAAAAAAAAAAAAAAAAAAAAAAAACCATCCTTATCTGCTTGGAAGGCATCCATAACAGAATTCAGAGGAACACCAAAGATAAAGTATCTATTAACTGGGACTTGCTGGTTTCATATTGTGCCAAAAGATGTACCATATTGTTGCCTATTATGTCTATGAATTAGTATACACTATGTTCCTATATTTCTTTTTGTCTAAATAGTACGTATGTTTTTCAATGAGTGGAAACTTTATTTTGTATAATTTGTTAAGTAATAAGTTCTTTATGTTGATTAAAACCTTGTTTTCTTTAAAATAAACTCTATAGTCAACAAAATTAAGTACTACTAATACTATTTAATGATATTCTTAATAATTAGAACTTTGAAGTCATATAATTTTTTTATTTTTTTTTGCTTACTAAATCCTTCCTTGTTTAAACTACGTAGGAACTCCTAATAATTAGAAGCTTTAAAGTCAATCTTATACCACAATTTCCAATAATAATTCTATTATCATAAGACAATCATTTACATAGGGATTTATCTTCAATTGAGATAAAAGCTCATACCATTAATAAAGCTATTACCATTAGTGTTTATGCGGAAACCTTGATCAACAGGTAAAACAATTAAGTTTGTAACAATAATCATATATCGAAGAAAACAAATAAACTAGCTTTTGTATTGCTTGAATTTGGAGAGAAAAGAGGTTGAATTTGAGTCGAACCTCAGCGTAAGTATTACAATATGGAGATTGAATGTTTATATAATAAATTTTACCCGAGTTCATTATAGTATAATACTTATATGAGGCCTTTATACAAGGGGCGGTTGCCCAAAATTTACCCCAAGTAGTAGTAGGTATATTTTACTAGAGGCGGCTAAGTGGTAAAAGCCTGCCTCTAGGGGTGTGCAAAACCGAACCGGTACCGATAGCCGAACCGTTACCGCTACTGATAAGCATAAAGGTATCGGTATAACGGTTATTGATTCGGTAATGGTACTAATTTCCAATACGGATAAGATATTGATACGGTAACGGTTTGTATATCTATTTACCATTACCGTACCGATAACCATATGGTTTTTTTTTATTATAATTTTTATATATTTTATTTTATTTATTATTAGTATATTAAGTCATTTAAACTCTTAATTTACAACATTAACTTATATGTTAAACTTCAATTATTATAATAATAATAATAATTATTATTATTTCTGGCGGTTATATGTCAATACTCATACACTTTAATTAATGAGTCCGACCTATTTTATAATTAATTTTGCATTCTCGCATCATTGATCAGACTTTCTTATCTTTTCTTTTTCTATTTCATTATTTTGTATTATGTTAGCTTATTGTTGAGACTTGTTGATTGCACTTATTTTTTTTAGTTTGTGTGGATGATCTGTCTATTACTTTAGTGGTTATTCATATTAATTAAAAAATATTACCTATTGACAACCATCCACCAAGAATTCACGCATTATTTCGGTGTACCGGTTACCGAACCGTTAACTACTGAATCGTTAAGAACCGATAACCGATAACCGATAGCTTATTGATACGGTATTGATTTTACATAATTACATACCATTAACCGATATACCATTACCGATAAGCTTAAACCCGAACCGTACCGCTTCATGAACACCCCTGCCTGCCTCTCAAGTGGTCGTGGCTGAAATTATAGGTGGCACACAATTTCACCCACATAATTAGTACAACCTACTAGTAATTGGTTGAATATATCAGATTTACTGTTTTCGAGTTCAGTTGGTATATTACTCCCTCCGTTCCAAAATGATTGTCACAGTTCGGATTTCGAGAGTCAAACGAGTTTAGCTTTGACCGTAATATTTTTATATGTCTTTTAAATATTTTGAATTATTAATTATTGTGACTTAGTACTTTTTATGTAGTTTCTAAATATATAAACATCGTTACAAAAAACTTAAAGATTATATGTTTAAATTCACGGTCAAAATGAACTTGTTTGACTCTCGAAATCCGAACTGTGACAATCATTTTGAAATAGAGGGAGTACTAAATTTTGTTGGTCAAGTCCTAAAAATACTAATGACTGTATATATATAGCAGTACTAGTATTAAAAGTTTGAAACCTACTGTACTTGGTACAAGTACTAGATTGTTAGGTATTTTTTTCTAACTGGGGAAGGTCAACACCTTTTCCTGAAATGTGGGACCAACATTAAATAAAACAATAAAAAATCATGAGAATAACAAATTAGTGGGCCCATTGTAACATGAGTCCTGAAGGGAATAAAAATTGAAAGCAAAGTAGGAAATTTCTGTAACCTTCAATTCTCACTCTCCCACAAATTAAACGCTTTTCAGTATATGGAAGATCTTCAAGAAGAATCTGAAGAAGACAAATCCAATTCCCTTCTTTCAAGAATCATATGAACATGTCTTAATAGCCACCGACCCAATTAATTTTTATGCATTTTTGATTAGCATAGCCACAAGAATCAAGAATTTTAAAAGGGGGTAAAGGAGAGTGAGAGATATAATGGGGAAGGGTCAATTTTCAATTCGCCGGAGGAAGAAAGCAACGCCACCGCAATTACCACCACCACCGGTGGTAAATGGGGCTAATAATGCAATTGCGGTGGGGACAAGTAAAGTGTCTAAAAAGAAGGTGGGTGGGTCCAGGCTATGGATGAGATTTGATAGGAAGGGTCAATCTGAGTTAATTGAGTGGGATAAAACCGCTATTATTAAACG